>JACXIX010000003.1:13760699-14244154 GCA_014737535.1 Bombus cullumanus
CTCCACGATTTGATATCGTATTTTTATCTTTTGTCCAGCGTATTTATCTTCGTACGAATTGTTTTCCTTTGCCACATACGTCGACCCTAATGGAGTGTTTAAAAGACGTAATAAAATATACATATATATCTTCGAGAACGAAACCTACAGCGAATGGTTAATTCGCGACGCACACGAGTACAGGATTTCGCGAATACTCTCGGGGCCATCTCGGCGGCAACGTGCAAAAACTACCGATTCCCGGATTAATCCAGGACGTGTCCGACACGAAGCTCGGCTATCCAACGAGACTAGACGAGGAATTAACAACGTTACGCAAAACTCGAGGAGAACGAGCTTCGGCCGGGCACAGATTTCATCCGAGTTTCATGAAGTTGGTAATTTAATGGCCGAAACTTTCGAATTATCCGACGCATCTAAATCTCCGCGTTTCGTCATATACACATCTGCTTCCATATCTCCTTCATCGAGAATCGTCGGAAACGTTTATCCGATTTTTATAACGCTTTTTTTTTAATTGTATTAAATGCTTTCGTTTATCGCTGGAATCTGAAGATATTTCGAGTGCTTGGATATCCACTCCATTGAGACCCGAGTACTCGATAAGTTCTTACTATTTGGATACGGTAGAACTCCGTCTATCTAGATTCCATTTATTGGAACGAAATTTTCGTTAATGCTCGATTAGCTGAACCTTTGCTGTTTGGATTCACTTATCTGCACGCGACCTCTTATTACATCTACGGAAGAAAAATAATAGGTAATGAGGAAAATTGGTGAGCTATTATGTACGTACTATATTATGAGCTCTAATTATACATATAAGCTGCTTATCCTTCGACAAGTTTCGGTAAATAGAGTTCTACTATATTCGAGATTTTATACAGTGGCCCCAGAAGTATTTATACATAGCCTTGTTTTCCAATGCACCGTTTTTACGAGGTTCTACTTTGATTTTGCTCCCACGTGAAATTTTTGTAAGATTTAATGCAATTGGATGCAAATAATTAATACATAGATGCTATAATAAATGCAATGGTGCGTAAATATTTTCTGTAGCGACTGTATATGTGACATAGCGCACTGAAGAAACACCAATCTTCAATTTGAAGCTGATTTAACAGGACCAGAAAACAAACGAGTTAGAGTACAAGTGAGTCCCGTACAACACTAAATTCGTATAAGGTGAAACGTACAGCGACTGCAAAAAGTATTGTCACCAACGTTGTATCTATTGCAGCATTTACAGACTAATTAATAAACTAGTTCAAGTATATGAAGCTTCGTATCATTTGGTAGTACTTTCACGTGGTTACGAGAATTAATATTATGAAAATGAAATGCGAAGTCCGATGAATGAACGGTTCAATGGAAAATCAGAATATTTACAAATACTTTTAGCAATCACTGTATCTCCCGCTTTATAGGCGATTTTCTACTTGTTGAGGTTATTAGATGTATCGTACTATGTAGTATCGTTGAAAAGGGCCTAAGAGATATCGATTGAACTATAAACAATGCCGCGAGAGCCGAGACGCCGTTGGGCCTATCAATGTGTCGTTGGGTCCTCCAAGTGAATAGTTTCGTAGAAAAGGCCTACGTGGACCTGGCCACGAGCGGTTGCGTACCACGTGGTGCGTGGCGGGTCTAAGAAAAGACAAAAAGGGATGCGAGAGCAGAGTGTGTGAAGAGAGTGTGAATTGAGAGTTTTAGTTGAGAAGTCAGAGTCAGAGTGTCGGTGGGGAAGCCACAGGGTGCGCATCGAGAAGTCAGAGAGTGCGAGTTGCGTTGTCGATATAGTGTTGTTAGCGTTGTCGAGAGAGTGCGATCCGCGTGAGAGGGAACGTTGGATCCGTTGTGGCGAGAGTAGCGAATGAACCATTGAGTTGTCTGAGTTATAGCACGTTATTGTGATTAGTTCATGTTAAACAACTATCGTTCTTCTGTCTAATCAACATCTGTACAATCCATTTATTCTAAATAAATCACTAATATCATCAGAATATAATTAATAATATATTCCACCTGTGATATTATATGTATGAACAGAGGAACGCGTGGATAAATTGTAAAGTAGGAGATATATTTTAATACAGAAGTGTAAGTACAAGTAGGAGTATAATTTGAGCTGGTTCCGATCCGTTATAACTGAAAATCCCGAAGCCATCGTCGCCTGTCTACTGTCTATGGTCTGCCTTCGTCCCAGTCTATTGTTTGTACGCTGTCGATGGCTTCACTGCTTGAGAAAACTAAAAAGACCAGACGTAGAGTTTTCTTAGAAGTGGTGACCGCTTCAACACTACTGTATTTGGATATTCAGGAGGTAAGAGGCGTATTTGGAATCGCTATGTCGTTAGAATGGACTGCGCGCGGCCGATGTTGCGTGTTAATTAAAGCACAGTTCGCGGGTCGAAAGGAAAATTTACAATGAAACGTTCACGTGCGCGCGATAACGCGGCCACAATAGCAGATAAGAAGAGTAAGGTCTGCGTGCCGGTGCCTTGCCGTTTCTATTCAAGGTGCACCAGTCGATTCGATGGTATACGCAATCTCGTGGCGAAATGTAACGCGGTCAATCGAAGGAAAGCATCGGGTCGAAGGGCAACCGATCAGGCGAACGCTGTGTAAGCAAGCACGTTACAATGCACGCGGATTCGCTTAATTTCCACCTGAAGTCGATGAGATGAGATATATCCGATTCGCACGATGATTGAACAAGTGGGTTAAATACGCGTTTATTTTATTTTAAATCCACTGAAAGCGTTTTCTTATTGTTTCAAAAGGGGAACAGGATTTTTACAAGATAGAGATGAAAGAATGTAATATTATCTCAGATGTATTAGAAATATAGTGATTGCTCGTGCAGACGTTGGTGGAATTTCTTTTTGTACAGTAAGTGTACAATTTCGATTTGTCTTTTCTTCAATTCAGTGGAAACTGTTTGCCGTCGTCCACATATTCAATTTTGCTTTTCGTAATGAAGCTTTAAGAATTCGTATTGAAAGGTTAATGACAAACAATATGTAATTTCTTATCCAAAACTATAAAATCTATATTTTTAGAGCTTCGTTACCGAAACTAATGAAAATAATCTGAGATTAGAAAAATTTCTCCTTTCATAATTTCCTATCATTTTTTACCCGATTGATTTGCAGTTCTGGAACCCTGTATATACTGCAAATTCGTAGCAAGAAGTGGTCAACGAACTATTTCCAACTTCTTAGTAAATTTCACCATTGGCACAATTTGAACGAGTTTGTATCGAAATTATAGAAGGCTCGCGCTACGTATTATCGTGCGATATTTCGATGCAATAATGCGGTTAGTTTTGATTATATGGCGCTAATCATGGGTTAATTTGTGCGCGAAAACGCGCGAAAATACTCGCATAGAACCGCAGCAAAAGTGTATGTAGACTTCGAAACGCGTACTCGGCAACACGGTATTTTAATTAACGGTTAATTCGCCAAGTTTAGCGATTGCCCGATCGTTAAACGCAATTGATGTCTTCGGTCACATTGCTCATTATAATGAACATCAATTTTGACGGCTGTTTATTCGTGTAATTTGCAAGACACGATATACCACCCTCCTCTTTTCACCCTCAACCCCACTGGTTGTTAACGGGTCGTTCTCGTGTTCGTTTATAATGAACATTGCTTCCCAGTCGGCCGAAAACAGTGCGCTCCAATTAAACGGGGACATTTTCGAAGTAGCTGCCAGTGTGCAGCTGAAAATTAGCCGCAACCAAACGGCCCACACGACAGTCAATGGATTAAATAACGTGACAATAAATTTCATTTGCGATTGAATTTTATGGATGGTCTATTTCGGCAAGTCGATCTTCCATTTTGGCTAAAATTCATCGTTTCGATCGCGTAAACACGATCATCCGGCGTTTCACAATTTTTCATACGTTTCAGTCGCACAATAGATCGGAAAGCTTCTAAAACGAGCACGACGGTATTCTTAAATGAGGTTCCGCGGACAAGTGGGTCATCGAGTCTAAAATCCATTTTGCGTTTCATAATGAGGTCTCAAAGGTCTGGGCCAAAGGCTCGGTTTATCTTTAAGGTTACAGGTTTCTCTCTCGAGAGCTGTACGGATTTAAGTTCCACCGTTAAACCCGTAATCACCCCGACGACGCCCTGAATTCTTTCAATTCGTTGTCGTCGAGCATCACGCCTCTGGGACTCTCGTCGTCCCTGGTCTGATTCGAAATTCTATATCTTTCGTATCTTCGCGAATGTACCCGTAACATTTTGTATTCGCGTTCGATCTACGCGTATCCATACGTATCTACACGTGTATATAAAAATCAATCCCTTTAACGTGTTGCAATGTCGTTTCAGTCGCGTTCGCGTGCTTTCATCGGACCGTTCCATTCCGCGTGTTTCAAGGTTTCGCTCGTGCGTCCTCTGGTCGTCCGATTGGCGGAACGCGACGCCAAAACAAACCGTTTCGCTCGTTTTTCCCTTTCGTCATGACCGTTCGATCCCGACGCGGGAAACGTTGCTCTAATGAGAAGGAAGGCGAAACGGAAAAGCACAGGTTGCGCATTGACGCAAGACGTTGGAGAAGGGAAGTCGAAGAAAATGACGTGGTCGCGTGTGTGTAAGTTGCACGGTCTTAAAGGTAGGAAAGAGGGGGAAGAGGGGGTGCGCCGATATCAAAGCGTTACCCGTTATATATCGGATTAGTGCTATTTTTATTCAAGGTATGCAGCGGCGGTGGCGACGGCAGCAACGTTGCTAGGGCTCGATAAGAGCGTAGGTATAGCAGTTAATTATATCAGTGCCCCATTAGCGTGCCACTATACCACGAGATTGCGATGGCTTTTTATACACTCTGTGCAAGGGTTTGCCGTTGCCGCTCGCGCGTCCTCCCTCTTTCTCTTTCTCTCTTTCTTGCTCTCCCTCTTTCTCTTTCCGTATGTGTTCTTGCCTTTTTTTTCCACCTGGCTATACAGCAGAGAAGCGGTGAGCGCGAGCGCAGCCGCCGCCACCGCCGCGCCGCCTTGGTCCGCGCGCAGCCCTCTGCGTAAATACGGGCCAGTAATTACGTTGCTGCAGGGAAATTACCAGTTACCGGGTTGCCGTTGAGTTTTATCCAATTAGGGGATTGCTTCGACCACCGTCAGACCAACCGTCTCGGTAATGCTCGGCCGAAAAGGAGGGCCTCTCGTGCTCTCCCCTTTCCCTTTCTTCTTCTGTCTCCAATTTATTCGACAGGATGTTCTTTAGCTTGCAGCAGGCTGGCGCTTTTTTCGGTCAGACGGCGACAAGAAATTACTCGAAACGCGGACGGTTTTTTCACCAGCGCTTAATTATCGCGCTGGAACCGACGGTTTTTCGGGAAAATTTCGACTTTTTTTTCTCTTTACAAGAGAAGATCATCAGGGTAAAGATCGAGCTCGTTCTTAGTAAAACGAAAGGTTGGCGTAGTTAGAATCGAGATATGAACGGCGTGAATGAAATTTCATAGGACGGCGAGGTCTCGTTGAATGGAAACTCGTGGAACACGAGCGCGTCTTGTCGATCGAGCCACGAGGGACGAAGAACGAGAAACGTCAGGTGTAGAATACATTGTTATTGCGTTAATAGCGACGGTTTCGTAGCTGGAAAAAAAGTCGTCGAGCGCGTTCCATAGGCAACGTTCAAGGGAACGAGTGACCCTGACATAGACGTAATCGATTTCGCGAAGTTAGCCGTGTCGCTGCCGAGTATCGTGTGTCTAGTCAATGACGCTTCCAGTTGCACCGTTCGATTCATTATTATATTTATAGCGTGTTCCAGTGATCAGTGTCTCAGGGTTGAATGCAGTCCGTCCAGGAAACGGTAAAGAAAAACCAAGTGGAAAAAAGCAAGAGACAATACCGGCTGCGTTGGAGGACGATCGATCGATAAGCAGATCATAATTTATCAGTCGCGTCATTGGCTTCCGATTAATTAACGGGTCAGCTTGAGAAATTCTTTTTCGCTAAACGTATCCATCTTTTTCAGACAGATTCCATCTATTTTCAAATACAAACGATTGCACGAAGAGAACCATCAACCTCGATCTTTCAAACAGTCATCAAGACAAACATTATCGGCAACGAATTTATGGGACTATTCTTGCATTTCTTTATTTCGTACAGTCTGTACATGGAATCTGTACATACATAAGCTCTCAAAAGCACTTATTTTACGAATATATATTATCTGTGCTGTATGAAACATTTTGAAATCTTATAAACGCTGTCGCGAAACTCGAATGTCAGGATCGTGTGGGTAAAATTTGCGATAAATCCGGAAATGTATATAGAAATTACAATATTTAATACAAGTGTATACGTCGCAACGATCATAAGAGTATTTAAACAATCAATTATTCGTTACATTAATGTACCTTAATATTCAGTGGGACCGTGTTTAACACTTGCGATGCGCTTAAAATCCCTATTCATGCTGCTTACTAATTCTTTCTTACTAAATATATGTTTACGATAAATATCCTGCAATCTCTATATACATTTTTAAAATGAATTTCTAATGTTATCGATATAACGACAGACCTGTCGCATTACAGAGCTGATGAAATTTTAGTTTGAAAATTTAGTTTGAAATTTAGTTTCATATAATATGTACGACATGAACATACAAGTATTTTGTGATAAGTATTCAAATACTCGTGAACCAGCGCACACACGAACAGTTCGTAGTCTTGTTTCTTCGTTGCTTGGAGTATTTTCAGGCGAAGTAAATGGAAAGGTGGTGCCAAGGAGACACAAATCGCGCGACTTGCCCTTTTGATACCGCCGAAATGTACGACGGCTCTCGTTGTTCCACCATTTCGCCTAACTTTCAAGCTGGGCCTCGCTCGCGCCTAGCCGCGCCATGGAAGCATTACCTTAATGCGACCCAGAAAGCTCTTTTATTACGCTCGTACTCAGGCGCACACATTACGCTGGCCGAATGCTCCGGTACACGCACACGCTCAATCGCGTACATATGACCTGCTGCTTCTGATCCTATTGCTATGCTGAATCGAAAAGAAAAAAGAAAAAAAAAGAAGAAGCATAGTTCTGCCACTTTTTAGTCGGTGAACGCCGTTTTTTTTTTTTTTTGGAACTCTAATGTTTTTCATCGTGATTAATCCTTTTTCGTCCCCGATCCCTTAGCACGTTTCACGGAAATAATTAGTTTTTTCTTTCTTTTTGGAGGGATTATCGCGACCTGGATGAGTAGACGATGGTTGATAATCATTAACGATGTTTTTAGGAGTCTTTAATATTTTCCAAAATTTAGTCACGGATCATTTTATGGCTGGGAAGCACGCTAGTGGCTCGCTTAAATTCCAACAGAGTGGTTTCATATAAATTCAAATGACTCGACACGAAATGTCTCGTTCTCGGTGTAACTTTAATCTATTGACAAAAACGGGGAATGGCTACAGCCAGAGCCAGCGAGAAGCACTGGCTTTCTCATTCGTTCTTGTTACGTCTATTCTTATTCTCATCAAGGAACTCGAGTATATTTTTAGAACAAAATAGCTATGTTGTAGATAAAAATCGTTCCATGATTGAAACGATGCTAAGAATTACATTGTGGTACCTTGATTTATCGAATAAACTCAATTAAGGACAATTAAGTGAACATTATAGTAATATTAGCTGTGTGAAAATGGAAGTACAGTTTGACTTATGAATAATAAATTTTGATATAAAAAGACAATTTTGATGTAAGATTGACAAAGTTAAGTGATATTTCGTTAAACGTGGAAATGTATAAAATGTAATGGAACTCGAAGTGTACGATAAATAAGGTTTAAAAGTTGCTTGTCCTCGGCGTTGTAATTGCTTAGAAGAATAGCCATTTTAGCAGTGGCGGCGAACGGACGATCAAGGACGTAGATGTTAGTCGCCGAGGGTGATGTCCTCGCCATTGATTGGCAGCCCTGGCCGCGCTCTCGTCAAGGTTCTTCTACTCGGATATATGTATAGCTTTGGTTGCGGATTACGTTGGAAACTGGTTTCGATTACCTTTTATTTTCTGTGAAATGGTTCGCGATGCGGTTTAGGCAGTTCTTGATCAAATCTATGATTAATAAAATATCCTATCGATGTAGTAAATTAGCATGCTAATCGAATAATACACGTAAGCCATGATCGACTCGAGTAAGCCTTGATTGACTACACGTAACAATTGTAACGTAGAGTACCAAGAAGAGTAAGACATTCTACGCAATAATTTTATTCTTTATATACCTCGTGAAAATAATATTATTCTATGTGTATGAAAATATTCGGATAATGTTTGAAGAAATTAAAGAAATTATCAGTAGATTAATTTAAGAATAAATTCACAATCAGATATGCGTAGAAGCACAAAAATAGTTTCGTAAGAGAATAACGAATAAAAATTGTCGAAGCTTGTACACGTCTATTACACCGCGTTTATGGAATAATATCGTTGACGTACGAAAATATAGAGATTACGCGATGTCAGAAGGTCGATAATAGATTTCGAAAGTCTGAAGAAAGTTGCCGCTGTTTCCATTTCTGATCGGTGTGTCCTTATTCAACCGTTTGACGTTTCCTTCGAAACGTCGCGTCGTTTCATTTCCCAGCTATCGGTATCGCTGTCGTCATCGGGACAGACGTTGCAATGGACATTGTATCGAGATCTCGACCGCGAGGTGTGCTCGCGAATCGATCTATTACAGCTTACCTTTCTACGATAACTGCGTTAACCAGTTTTTTCTCCCCCCTGCCCTTTCACAACAAGAAATTCAATCTTCAGGCTGGTCGATAGAATCAAATTACAAACACTACATCAAGCGTCATTCTTTAAACTGTATCCACCTTGTACGTCCACTCTGAACGTTCCAAACGGTGGTCAAGTTTCATTCAATTCAATTTGTAATATCATTTTTCAAACAGCTATCGTTCATACACCCTACTACCTCTTTTTTTTTTTTTTAAACTATTCGTTCCCTCCGTCGATCTTTCTTCGTTCCATCATCATCGCTTTTTCATTTTCTCCCCAATCAGCCTAATCATATTCATCATCAACGCTGATCACCGCGATCGAAAAACCCGCGTCCTCACTCGACATCGAGCGAGACAACGACTCGCCCTAGGTTCGCCCAGCAAAGAAACGGCGCGCATCCGGCGTTCTCGATAATCGACTGGCGTGTACCGAATAATGAACGTTTCATCGAGGTCACGATCTTCGGGAGCGACGTTAGAAGCAGTGTCGGCACTTCGCATCGCCTTCCATCTTCTCTCTCTCTCTCTCTCTCTTCCTGTCTTCCTCTTTCCCTTCCTATGCTTTTTACCCCTCTACCGAGGTTTCTAATCGGGAAATAAAAGCGGGGAAAACGGACCGTACGAAAAGAGGCGTTTCTCGATTGGATCCGACGATCGATCGTTCGTCGACGATACCGAACATTCCCGCGTGCGACTGCGAATTATAGACATGGGCCGTGTGCACGGCTCGACTGACCGAGTTTGCGTTGGTGTTGGAGGTCCCATTGATTTCCTGGCCCATGTCAAGGCTGCACGCGAGGAACCCCCGTTCGCCTCCGACCACCCACAACCTCCGTCAACCCCCTTCGACCTCCTGCGACCGCCAACCCCACCCTCGTCGCGGCCAGCAGCCCGCGACCAACGTTTCACTTCATGCCGACTCTCTGTTCCTTTCTTCCCCTCTTCTTTCCTCTTTCTCGACCCCGTGACGTCTCTCTGCGTCCGCCAGGAACGAATGCACCGTATGCACTCGTTCCGTCTGCGACGAACGTACTTATCTGCAGCCAGACGTCGTTGTTTCCGAGCGATTTTCGCTGCCGTGAACATCGCGTCATAAGAAGTTCGTTTTCAGGGGTTGATAATACTACTGGCTTTGATTTACAGTATAGTTAGTCGACGATGAAGTTTTAAATAGCCGGTGTGATTATCGCAGAGTGGGTTTGATTTAACGCGTTTACTACATACGTTAGGGATACTGGTTGACGCATAATTTCGCGTTTGATACCGATTCGTATGCGGAATGCAAATGAAAAATTATGAAAGTTGAAGAAAAAAGTTTGTAGAATAATTCGCGCGAAGGACGTATGTTAAGTTTTTCGATGGAGAAACAGATTTTGTATGAGAATTATTAGTTAATATATGAGGCGTGCGGAGAAAGGTGGCACAAGTTATTTTAATTTGAGGAAAGATCGTGGCTGAAGTTCTGTACGTTTCGAAATATTAAAACACTTTGTTACACGTGTTAAAACCTTGAAAATTCATAGCAAAATTCTGTAGACAAACTTTGCATGCGATTACTTTATCCCCTGCTTATCTCGTTTTTTGCAAAAAATATCCATTTCCAGTGAGTTTCTCATATAAAGTAGATAATGAAAATGTGACCGGCAATGGACGCGTCAAAAGAGCATAAATAATTTGGGATAAACGAGGAGAAAGATTTTGTTATTGAGAGTTAAAGTTAAAAGTTTACTTTAACTTTATATCCTTACACTTTGCTCTCTAACGATGACTAAGATTAAACGTATTAAAATATATGCATTATTCTCTCGACTCAAGGAAACGATTCCAATTAACATAAAAGGGAAACGTAGAATTCTGCGTTATAATATTTTCATCGAGCGCAGCTATAACACCGTGTCTTGACATTGCGTTGCAATTACTCAGAAACTGTAACAAACTGCGTGTCGTTTCCAGTTCGCGACTGGCAATCGCGAGTAAGCAAAGATCGAGACTCGCAGGGTGACTGTTAAACAGTTCGGCTAATTTCTCGACCTGTATATGCCGCAGAACCACCGCATTAACTTGAAAATAATACGAAAAGTATGGACATCGTCACGACATGGTTGCTGGTTTGCTTGCGGGAGAGCACGACCGCATATTAATCGTGACACCCGGCGTTGTGCACGAATTTACGAGCTCGAGGGTCGCGAAACGAAAATTCAGAAGCGGTCGGGAAAGTCTTTGAATCGCGTGACCACTCGACCCTCCATTGTACCTTGTACTTAACTCGGCTGTTAACAACTCTGACCGATACGTTTCGCGGTTTTTATATAATTCGCGCTGCGGCAAAGTCGATCGTGTCGACTTCTCGTGGCGAGAGAGAGTTTTTCAAGAACGAGGGGCGGTCTCGTGTTTCGAAAGTTAAGGTTTCGAGAGCGTGTTCTCGTGTATTAGAGACACAACATGCACCCGGCACACCGAGTGTATACGCTTTGCTGCAGACGCGAGAGAGTTCCTAAGGGAGATCAGTGTACGATGGCCGGAAGTTTTAGAAAGAACAGAGTGCGAGGCGAAAGTTTTAGAAGCGAAGTGGGAGTACTTGCGAAGATTAGGGCGGGAGATTTTGTTATTGGTACATCAAGAGGATGGATTTCGTTTGAGATTTCGTTTGCCGATAATTAGACCACGGATGTTCGTACGTTTATAAAACTTACGGATTATGAAGATCACAGGGAAATGTTAAACGCGATAATTCTCATCTTTCGTCTTTTACGATATTTTGTCTTTTCATAGTAATTTTTAATCCAATCGCGTATTACCAGATAATACCAATTCTATTCGATTTGCTTATGCAGTTCTTTTGGAAAATCATACGCAAGAAATATCGATTTTTAAAGTATTGATTATTTCATCTTGGATATTATTAGGTTTCTTTCGTTTTATAAGGCAATAATAGACGCACAAGGCTTTTTGTTTTATATTAGTTTATTGAATTATGCACGAACATAGTAATAGAAATATAACGAAATAGATTATACCTAATTCAATAAAATAATATAAAACAGAAATTGTTCATCTATTATCACCTTATGAAACGAAAGCAACTTTTCGGACAACCTAATAGGTATTTTGTTAGACTTTTTGCAAAACTTTGGGAATTTATCTATCGCCAAAACGATATCTTTGGGTCCAATAGATTGTTCTCATTTTCTAGTGTGTTATATTAAAATATAATCTTTTAACTACTAGATAACACGAAGCTCAGGAAATCAACAGAATTATACTTATCGAATATTTTCCCTGTGATCATCGTATGTAAAGATATACAAAATATCTAAAATAATTTGTAGCAGGTCTTCGCGTATATGAACTATATGTATGTGAACGAAATTTTAGTAAATGGCTAATTAAACGAACTTCTTCTGCTGGTCGAAGCTACCTATCTGAACGTGAACTTTTACTGTAATACCTACACGAACAAGAAATCATAGATTAAAATCAGAATAAGCGAGCTGCCATTACACAAACAATACAAATTACTTATTCCTTAACAATTTTATATAAACGGTTAAAACAATTAGTGAAACAAATTTCCATTTAAATTGCAAAATATCTGTCAATTCTTCAAATTTCAAATTTCCATTTAAATTGCAAATTTGTAAAAGATCTGTAGTCCACTGACTATAAGATACACGTTCAATGTTATTGAAAAATTCCTTATAATTTTGCTAATTGATCACTCGAGGCGACAACTTGGTAACTGACAATGAGAAAGTTTTGTTTTTGTCTAGGTACTTCGTATATTGATACTTCGTCGACGGTAGTTCAGAAAGATAAAGTGGAACGACAAACTTTGTTCAAAGGTTCGCGGTAATAACATATAACGTATTAATAATAATATAATTGAACGAAAAGATGATTGCAAATTAGACGAATGTACGCAGAAATGAAATTCACTTGATTATCCTTAATTTCCACGATTGCCACAAGTGCCAATGATCCTGTTGAGAGCTAGTAGAATGATAGGCTCGCTGGAAATGAATACGAAACCTCATTAAGTTAGAAGGATGAGGACTAGGAACTATTGAATAATTAAGTAAAGCTGGAAAGACGTTATGTTCGAAACGGATGACGGATGGAATGATTAGCATCGATCTCTAGCGATGATTTCCTGGAGATCCTCGCCTCGTGGAATATGTAATTTGCGGCGGCAGTGGTATAGGCCAACGCGTAGTCAGACCTAGGTCGGATTCGATTGAACCGCAGTACGCCGGATATTGCAGTCACTGAAGAATATTTGATTTCCACGTAACTAGGAAGGTTCGTTCATTGATCTGGATCCTGAATTCTCATGTTTTTTCCACGTCGGTTAAATCTCGAACGGTGTTACCTTTCTCCCTGGTGTTCTAACCGTGAATTTTTATCTCCGTCGTATTTGCATTATAATATTACAGATATCTTTCGGTTCGTATGCGAATAAAGGGAATATCCAGGTTAAGAATCGTCTACCTCGACAAGCCTTATGTATTAATTCCAAGCCGAGAAACGTTGGTTATCGATAAAAAGTAGCAGCTATTCAGTCAGCAAAATGTAACGGATACCTGTGAGCGTAATCCGTAAGCGGGGTAATAATAAGCGAGTTGCGCGTTACCCTCGCGTTCACCGCTATTGTTTTATAACCATAATTAACAGAGTCTAAATAAATGAAGTCGGAGGGTTAATAACGCGCATTGTAAACGGCGCATTCAGCAACTCGGCTTTTCACCGACGTACACGAGTGTCGTTTGGTCGCTTCTAATTAATTCTTCAAACGGTTCTTGCACAATACGAAGGTCGGTCGCAATATTTGCAAGTGTTCCCATTGTTTTCACCCCGCCCCATTCCATCTCTATCGTTCTCGTTTGCATGTTTTGTCCATTTTTTTTCTAGCGATTCTTCCGAGTTCCTTTCCCCCGCCCCTTCCATGAAAAGCATTATCGCATCAAGCCAAACGGAAATTTCACGATAATCGCGGCTCGTGTATGACGGCCGGAAATCATTAAAAGCCCAACCCCCAGTCGGCTGTGTGTATAGTTTCATCAATCATCTCTCGTAAGCGCGCATTAATAATCGTTTACTATTAAATATGCATTCGTTTGTCGTCCGGTCAGTTCTTCTCACCCTCCCACAATGTTCCCTCTTCGCGCCAACTTTCTCTCCCGTGTGTTTCCATTCTCATTCGATATTAATCATCGCGTTACTACAAACTTTGTTTCCTCGGTGCTTTGATTTGTTTCTCTTTTCAAGTTCGGCTCTTATCGAGATGGTCGATATTTTGCGTTCGATAGCGTCGATAGAATACCGTGAAGTTATTACGGTTCATTAATTTCGTCCTAGGTCTCGCGACCTATATATATATATAGGTATATATATGTATATATATATACGCGTTTCAGTTATTTCAAACAGAACGATTAACGGGTAATCGTCTAGTCAATTAGTCTGCGAGATTTAAACGCGTTTGCACACCGCGTTTTAAATGTTTTAAAAGCGACAGCTATTGGTCGATCTACATGACGCGGCCGTGTTATCCCACGTGAATTATCAAATTTGCGCGGATTTCCCGCGAGTTGCAATATCGCAATCGAATCGTATCCATTAGTGTCGTTGATAATTAACAGCAGCCCACTGATTTTCAGTTGTTGGCTAGAGACTGCATACGCTCGAAAATACCCTGCGTACTGCTTCGATTTCTGTTTGCCATTGTTTTATTGCCACGCGTAATTACGCGAATTTTTAATCAACGGTTTGACAATGCCTGCTTCTCTTTATTTTTCATCTTTATTTTTACCGCCACGTGTACGTTTCGAGAGCTTTAAAAACACAACTCGCTACTTTTCCTCGTCTTTGTTTAAGCGGAGATACGCTTACGCTCGCTAAACATTTTCTTTGTGAATGTCGACTAGTAAATTTACTCCCCGTAAGTTACTGCGTATAATTGTTTGAACTCGCGAATAATTATCCGTACTTCTAATTACATCTTGATGTGCATAGTTAAGCAGCTGCTCAAAAGGCGTGAGAGAGAACTCGAACCGTTAAACTTACCTATACTGTTTGTTAACATTCTTAGCACCGTGCTAATTGTCGTTATTTTATGATGAAAAGGTGCCATTAATTCAAAGAATATCGTAGAATATAATTGACAATACGAACAATAATGGAATACCCGAACGATATTATTAGACTGTAGATATGAAATATCCGATTTTCTTAAATAAATTTTGTAAAGTTTCCAATAAATATTTTTGTATACGTCTTGTATATTATTTTAGAGTTTGGCATTGTCTTTTCTTTATACGATTTTTTATAAACGTTACGTATATCGTCTAGAACTTAGTGAAAAATAAATTCGCACATTTCATATGCTGCAACTTAATACATTTATCTGACAGCTGAATAAATGATAAACTCTGCAGTTACTGCATTCGAGCATAAAAATACTCGACACAAAAAGTGCCATAGATAATCCAAAATTTCAAGGAAAATCATAATAAATAATATTTCTAACGCTATTACTTTTTTACGACTTGAATTTGTAGGGCTGAGCAGCGCGGCTTCTGAATAGTTTAAAGTTAGAAAAGAAATAAGAGAAACGTCTATATCTAGCATCTAACGAAACTGGAAAAAAGTATTTCAAAGAATGTCTCTAGCAAATAGCTTAAGCAATTTACAAGTACGCGGTTCGCCGAGTCCAGGAAGTATCGCAGAATTACAAAGTCGAGGCCTGCGAGGCTTCGCGCAGAGGCCGGGTTTGGGAACCCGCGCCACGAAATTGGGATTTCTTTTCAGGAGTTATGCTCTTCAACCGTCATTCATTGTGTCTACCAAAAAAAAAGGGAAGAAAAAAAGAGGGGAACAGAGATAAAAAAAGGAGGGAAAAAGGGAGGAAAAGTGGAAGGAGGGAAAAAAAACGCGAGGCAGCTGTGTAACTATATAGAAGCACAGGGGGAGAAAGGAGAATCAGTTTCGTCGGATCGTCGTCGCAAAGTGCGCGCGTTTTACGCTTCCGCGAAAAGTGGGTCAGACCAAGCCGAATGACTTGGCACGTTTTCTCTCGTTTCCGTGGTAGACGATTCTGCCGGCTTTCACAGCAAAAACACGACCATTCGCGACCGCACGAGTATCCGTAACGTTTTCAATTCCTGTTAGTCCTGCAGCACGCGCCCTTCCGCCCACGAGATTCGCTTTCACGGAACCGTCCAGGGGAAAGATGACGCGCCGCGGTTAACGACATCGTCATTATACGTCGCGAGCGGTGCTCCAAGATCACAGACCTTCTGATCTTTCTTCGACACTTCTCCGCTCTGGAGTCCCGCTTTGTCGCGACCATTCGGAGCAGCCGTGGTCTTTACGGATGCTAGCTCGTTTCACGAGAATCTTTCGTCTTTTCGAGCGTTCAATTTAACCATCGTTTATATTCTTCCTCTCACTGTTACATCGATTTTTACACAATTTTTTAAATTAAAGCAACATTACAGGATTTCTATACGCCTAGACGTATGTATATTTCATGATCATAAATTTTTGTCACGAACATAGTAGATTTCGTTCAGATGAAAAGAAGTCGCGAAGAAAAACACTCAAAACAGCGACCTCAAATGTCAAAGAGAAAGAGGAGCGAAAGATAGAGATAGATAGATAGATAGATAGATAGATAGATAGAGGAAGAGAGAGAAAGAGAGAGAGAGGGAGAGGGATAAAACGAACGTCCGCTTAGCCCGAAGCCCCGTACCGCTCGAAGAAACGTTGTTTCATATTCCTTGTGTACGTGGAACCCATTTCAGACCCGTTTCAATCATGAAATCGGGGACGTACTACTCGACTATGGAAGAACGGTGGCTGTCCGCCCTTATGGATCTACGACCGGCATACTCACGAAGCTGGGCTTGGACCATGAAAGAGAAGAAGAAAACGTCAATGAAGATGGTGGCAAGAGTACGATTCCGGGTCGAGCTTGGTCCGGGTGACCGAAAAAAGGAGAATAAGATACGGGGGTGTGAGCTGTAGCCGGATAAAAATAGAATCATCGATGTGGAGGAAACGAAGCAAGGAAGATAGAAAGAAAAGGAACGTTCCTCTCGATAAGAAAAAGAGGGTTGATATGTGTCGGTGGACCAGGAATCGGTTGGCGGTGGGTCGAAGAGAGTGGTGGTAACGACAGCGGTGCGAGAGGGTGGCAACGTAGGAGGATTTGGAGCTCTGCCACGTCGGGAGCACCCTCTTGCTCGAGAGCTCTACTGCGATCACCGATACCACACTACAGAACGTCCGCGGTTGGTACTCTTAGGGGTTTGGAGGAGGCTACAGAGAGGCACGGCCCTCGAGGAGAAAACAGGTGGAACGACCCGAGCTGTGAGCTTGCTGGAAGAGCGTAAATATTGATAATCCCTTCGACTATACCTAACTACCCTCTTCCCATCCTCTTCCTGGATTAGATCGTAGTCTCGGCCAAAATTGTTACGAGCGGGCGGCCCACGGACCGCCTTCCTCGCTAAGGTTAATATCGTTGCGGATTGAACGAGGATTTTGTTGATACGATTTTCTGTAAACAGTTCGATGCGCTACGTATACAGGATGGAAATAGGATTGCAACGTAATTAGATGATCGCCGTTTCGTTGGATAAAGCCATGTCTTTCTCTTCGAGGCTTTAGTTTTCTTCTTGAGAAATTTCGACGTTTCTTTAAAGGGTATCGTTTCCTATCTGTCTGACCTTTTTCCGTTCTGTAATTTTTCTCTTTGACGTAATGTTTGTATTACGGATCCTTTGGATTCAATTCCGGAATCGGATAAAGCCTCGTAAATCAAAAATCATACAAAGTATTAGATAACGTTTGCCATTGAATGTTAACTCTGCTCCTTTGTAATGCGTATTATATAACTAGAATCCTTGATTCAGTGTTACTGTTCATAGCAGAGTTCGTTCTTTATCGATAGTGTTACTGTTATTCTACGGTAAAATTAATTTGCCTCTTCTATCAAACGACATCGAGTCGATTAATCACATCTTTTTTATTCTCTTTTATCTCTTGAGACTTCAGTCTTATAACCTACATTCTCTATTCGTAACAACAATTTATGAACAATACCTTTCACCGAGGAAAATTGAGAAAAAAAAGTGACCTCGCTGTAAAACACCGCGTCACTATCGATGATGGTGCATTTTGAAAACTATCTCTATTATTGTAATCGATTAAGCTGTCGCTGGAGCGGCGGTTGATAAGTAAACGTGTTAAACATTGTCGGAAAATAGCGCTCGATATCAGGCGCTCGGGTTACAGAAACGTTTGCGGATTACACATATACGAGGCAACTGGATCGCGCGTTAATGCGAGAAGGGATGAGCCGGTACAACTAATTTCAGCTTCGCCATTGTTCTCACGGTGCTGCTGTCACTCTCGAGACACTGGCTGTGTACCGACTAAACCTTCCTGCGTCGCACACACACGATCGTGTATTTATTAACCAAATGTATATTCCATTCGGTTATTAAACGTTATAAAGCCAGCATGTTTGCCTTTACGAGACCTTTGATCCTATACAATCCCCTCTCTCCTTCCCTTTCTAGCGTTACACCGTACAAATTTACCAATTTTGTTTCCGATATTATCAGTTTCTGATAATTATCAAGTAACAAATCCTTTAGCCGTGTATTTGTGATTTGTAAAATTACTTTGTTTGGCTTTTTATGAATTGCGAGTCGTGGTAGAATCGTTGAAGTGGTATAGGTAAATAAATGTCGAATCTGAGAGAGGCACAGAAAGTCGAAAGATGAACTTTAGGAAAGATACGTAGGAGATAAGCGATGGGGAGAGAAATTTTTCGCGTCGAAACAGAAGAGGGACGTTTAAGACGAGAACTAAACGTAGTCTAATTAGAGAGCAGCTGCTACGATCGGACGACGCAATAATTGCTCGACAAATGAATTTTTTAACGTAACAGGGAACGCGTCGCGACTATTAAAGCGCGAGACGACGACAAGGCGTCTTGAAGTCACGAGGGGTGGCGTCATTGTGATCATTGAAAGAGCGTGTGCGCCCGGCTGGTGTGTCGTATGTCTGGGCATGCAACGTAGCCTGCATGTTTCCGCTCATTTACATGCAATCACGAACGTACATCCAGACACCGGAGAAGGCTGTACGCTGTACAACCTCGCAGCTCCGTATTGTCGACGGTACCGTGTCAAAGATAGATGTTTCGCGTATACACGCTCGCACGTGGACTTGAAATCGTATGTAGAATCAGATGGTCGAAAATGCGATCGCAACGCAACGCGCGCGTAACTCAAACGAGGTGATTGTTTTTCTCGCCCTTCTATCGTGCCCATTATAGCCGTTTATCGACCAATTTCGCGTGCCTCGATGGGTGTGCATGCACGGCTCACCGCAGGCGAAACACGTAATCGAGATATAGGATTATGGATCATTAATTAAATCCTTGCACCTAGCTCGCGCCGTAGAATCAGCTGCAAGTCTATCGATTGCCAGCGTGTGGTATTCTAGGCACATTAGGCTTCGTCGATTAACTTCGACTCGGCGTCCGTTCGAGGTCACGACAAGAGAGAGAATTATTCTCAGAGAGTTTGTCGGAGACTCGAGTTCGTGAGTTCGCCTAATGTGAGCGCGTGACTGTCTCACCACGGAGGTGGGTGTACATCAACTTCGAGCGGAACACAGCGTAAAGTTCAAAGAGACCTTCGCATACACGCGGCAAGTCCGCCAACAGTTTCAGCGTCTATCGATTTAGACGTGCTCGGCTACGTTTCTACCCTCGCAAATTACGCGTCTCTACTTTTGTTGGCCTGACATCACGTCCGGGTTTTCAGATTACGCACGGATACCGGTGCATCTACCGATCTTACGCGATTACACGTTCTATTTGGCTGCCTCGTTCGAGCAGCGAGACGCGTCGCTGTTAGAAATAGAATCACGTTGGATGGTAAAACCGTTGGATCGACTGGAATCTTTCTTTTTTAGGCGATTCGACGATTACTTACTTCGCGAACGTGTCGTTTACGATAAAATCGGATTAACCTCGAAGGAAACGGAAACGCGACACATCGAGCGAGGAGTAAAAAGACAGGGAAGAAGTTGTACTTACGCGGCTTGTGCGAACGGAGCACGATGCGTGGCGGGCAGCAACGCGACCGTGGCCGCGAGGAGGGCGAAGCTCCAGGAGGCGGCGTGGAAGGACATCGTATTATCCGTGGAACAAGACGGGATGTCCACGTTCGAGGAGAAGCACGGCGCGTTGCCGTTCACGATGACGACGAGGACAACGACAAGGACGTCGACGAGGACGTCAGCGGATGTCCTGAGGCGTTGTTACCTGGCGCGTTGACCCGGCGCCTCTCTGCGTGCCGTCCGCGTCTCACCCTCCCTCCTTCCTCCTCCTCCCACCCTACCTCCCACCCACCCGCCCCGCCCTCCTACCTCCGTCTTGCTCTCTCCGTCCGCTTTTCGCTCTCTCCGTTTTCCTTGTACTTTTTCCCCTTTATTCACGGTTCAGCCTGGTCTGCTTAGTAAAGTCAGCTACTACTTGAATTTCACCCAGATGTCTTGGCTTCACTGACACTCGCGTTCGACGTTTCCTCGGAAACACTGTGTATCGCAGCTCGAAATCCAATCACCTCACACGATCTCTTGCTCGCGACCGAGCCTCGAGAGACCGGTGTTCCTCGAGCTCTCGCGCGGAGAGTAGTAGTCTCTCTCCTCTTTGTCACTCGCCACTAGATCACAACGAGATCTTTCCTTTTCTACTTTTTCCAACGTATATAACAACTTTCCTCTCTCTTTTACTTCCCCTCGATCTGTATCGTTCTCTTTTCGTTTCGAAGCTTCGCAGAGTACGTGCGATGATCGTGTACCCGTGTCACACCAGCGTTCGTTATCTTTGTGGCTCACTGATTTAACGCATACATAGTCCCCGGGTCGATTTCCACGATATTATTAACACGCCTTCTATTTCCAACCCTGCGACGCAGATTTCACGAGCACGATGCTTTCCTCTGTTCACTAAATCGCGCGATGCTCCGGCGCGAGCTTTCCTTCCAAACGCACTGCTTCTTACTTCCGCGAGCGTTCTCTCCTCTGACGGCTTACACCTTCTGATTCAATTTTGTCGGCGAGACGAGACGAGCCTCTCGTTCCTCCGTTTTCGTTCACCTGGGAAAGAAGGACGAGGACCAACGTTATCTGGGGAACAGGGAACGATCAAGGGGCTTGTGTGGTGGAGGAGGGAGATAGCGGCGAGATCCTCTTCGAAGAGAACCCTCTCTTCCGTTCTTTTCGTCCTACAAGCACGGAGCCGCCTGATCGTAGAAGATGTCCTGCCGCAGGCTCCGCTTCCTAGGGATCCTTCCTTCCACGATGGACATTCTTCTCTCTTCTCCACTCTCCTCGCTCTCGTTCGCTCTCGCACTCTCGCTCGCTCGCTCGCTCTCGCACTCTCTCTCGCTCTTCTCACGGGGACACTCGGTCAGCACCCGCGCTACACCGCTACGCGCTCGGGAGTGGCGGCTCTCGCGTCTAGCCCGGCCGTACCAGCGCGCAAGCGCTCTTCCTTCCTCTCTTCCTGCCTGCTTCCCTGCCTATCTCTGCCTGACTGCCTGTTTCGCCTGCCTGCTTGCTTTGCCTACCTGCTTTGCCTGTCTGCCTGCCTTACCTGCCTGCCTGCCTGCCTGCTCGTTCCCCTGCTTACCTTGCCTTGCTCTTTCGTCCCTGATTAGTCCTCCCGTATCTGGCTGCTTCGAAACCACCAAGGATGCTTTTCACCTCCGTCGACTACTTTCCTGACTGTCTATTTCACTCCAAGCTTCTTTCCTGCGAGCGTATTTTCCTCTCGTTGGAATTTACCCGTGGTTTTCTTTGATTCGCTGTTTCAAGGCTTCGTAATGGATGACAACGGGAATAATTCTTTATTTCCTTTCGTTTCCTCTCGTCTCCCTCGATTCGCGTTCTTTCTTTCCTCGGTTGTCGAGTATCGGACGTTTAGCCCGCGGTCTTGAACTACTGACTCGATTCTATACAGTTTCGCTCGCTTTCGAGATTCGTGGAATGTTTTAGTTATACCGGTTCCTACGCGATAAATGTTTACTTTGTCGTTCTTTTTCTAGGGCATGGGAAATTTTTATTTTTTTAGTACAAACCGAAATTATCGACTCTTATAAATTAGTCGTCCCTTTTGCGCCTGGCCAGATCAAGACACTTACCTATTATTCTTTCTTGTAATTTCCTACTTCACCTGAATTTATGAATTCTTAACCACTTGTGTCAACGATATGGAGAGATAAGAAACATTCTTCTTCCAACTGTATCTAAAATTTACGTCTATTATATACCAGCATCTGAGAATCTCTCCAACAAAGGAAGTTGATCCGTGTTTAATTTTGAACTTTGCATATCTGCCGGTTGCCTGTACAGAGAACGTGGCTGGCCGAGGTTCATTCAGCGCGTGTATCGTTAAACACCGGTTTACGTCACAAAGACGAAATACACAGGCCGACAAAAGGGAAAGAACGTATGTACATATGCACGTCCACACGTTCGCGTAAGAAAATCTGCGCCTCTCTTGCGTGCTGGCTAGTGAAGCAGAGTAATTGGAATCGTCGCAGGCCGACCAGATGCACATTCTTTCCGACCGCGTGATTCTGAATCGAAAGCACTCTTTTTCCTTCTTTCTGTGCTTGCGGGACAAACATTGAATACGCAGTGCAAACGCGCGTCTGCGCGTGCACACCTGCGTACTCAAACCGACCACGCAAACCGTCAGGTATCCCATTCGAAACTTTTCGATGCAATTGCTCGTGAAAGCCTGTCTTTGTGGGTGCCCGATTCGTCGAAAGCTTTTTCCGCTTTTCCAATTTTTCTTCCTCTATCTTTTTTCTCATTTTTTATTTTATTTCCCATATCCAGATATACGCACAATATGCGTTCTTCGTGGGATTTCTTTATCGATGGTTTCTGACCCTGTCTCGATTATCGAATAGCGCCGAGTTGTTAAGTTTTGTTTGTTCCCCCCAATCGAAGGTTTAAAAAGCGCACCGTGTTATTCACCGCAGCTTTCTTTTTCGAATATATTTTTTCGATTTCAAAAGGATATCGTTGATGTGGCTCTGGTTTTGTTCCTTGCGTACAATAGAATGGCGAGGATAAAACGACGGAGTATACGGGGCAAGTTTTATTGGCCTCTTTCTACCGCAGAGCGTGCTACTGCTGAAAACGGGATGCGACACACGATGCTGCCTTAAGATTTCGTATAGGAATGTCTGAATACACCGCGAACGCGTGGCCCTGTAACGTAGTCTGAATTTTAGGGTGATGTTAGTATGGCATTGGTTTTCGATGTCTCGTGCCCGGTATACACAGTTCATAAAAATGTAGAAATAAGGGCGCGGAAATCTTGTCGCGACGAAACACGTGACTTTCGAAATCTAAAGAGTTACGATCGATTTTTTCCCAGAAGATTAACTCATCGTTTTCGTCGCCTTCCATTTACTTTTTTTTTTATCCTCAAGTTATATCAATTTTGTAACCACAATAAACAAAAATTTACATGTTCCAAAAAAAAAAAAAAAAAAAAAAAGGAAAAGAAAATGAAAAAACAAAGATTCTCCGCATATTAAATTATTCGATCCATCAAAATTGTATTTTATTTTCCATTACATCGTGTCACGGAGCGTAAGGCAGCATCATATGAGTCGTCTACTATGGCCATGAAAGTAAACGAACCACCACCAAGCGTAGTTAGCAATCTATCAGGTTAAGCACATCTATATGTATGTAGGAGCCTCGACAGAGAGCGTTCGAGCTTTGAGGGACACTTTTCAGTGCTTGCCATTGATTACAAAGGAGGATGCCAGCATACACGATAACGACATACACGATGTGGACACCGAAACAAGAATTTCAGTTGCGATTTTAACAGGAAGGGTGCTTGGTATCGGTAGTGTTCGCGAATTAACCGAGCGCAAGGTTTCGTCCGGTGCATTCGCACGGCTGAATGTGCAGGAAGTGAGCCGCGAATGAGAGAGAGGTCAGAGGGCGAGCGTTGGTTGTCCGAACGAGGACAGAGACAGAGGGGAACAGAGTCGATATTACGGTTCTCGAACTATTGCTCGCGCAAAAGTTCGTTCGACGGTTTAACGGTGGCATTTCGCGGTAACTCGAGAACCCATTGTCGAATCTTCGTTGCATATCGACGGGATCGATCCCTGCCGCGATCCTCGAAACTGGAATACCTTTTCAAGGGCTCTTCCTCTATCCTTCTTTCTATTCGCCTCTCTGTTTCCATCGGTCTGGTTACCTCTTTCTGTTACTTTCGCGCGTTTAATGAATTCGGTCAGTGAAACTTCGGCAAACCGTTGGTCAATTTTTACTCGAAAGCCGGCATTGTTGCGAACACACAGACAGAATTGACGAAACATCATGCGAAGCACCACACGTGTTGCGTTACAAATATTGCGTTTGACACGCGTGTAATCGAGTTTTCCATTCGATCGAATCACGCCGGGAGCAAGTGGTCATTTCGAAACCGATACCGTGGGATGTTCCGGTGAAACGAATCGGTCAAGAGGTTGATCAACGGGTTGAATAGAGAACGAGAGAAATATTCGAAAGTATCTTTGGGTGGTCTCGAACGATCGTCGACCTTCTCCGGTGTATATTGGCCACGGCGAGTTATTACGAGTCGGCGGCGATTTTATTTCGCATGGATGCGAGTTCGCGGGTCTGAAAAGCTTCTATCACGAGTCGCTTGAACCGCTTAATACGTACAAAGAATATTTTTCCCCTGCATCAGCTCTTGCTCACATTTCTGTACGTCATCGATATGGTCGGTCGTTGTCTACTCCGAGTCGCTCGGTTAGCCACGCTATTTTGATATTTTCTAAGAAGCGCACGGTCTAATTTCAGCCACCTGATTGAACGTTCTTTCCCACCCCTTTCGCTAGCCGCCGTTTCACTACCACCGTTCGCCGTTCACTGAAGTCTACTTTAATTTCCTTCAGCGTTTTGTTTCTCTTTCATAAACGCGGATTATAGCAGGGGAAACGCTTTTGTATCTCGTCGCGCTCGCGTCTCGGTACATATTTACCCGTGGCGGGTCGACTCGGAATATAATTGCGATCGTCGTGAAGGAGAAGCTTTGGCAGAAAGTAGGAGCGTGTAAGGGTAGGAAAAAAAAGATGAAGGAGGTGGAGGGTACGGATGTTGGGAGGGTAGAGGCAAACGACGAGGAAAAGAAGAAGGAAGAAAAGGAGCTTGCAGAGCGGCAGTCGAATTTCCGGGGATGAAAATAATCCTCGAGTGTCCCGGCGGGGTCTCGGTAAATTCCTCGATTCATCGAATTCGTAGGACTCGCCTACCTCACCCCCGTCCGATCGGATCTTTCTTTCGTGGCAGCTTCGTTTCCGGGTGTACATTTAAAACTCGATAGAAGAGAGGAAAAAAGAACAGGAGGAGGAGGAGGAGGAGGAGGAAAAAGAGGTAGAAGAAAGGGAAGAAGAGAGAGATTTCGTTCGACGTTGGTTAAGATTCTTCCTCTATTTGATCTCGCGAGCAGAGAAAAGGGGATGGAAGGAAGCGGAAAAAGGACGAAACGGCGCGGTTCTCTGCACGGAAGGATTCCGACCAACGTCTGTCGTCGAACGATAGAAAAATATTTGAGGACGGCGTCGAGAGGACGCGGCTCGATAAATTTCTTTATTCCAGCAGTTTGGAAAATTGGATTTTATTCGAAATAAAGATCCGCTCCGGTGCTTATCGGGGCCGGACGGATAGAAACGGTATCGAAATGTAAAGCTCCAGAGACACGCGATCGATCACCCCTCTACCCCCCGCTCTACATTCTCATTCGGACACGTTTGACAGGAGCGTCTGCTCCTGTCGGCCGACAGGCCACGTCCAGCACGTTATTTCCTTCTTAACGCGTCCACGGGGATGCCAGCTAATTAAAAGGGAGAACAGCAGCCTCTATCCGCGTTAATAACCGCATCAAGCGTGTACGCCGCCCAACCTCCAGCACGTTCCATTTAAAATTGAACCTGTACAGCGAGCCTTACGGACCAACTGTGTCGAGGCTTAACGCGACGCGTGTTCCTCGCGAACACGTGTATACGAAGTATCTTTTCTTTTCTTTTCTTTTTTTCTTTTCTTTGCGATCTTCACGCCCAGCGTCTATACACACGCGTCTGTACGAGGGTGTCTCTGTTTAAAGGTATAGAAAAGGTAGTGGAGAAGATGCTCGTTAACCGCGGAAAATTGATTTAATGGGAGAAAATTGCCGAAAGAAAGCCAGAATCGAGCGTGGACGCGCGGTTGTTTTAATTAAGGACGCGGCGTATCGTGGCGAGACGCCTCATTGTGGAGTCATTCGACGCGATCGTACTGCTGTATGGCGGGCCGAGCTGATACTGTCTTCGTCGTTGACCTCGTTGTCCCGGCCGATTACCTTAATCGCAGACAAAAATTATGTACAAAGATTTCTAATTAGCGGTGCAGACTGCGCGACGTCGTCCCTTTTGTCGACCAGTGCTCGTAACAAGCGGTACGGAATGAAACACGGAGTATCAAATATAAAATACTGCCTCTAATTAAGAGACTAACGTTTAATTAAAAGAAGAGGGGCTGCTGCGTCTTAGACGATCGTGCATCTCGAGTAAATTGGAGGTAGTCACGACGAGTCGTGAAACTCGTACATGTTCTTTGTTCCCGTACAACATCGACGTTACCATCGCGATTCTAAAGTTAATCGATCGTATGAAAAGTGTAAAGATTAGGGAGAAATTATTTTCGATCTAGAAACGATCGTCGAGTTGACGTGTTCCTCAGTACGGACGTGTATATTGTACGTGTCATTGTACTTGGGGTGGCGGGTGCACGAAAGCGCGGAGCATGTTCTTTCCTCGAACCTTCGTCTTACACCCGCACTCGTGAATTCCGCTTCGGCATTCATCACAAAGCGACACGTGCAAGTACTACTTTCACGCCCTTTCTGTCTTTTCCTCTACCGGTTTGTCTGTTTCTCTATTTGCCTGTCTGCTTCTCCGATTTCCACCCCTGTCTTTCGTATCTACGTTGTCGGGCTGAGATTTCCACGCGTCACGAACAAACGCGTGTAATTTTGCGAGTTATAAACGCGTCGAGTCTGTCTTCCACCGTTTTACGGTGATTCGTCGCGCTCTGCTTCCTTTCCGCCGTTTCCTACGGTTTCGTTTTTATCGATTATTTAGTTGTAATCGACGATGATTTACGTCGGTACAGTATAGCTAAGGTTAATGCTTCGCACAATGTATTTCTTGGATATTTTCATAGCAGAGGCTAAGGGAACTTACGCAAGCGGCGGTTTACGTTGTGTGTGCATACTCGAAAACAGAATAATTTTGCTTACTCTCGATACGTATCTCCTGACCGGCGCATTTGTCTTCTAACAATGTTATTTATACATACGGAGTGTGATTTCATTCGCGATCTGGAACAACTCGCGACATTACCACTGGATCTATCTTTTCGTACTTGTGCACGTGTAAAAAGTACGTGTTTCGATGCAATCATATCGTGGGTTGTTATACCGAGAAACGTTTCAAGGCACATTAAGCAGTGTTCGATATTTATCTCCGTTTCGTGTTAATATCAACGAAACGTCACGTTCGCTCATTTTGGTTACGATAATATTCATATGTCCGTGCAGTTGCCGGTGGCATAAATTAAACTTTCGTCACACGTCCAAAATTGTCACGAGGTTAACGACAGAACCGAAATAAATTGGCACATATTAAGAGCATTTGCCTCTAGCCCTGGCCTTAGGGTATCGAGGATAGAGAGAAAAAGGGAGAGAGAGAGAGAGAGAGAATCCCTCGTAAGTAGTATAGGTCAGTGGTCAGACTCACGCGTTATTTTCATCCCCTCTAATGGCCCAGCTGAGGTACAGTTGTTTCGATTATAACCACGTAGTTCCAACCGTCACTCTAAAACACACACACACACACAAGCTCGGAATTCTCACGAAATAATTAATTCGCGGCCAGAATGTTTCGTTTACTTTTATCTTTTATATCGTCCGCCAGTTTCTCAGAACTCGAAATGTTGCTTTATTCGGGGCATAATCTATACTTTTGTTTGAAAAATACGATGACGAAATAAATAGCATGCTGAGGATATCTTTGGTCTTTTAGAATACGTATTTGTTCAAAGAGAATTAACACGCTTTACGATCGTTTTTAAATTTTACAATACTATTGATTTTATAATTATATTCATTTCTGTTGCTTTGAAATATTCATGAAAAAATTTGTTACCAACGTAGACCACCGAGTTTGAAAAATTCAGTAACGTAAATAACTCGATCAAAATAGAAAGAGAAATTGGAGTTACAGGAACAATGAAACGTGTTGGCAGAACATCGCGCCTATAATAGCATTTACACGCGAATTAATTAAGTTCAAGTATATTAAATTTCCTATGGTTTAATAGTGCATTCGCGTAACTACAAAAATGTCACATTATACAAAATGAAATGCATAGAATTTAATTGGAAAATAAAACTACGTGGCGCATTTGTAGCCGCTGTAAATGTTTCTTAATAATTATCTCCTTCATTCTTCCCCCTAGAAAGTGAAATACCCCCGAAGCAAAAAACAACGCCTCTCGTATTTCTTGCCACGATTGCTCCTCCTTCAACCTGAGCCCCTTAAATCACCGAACACCATCCGGCACACCGCGTACACACGCTCGTCCCAAATCATCTGTGCGCCTCCCAAACAAACCGAATTACTAAATCAAATTAACGCGACCGATCGAACGTATCAGTAAACCCTCTGGATTTGGCCAACCGTCCTTCCCTCCCTGCAAACCCCAGCCTCGAGATCTACGATCCAGCTTCTCGTCCAAGCAAACCGCCCCTTTCGTATTAGTGACGTTTTGGCGAATGTGCGTGACCGAGCGTGAACAGTACGTACATATGCACGCTGAATTCCTGGCCCTGGTCGAATTTCTCTGATGACGTTATCATTATAGCCGGTAGCGTGGCCGTTATTAACGGAGCGGCAGCCGACGCGGAGGAACGACGCGGACGGGGGGCGCTTGCGCGAGAGATCAAAACCAGCGGGTTCTCTGTCGCCTGGGATGATGGCTCGTGGCCCGTCTATTGATCTTGGCCAACGTTGCGCGCCGGAACGAGGCGCGCTCTCTCCTCGTCGCCGTACACGCCAGCGTTGCTCGCCTCGTCCCGCCTCGGCTCGACTCCGCTCGCTGCTCTCTACGGACCGCACCGGCCCGAAATGATACACCGACCACGGAGACTAAGTTGAATTGCCCGTACGCGGAAGTCCTCTCGCTAGCCGACGCGTTCTTCGCTAATATACTCCTCTTAGAGCTTGATTATAGCACGTCCCGAAGAACGGGGAATCAGAGCGAACAAATACGTACACTGTCGACCATAAGTACACATTGAGATATCTATCGATATTTAGCATAAATTCACCGCTATACATTGGCTTTCTTCAATTTTGATTCTCTCGTTATTTTATTAGAAACCAGTTGTTTCACTCGAGACACGTGTGTCCTATAACGTATAATATCAAGCAAAGTGAAACTTTGTTAGAGTTTTCCAGTAAATCTAACCGGTAGATGTCGTGATACTTAAAGCCGGCAGTGTATATAGATTCTCACGAGTATACGTATTTCGGTCTGCAGATATTTCATTCTTCGCAACACACATCCATCGTAATGGTGGCCTTATGCTTCATCATCCCCTTGGGTTTGCTTCCTTTCTTTCCTCTTCGTTTTGTTCTGAGTGCTTTAAGAAAGATGCCAGCTTAAGGGAAGCAAAGAAGGACTTAGTTGTTTTATTGTTAGTACAGTAGATTGAAGTGTATTTTCGAACGAGATTAAGTCTTTGAGTTTTTCATGGGATTGATACCATTCCTGTATCATTCCGTTATTTTTTTTTTTTTTTTTTTTCTTTAGAGGGAGGGTTGGGTCGATTACACAGAGGCGAGGATTGTTGGTATTTGCATGGGATTTTTTCGGCTCGAGCGGTGGTTTGGTTTGGGGTTTATTGTAGGCTAGCGTTTGACACCGAGTATTTTTGGTTCGTTAAGCAGTTTTTCTACACTCGTAACTGCGGTTGGGCAAGGCGTCGAGTTTGTAAGGATGATTACCGTGATTTGCGGCGCCGTCTGTTTCTTGTATAACAACACCCTTTCTGACTTTTTCTTTGCAACTGTCGTAATTGAATCTAAATTTGTTTTTGCTCATTTGTATAATCTTTAAGATGGTGGTCCTCGCTCGTCGCTAAAAACATACGTAGCAAAACATCTTGTCCAATTATCTTTTTCCATACATCTGGTAGCACTCATAATTCTTCGATACACTTTATATTATTTACTTCGTTTCTGCCACAAAATCCAAATAAAGATTCCTTACTTTCGTTAACAGATACAGTTTATTATTGGAGTAATAAGAATTGTTTTGATCGTGTTATCGATTAGAAATTGTACGTGTATTAAATTTAAATTATTCAAGAAATGTGCATCGACTGTCGATGTTGTTCGAATAATTATGAACGGCAATTTGGTCTCTACTATTCTGGACTCTAAGCCTCTTATTGGCAAGACCTTTGGTAGACTCACGATGAAATGCATTTCTTTTCTTTTCCTTTTCTTTCATCTATCTTACTTTTCTTACCTTCTTTCAATTAACATCGCCACAAGGATTTTACAGTTAAGAAAATCTCCGTAATAAATTTTCGTTGAAACGAATATCGTCGAATTTCAATTCGCATCGGAACAATCAGGGTTCCTTATCGATTTCCTCAATTTTCGACTATCGTGCCTTGCTTATCGATGCCGGTAGTTCAGATCGAAACGCGATCGCTTCGATGTTTTGTCCCTTCTCGTTTCGTCCGAAATTCCGAATCCACAGCAAACTTTGAAACGTATCTGTCATTTTGTCTCGGATCTGGGTTCGGTATCGTCGCACCGATAGCTAGATCGTTCATGTACAATTGCTATCCTTCGTTTCATGGTCCCTAACTTGACTTCGTAATATCACGCGACACGGTTCACCGGCGTTTCGAGGCGTCTCTGGTTCTCCAGGAATCCGTGTTCCTCATAAATAAGATTGTCCAATTTAACTCCGCGAAGGCACCGGAATAATCGTGAATCACTAATTAAAGTGCTTTATTGAAACCGTAGAAATAATTCAACGTCGAGTGTCTAACATCAAGAATGGTTTCAATTAAATTTATTCTCCATCCGTTCTATTTAACAAAAATTCAACCAAAACCGTATTTTTACATTTTACACTGAGTTCCCTGCATTTGTCTTTTATTTTACATCTTCGCACCGTGTTATTTCATCTGTGTTTCTTTTCGCTTCTGTGCTCCTTTGTCTCGATTTATTTACGTTCCACTTTATTCACCGATATTTATCATCCTCTATATTTATTCTATATTCCTCTCTTTCTATTTACCAAACGTTCTGCCGCCAGAAATTTTTCAAGTTTTTCAATCGATACTCGCCAGTTTATGACTCCCTGACGCTTATGAGCCGTGAAATGAGTAATACGTTGGAGAAACGCGAACATATAATAAATTTTCAGGGCCGTGTAGAAAAGGAGCGCGATATTTCGCGGGACGCGCGACGTAGCGTTTCCTTTTTGCGATTTCCTAATCCACGCGGTTTCATTTGTTTCACCCGACGCGGTTCGTGATTATTTCCCGCGATAAATTGTTATTACAGCCACCATGCACGAGGGCTGCTCGCTCGAAAGACGGTGCTTGCTGTCTACCCGAGGAAGAGAAGTTCGGCTGTGTTCGCGTTTTCCTGGATAGCAAAATCCTTGTAATGACCGGAAGTCTTATCGTTTACCGCGAACACGAGGTTGGATAAAATCGGTGGCAGTCAGACGTAGTCGAGATCCTATCTAGATCCTACCTGTGTAGGTGCAGACCTTGTCGTCGTTCTATTATCCATTATGCAAACAACTGATAAATGAGTAGATAACACATTCGTATTCGTTCAACAACATATTTGGAACGATGAATTCTTCGGAATAAATGCGTTTGTTAAGCATGTTGACCTATCGAGGATCAAACGGCGAATTAACGCGCAAAAATTTTGAGAAATCAATATTGTTGAGAAATATGAATAATGTGCTTTATCGAGATAGGTACGGAAACCGTAGTAGGACAACACTGTATAAAATTCAGGAAAATGAAAAAAATTTCCTTTAAAAAACATAGTCTCTCTTTTTCTCTCTATTTTCGAGCGAGTTGCTGGAATTTTCTTTCACAACTATGACGTTAAATAACAGTGTTTAATGATAAAAGCCGACCGAAAGAAATTGCAAACGACAATATGTTAATCGAGTCATTCATTATCGCTGTATTTATCTTTCACTTCCTTCGTTAAAATTGAAAATAATTTACTCTGTCGCAATTTCGAACGACTTTTTCTGCTTAATTCTCGGCACACGCTCCCCTGGGATGATTGTTTAAGTATTAAACAGTTACAGAGAGATTAAATGAATCCTCCTAGTGGGAAGCTTACGGACTTGTGTTTTATGCAGTATTTATTGCTGGCAACTACCATCAGTATTTACTACAGTCATGGGACTACTTAAGAATTAATGCCACCTTAAGAAGGATAGAGAAATTAGAATGCACCATCGAGTCGCTAATTCACCTTGATGTCTGAAATTTGCAACTCGGTTACTTTGCGTACGATCGTTGAGAACTCCTTCATTTTTAAAGGGACAGCGAGCGAATAAGGCGGCAACGTGATTCTTCTTTCTTTCTTTCTTGGTCCCTTCCTGTTTCTATACTTTTGAAAGAAAAACGAATAAACGCGGAAGAGAAAGGGGGGACGTTGTATAGGATGAAAAATTCAGCCGCGACAAACTCCGCATTAAACTAACGCCACCGTTGCTAGTATTCTTCTCCGTAAACCAACAGCATCTCGAAGCTTCTTTCCAAATTATCTCACTTAAAAAAGACACTTTACGATAATAACGCTCGTGTTACGTTCCACGCTTTAAACAACGAATAAAGTCCGCCACCTCCTTCCCTTCCCTCGTTGAAACTCGTACATTACGACGATAATGTAACGTAACGCGTGTATGTCCAAAAAAAGAAAAAAAAAAACAGTAAAAAAGAAGAAAAAGAAAGACAGAGAAAGAGTAGGAAGGAAAACAAACGAGAAAGAAAAAGAGGAAGAAAACAATGTTTACACCGCTTTATTCTTTCCTGACTGGCATTTAATGGCCGCACAGGCGCCAGGTTACATCCTAATTTGCCGGGCGCGCTAAACTCGCGGCAGAGAAAACGCGGAAAACTGGCTGGCGTTTTATCGGAGGAAAGACGAGTATCCGGCTACATCTACATGCTAAGGAAAGCCTCTGGACGCGCCTAGAGCGGAAGTATTCAGCACAGAGAATGCAACAGGCAACGACAAGGCCTGGTCGAGCGAGTATATATGTATATAGCGGTCGGTCGGACGGTCGGCCGATCGGCACCTGGCTCGAATCGCAGCGATGATTTTCCAGCCTCCGAGCCCATCCCCTTTTCGTTTGCTTTTCTTTCCCCAGGGCGTGGCGCTCAACAGGCTTGGCATCCAGCCAACTTTCTGCTTTTCTCTCCTTCCCCTCTTCTTCCTTTTCTCTATGTTCTTTCTTCCACTCTGTCCGTCTTCCTCTCCTCCCGTTTTCCTTCTTCCGAGTCGGTACAACAACGAGGCGGAAAAAAGGATGAAAGAGCTAAGGGTGCATCAACACTATCATCGACCATCTTCTACGTACATGTATGTACGTACACATACACGTGCCCATACAGGGTGACCAAACAGTCGAAAACGTAGGATAAAGGTTCCGCGTACGAGGCTTCTCGTTGAAGAAAGACGATTTAAAGAGTCTACTCGGTACATGTGCACTCTGTTTCCACGCGACTAAAATCCGTTAACGACGTTTTAGTAAATCAGAGGTATATTTTATGGATAGCAGGTGTGTCGAAGAATTAAAAGTAAACAATGTTTCTATTTTCGAAGAATTACGAGATACAAATAGTATACTACAAGGATTGTATAATTTAAAGGACACAATTGTGTGCAATGTCGTGTTTGATATCTTCAATAGTTTTTATTTAAACAATTTTTTAAGTTCCTTTTAAAAAGCGATACATATTTATTTATGAAATCATCCAAATCAAACACAACAAAAAAAACTAGACTGATAGAAAGTATAATAAATAATAAGCAACGATAAGAAAGAAATAAAAAAAAATACAGAAATGGAAGTGTACTAAATAGAAACTTGGAACAAGTATACGCGTGCCGAATAGATCTCCGAAACGCTTTTTCTCGACAACCAAGTCTCATATGCAAAAATGATTCTTCTACGTTTTCCATCCATCTTTTCACGGGGAATCAGCCCTACCTTAGTTGTATCACCAGTTACCAGGCACCCTGTATATAGCAAGCACTATATCACGTTACATACGCGTTAGGTATACGTTACATGGACACGAACAGAGCCGGATTGTTGTTGCTGTTGCATCTCGTGGATCTATTGCCGGACTCTAACTCGCATCGGATACATCAGGACGTATTTATGCTCGCGTTTATAGTGCGGCTGCTCGAAGGCCGCTCGAAAGCCGCACGGCCACTAACTAACTTCCTGTTATTTGCACGGTTTACCCTCGACCGGAATTGACCTCGAGTCGCGGCGTCGAATGCGATTAAAGTTAGCGCGGCGCGCACCCTAAATACCAGAGGGTGGCCGGGAAAATTTCGTTCGACAGGCCAGGGAAATGTGTTACTCGTGCTCCCAACGAGGATCGAGGAACGGCGATTGTTTCTTTTCGCTGATGGTAACGAGATACGTTTACCGAGGTTATCTTACAAATTGCAAGTAGCCGGTATTAACGACTACAATAGAAGTTATCGGGAAATCGGTCTCGCGACTCCGAGGTCTCGCCTCTCGAGTTTCACAACTCGAAGCTTGCTGGTATTGCGTTTCAGTACTGGCGAACTCGTTGATATTGGATACCTGATTTAAGCATCTTTAATGGTGGTTTTCATGATTTTGAAACATCAGATATCAGCCACATTGAGTTGCTTCGATTTAGTTCGCAATACGGGGTCGTGCAATTGGCTACATACATATGACCGATGGAGGATCATCGATCACGGCTTAAGTCAATTTACTGTTATCTTGCGTAAAATACGTTTATTATTGTATAACATTTGTTATATCTTCTGAAGCCGCGAAAACGTATCATGAGGAAAATTATAAGTTATTAGACGTGAGTAAAATTAGAGGAGTTAATTTATAAATTCATTAATTATACAAGGGCGATACTTGTAAGAATTGAGAAACGTGTGATTAAATTCAAATTCTCGAAATCTTGACTTCTGCTGCCGTAATTTTTAGCTCGCCATATGTATTTATAACAGTGCTCGTTTAAATTCCAATGAATTGGGGGCTTACACTGTAATTTTTGCGATACAGACAGCGATTATGTTCTAGGAATACTCCTAAATTCCTGGACAAGAAAAATGAATAAATCTACATAATCAGAACAGACTAGGAAGACACAATTATTTCTCGCCTATTCTCGTTATAACTATTGTCTTTGTCAATTGCTTTAGTAGTGCGCTACACTAAGCTCGTTATCCTAATATTTGTAAAGCAATTTTTATCTATATCATATAGCGATTTTGTTCTAAGCTTCTGAACAAGACTACACGATAAATCTAGCGAGAACGAACAAAAAAGTCACGATATTTCTCGTCCAATCTCGCTACATCTATTCATTGCTTTGGCCAATAGCTTTATGTTATACTAAGCTCGAGGCGCTGACAATGAGTTAGCGAGGCGCGGCGAGGCTAGGTCGTTTGAATTTAGGTGAAATTCTATTGGAATTTAAGCGAATACCAGTGAACCAAGTTTCATTAGCAGCAAACTTTCATTTAAACTACTATTTGAGTACATGTATCGTTTAAGTATATGATTAGTATTTACATTAATAGAAGAGTCGACTGTTATAATCCTAACATCGTCGGTTTCGATTATCTCTAGCTATAACTCGTTTAATAGAGTTAGTGCTATCACGGAACCAACAGTTTTGGCTAAAACCGTTCGAGACTCAAGGGATCGAGCAGGATCACCACAAACTCAATCCACTCTGTTGGTATAATTTTAAACTGGAGAAGTTAGATTCGAGCGATTTTAGTCCAAAAGGATCCCTGAAGCGGCGTCACAAATATTCAATGAGAACGAAAATCTTGAACAGTCTCGAAGGACTCGAGTCCTGAAAATTTCACTTACGATAGAGTTGCTACGGTCTCTAACTTGTGGGTCGTTCGATGTCTAGAGCAATTCTAGCGGAGTAAGGTCCGGTTAACGTCATCTTGGGATCAATGGGTTTCCCTGAAGTCATCTTAAGGTTATTGGGCTTGATTAGAGTCCACTAGGATTTGCAGGATCTCGGTTATCGTAAGCTCGATTTTGCAGACTTGATCAGTGCAGTCTCGCGCAATTTATTCTTTGCCTCTTCTTCTCGCGTGAATTCGGTTTAGATTAGTTTCTCGAATTATTTCGATTAGGTTCGGCTTTGTTCCTTTTGGATTTAGAATCACGTTGCACGTTGGAATCGAACCGCGGTGTAACTTTATCTGTACTTTGAGGGAGCCTGCAAGGCACTATCGTGCCGTATCCTATTGAGATTTCCTAACGCTAAGCCTCAAGTTAGGGTGCACGATCTAACGATTACCTCAGCAAGACTTCGTCGCCTAAATCAATGTTAGGTAATTCTAATCTTAATATTAGAATAAAACGGTATTTCTTTGTTGTCAATCTTATATTTTAATAATATTGCAATAATAATTCTTCTAAACCTAAATCTAAATATCGATATTTCTAAAAGAGTAGTAAACTCTAATCCTATCGGATCTGAGTATCTGTTGTGCTAAAGAGTGTTCTTTTAATCATTTACTAACAACAAATGTACATATTTTCTTTTGGTTTCGTGGAGAAGACATAATTCATCGAAACAAACAAAAGGCTAATTTATACTTAGCAATGTCCAGCATGAAAACCGTCTTTTTCATTTATAAAGTGTTTTTTGGTAATCTTAAAAATTTCCAAGTCCGTATGGCCCGTACTTGTATTTATTTTTTCCGTACTCTGTCTTTCTGCACGAATGATACTTACTTTATCGCAAGTGCTTGTCACAAACGTCCTTTTGAACAAGCGTAACCATTGATACTTGCGGCAGGAATTTTCTTCGAGAAAAGGTAACACTCTCCTCGTTACCGTTGGGAATCTGGTTTCCATTCGGAGTTGTAATGCGTGCTTCTGCAAGGGGTTGTGGGATTCACGAAACGTCCAGTCGCAATTGGCGCCAGCTTATCGGTTGTCTTATCGCGATTCCTTATCGACAAGTGCTCGCTCGACAGGTAGCGTGCTTCTTGCCGCGCCACTTCAAAGTCCTCCTCGATGTAACTATCGGAAATGGATACTTGCAATTCTCTAGACAATCGAGATTTTGCTCGATTATCGCGTATAATTCATTCCCCCGTCTCTCGGTTAAGCGAGGGGGGATGGAGTTCGACAGGAGAAGGAAGTTGATAACAGGAAATTGAAAACCAGATAGCAATTTCCGACCTTTTTCTCAAAGCTCAATTAAGAAATCTAGCTTGCAGCAGGGAAAAACGCTTGCTAACGAGCTTCACGGTGCTGAACCCATGGAAAATAATTGCAAGGTGGAAAGTTTAACTCGTGGCCGTTCGGATGGTTTACTCTTCTACTTTTATTCGGCAAACCAAACTGTGCAGATTATTGGGTAGATGTTAGCGCAGACGATTAGATATCCGATAAAGTATTTCGAATATTTGAAAGTAATTTTCGTGCTACCGCACGAGTTTCAGAATATTTAACGAATGAAGTTGAAGTAGAATTTCGATATATTTAACGTTACGAAAATACACTTAGAAGCAACGGTGGACGTAAAGCTTGATGAAGACATCGCTTGTATCAGTTATAATAAATACTAGTTATCCTGTTTAGCTATTAACCATAGTGAAATTAATTTTTTAGAGTAATAGTCTCATCCCTATTTATGAGATTATTTTAGTCAAATACAAAAGCATGGGATGGTTTGTACGAATCGATAGTGTAATAATGATCATGACGTTATCCATGTTTATAAATACGTCGAGTAGCTTTGTAAACTGAAAACTTACAGCCGGTACACGTGTACCGGATAGGCCTTCAAAATTGTTTTTCTCGCGATTGGGGTTCGATATCATATCCAAAAACGTTCTTCTACGCTTTTAATTCAAATTTATACGAGGAATCATTGCTCCGTTTACTTGCACCACGCTTGTTAAGACGTTCTGTATAGCAATGTATACCTATGCAACGCTTTCAGTAGTATAACTGTGTAATAAGTAAGACGTAGTATCCCCAGTCGTTGATTTCTCCATCGTAACGTTTGAGATATTGATATCCTTGCGTTTTACCTTGGAAGTTCTTTAATCGTATTGAATTCACGAATGGACAAATATAAAAATTTATTTTCTTTCAATAACGCAACAACAATAAAAACGCATCTCGCCTATCACCCGTGCGATAAACATTTAATCCTAAGAATTAACTCTTACCTCGAAAAACCATCGTACAATTGCAACTTCTCCTTTAGATTTACTACCCCGGTACGAATCACATACGTTGTTCAACACGGAAGTAGCGCAAAGCGCGAGAAGTACGGCGCGGATGGTGCAAGGACTCGCCCGAGAAGCTGCGAAAAGGAACGTAGTGCCGTTCGGAGAAGTCGGAGAAATGGATTGCTCGAAAAAGTATCGAAGGTGGTTAGTGATAGATCGCGGAGGACCGACGAGAAGGGTAGGGCATGAGTGCTGGGGTGGCTTCAGAAAACGCGGAAACTCGTTAGAAGGATTTCACGCCGGAACGAGGCCGCGCGCGACGGCGCAAAGTATCGAGCTATCGATTTCACGGCTCGGCGGTTCGTCCGATAAGGTAACCCACCCCCTTGTCCCGCATCTACCTTTCGTTTCGCGTCCCTCTCACCCCCCTTTCCTCCTTCTCTTCTGTCCCCCCTCTCCTGCATTTCGTCTTCAACCATTCGGCCTTCGTTTGGTCGAACGATCTTAACCGTTTCAGCGATCGCTAAGCGAACTGAACTGGTCGATCAGCAACCGGCGGCGTTCGAGAGTCTCTGATACAGACTGAAAGAAGAGGGTTGCTAAAATTTATTGTCGAAATCTGACCTTAATAGGCCAGTGCAGCAACATGCATAATTAACGTATCGAAAATTCATGAAATCCGTTCTGTATGTGGTATGTAATCGTTCGAAGTGATAGAAGGAGGAAAAGACGAGAGAGATAGAGAGGGAGAGAGAGAGGAATAGCATGGAAGCTCGGTAATTGCGGGCATTAAATGGAAAGTATTGGTAAGTGATCATTATTAGAGGTAAGTTGCGCGAGAGTGGAGAGAAGGAAGCCGTTGGCCGAACGATAATTAAATAGAGAGAAATGCGATAACGAATGCTTGATCGATTGATCGATCGAACGAAGACAATTACTCAGACCGATCGAGCCCGGTCTCCCACTTTAAGGATCTTCTTTTTTGCTTCTTTTTCTTCTATCGTTCGATACTGTAGACGACCGGGTAGATCTACTTTTAGCTGCAGCCGACAGCGATTCGACGATGCTTATCGCGTGATATCCGTGCACGAAACTCGTCAAAACGTATTCGTGTTGCTCGTGTCGCGACGCTTTGCACAGGGGGCTAGAGAGAGCGTTTTAAGCTTCTTACCTGTCGCGAAGTTAGCTTCCACGAAAATGCCATCGGATTACCTTGCGGCCGTGTACGTACACGAACAACCGCCCCGCGTATTGTAACCGGCAGGCAACTAAATTCTGCACGGTGAAATTCCGCCTCCGCGGGGCACGTTACATTCTATACCTTCAATGGGATTTAATCAAGATATTAGCGCGTTACGTCGTCTTGCGTATTTCGCTTGGGACAGAGCTGACAGGGACGGAATCATTTGCGTATATCTTTCGATACACGTATAAATTGTCACATACATATATATGTCATAGATTGTTACTGTTCGATAGGGAGAGTCGAATTTAGCTGTCCCGTTATTCGTTGTTACGTTAATCGTACGGTCGTGACGTTGCGTACGATATTTCAGAGACGTTTCGGTTTATATAAATTCAATATGTAAATCGAGCGCTGTGTTTGATCGTTCATCGAAATCGCGATATTTCGTGATCGTTTTGTTCGTCCATCACGTTCTCTTTCTCTTTCTTTCCTCCTTTAATTTAATACTCAGGCAATTGTACGATTTAACCTGATACCGCGATAAAATGTGAGCTACTCATGGCGGCCGGGGGGAAACAGGGGGTTCAGCAATTTCTCATCGCGACGGGAAAAAAGGCCGACTTGCTCGAATAATAATCGCACGCTTGAATTTATTTTATTTATCTTTATTGCTACGGTCGGAACGAGCCGGCAATAAAAACTATCCGGCTCGCGCGAGTTCATCGTTCATCTCGGTCTATGTGATATCAAAACATCCATGTAACTACCTTTTGTTATTGTGAAGACTTGCCTCGTTCGAAATAAAAGCTACCGTATATTTGTTTTTTTTTTTTTCGATCTCGCGAACTGTCAAAAACCTGAATTACGCACGGTGTTTCTCAGCGAGTGTATAGAACTTCGAGAGGTTGTTTAGCAGGTAATCTGGCGTAGAAAATATTATACGAATGTAGACCTTATTCTCGATCGGTGCGTGGCTGCTGTAGACGAAAATTCTACCGCTGCCACGATAAAATTGCGAACCTGACGCAAGGAGAATTTTAAGAGACTGAGGCAAGACACGAGAACGTGAAGTGATATTTCAACTTCAATTAATTCAACTGCTTTCTGTTCGATTATTTTCTAAGTATTATTTCGTATTAAAATTGTAACTCGATAGGATCAAGTGAGAGTAAGAAGAAAATTAAACTACTGAAATTCATAAGAATTTAGGACAGTATCAGTATTATGAAAATTGTTTGCTTAGAATGATTCGAAAATATCTCGCAAAGTATTTTAAATTTGTTTGAAGATTGTAGAAATAGTGTTCTAATGATGTTTCAATTTCGTGACAGGTACATAGGTGTTAAGTTAGTTACTATATCTTTTTGTAAAAATTAAAAAAACGATTTTTTATACGATATTGATACGTTAAGAATTTTACTAAGAAGTTGATATAGTTCAAATTCAACATATACAACAGGTATAAGAGTTTTATTAAAGTTAATGAACGTTTCTTTCAAACGGAAGAGTACATTGTACACATAGTTGGGGATTCGAAAAGACATATCTAAATTCGATTCAAAAGTCAAAAATAAAATTCAATCTTCCTTACCTATCAGAGATAGGTCGCTCATTTAGTATTAATATTTTAGTTCCGTGAAATATTGCAAGTTTAAAATAGTGAATACACCTTGTATTATTATGAACTGAATCATTACCCTAATTATTATCTTTTATACGCAGGCACATATGTATAATTGCCTGCACTATTATGGACTGTATCATTAGCCTAATTATTTTTTATACATAAAATATCCTGCGGAACTAAAACTTAAGAAGAAATTCCCCTCCGTAAGACCTCGAAAAGTTAAATTCCTCTTCTTTCTATACGCCTTTTCCTATCTTTTAAATCTGTTACATTATAAGATTCAAGAAGTTGTTGAAATTTATCGTTGAAAACCGTAGAAATTTATCAGCACCACGGATACCAAAACCTTTTTGAATAATTGAGATAACAGTATTGCACAAGTTACAAGTTCTCGGTACTAAGAAATTCACTTACTTGCGAGTTTGTTAATGAAATAAATAAAGTTTTAGGAGCAAATTTTACAAATTATAAGGGCTGTTGAATATTCTATTTGACTTTGAAATTGATCTGCAATTTAATTTCGAATCGTAAAATTGTACCAGAGTAGTATATAACTTACGATATATAATTCGCCAATGATATCAGTCATAAATAATTGCTCAAAGGTACGTAAAAATTTGTTTGTCGAATTCGCATAAATTCCGAGTAGTTTCGACGTGAATATAATCGCTGAGCGTCGAGTCCTGTTATCCCTTGCGGTGGTATGCGAAGAAATAGCAACGGATTGACGAGCACGTGCACAGTGTACACACACGTAAGAAACGTACGCGCCTAACCGCTGCGTGGTGCAGTGCGACGTGGCATCGCGTGACTCTCATTTTCCATTTGACTTCTATCCGTCGCACGTACGTACTCAGTTACGTTATTTCATTGGCGTTCCTCGTCCTAAGCCGTTGGAGTTCTCTTGAACCCCGCGCGCCACCCTTTCCGCTTTGGCACACCTCCCTCATGGTGTTGTGCATGCCACTTTCTTCTCTTTTTTCCTTCTGTCGTCGCGTTTGCTCGTACTCAACTTTTGGTTGTTGCTTGAAAAGAACATGCCGCGACGCCAGAGTGTGCTACGAGAGAGTCGCGGGGATTTGCTTAATTGTTGGTTAAAATCCTCCACCGACGACTAACACGTTTCGTACTACCGTAAGCTACCGATGGCCTACAGCGGTTAAGTTAAGAAGCGAAGCTTTTATTAAACTGAAAAAGATATTTGTAGACTGTAGGGTAGATCTCAAAGAAATAGAAATTTTTTAATATTAAATAGGATTTTTTGCTAATTAAATATTTACATGTGGATATTTAATCATTTTGGACAGAATGTAATTTATTATTATTGGTTATGAAATGATGTGCAAGTAAGGTAGACGTATAAGGAAGATCAAAGTATTAAGAATTTTTTAATATCAATATCGTTTTTTGCTAATGAAATATTCACAGTAATGTTCAGAAATATCTGGATATTTTATTATTTTTTTACACGGCGTAGTTTATCGTTATTGATGATAAAATTATGTATAAGGTAGTCGCAAAGGGAGATCAAGGTACTAGGAATTTTTTTAATATTGCTATCATCCCTCGCCAATGAAATAATATTTACATTACCGTTTAGAAATATGTCGATAGTTAATTATTTTTCAGAGAGTCCAACTTATTACTACCGATTATGAAATTACGGGTAAAACAATTGTTACAGCGTAGTATAGTAAAATAATAGAATAAAAGGTATATTAGATACAGTAGGATATTATGACGTGTTAAAATTAATATTTAAACGCTGATGTATAGTAGTAAAATTGGTGTCCATAATTTCTGACATAAAATTGTTTCATCATTGGAATTATTTTATTAATTGAGTAGCTCTTTATCTTCAGATTATTTCATTTCTAAATTATAAATCAAATAAAGAAGATTTGTTTCAACTCGTAGAAAGATATGTAGTTGTCTTAAATTCAAATAACCATATTTAAAACCATACATTTTTTAATGGGCGACTTGTATTTATAATTTGTTCGTTCAACAAAAACCTAGTATTTCTTTTAATCGTTAATTTGTACATTTTGTTGAATTCGTACATTGTTACAAAGAAATCCAAGTTTTACTTGGAGCTGAATCGCTGGGGAAATATTTATTTTCCTTGAAACGGAAATTGTTAATCGCATGTTAATTAACACGTTACACCATTCTCGTTTTATTAGAAAATCGCTGTTTTATTAGAAATGGGAGTGGTGTTGCATGGGTGTGTCACTGGGAACGTGTCGTAACGGAGCTATTACACTTTATGGCTTTTCTTCGGATTGTTTGCTCTCTTTTCTGCTGTGCAAGTAGAATCACGGGAAATCTGTGTTCAATATGACTGCTGGCGGATTATGATTGGTTTAATCGATTTGCCAGAGGTAAACTGTACGAAGAGGAAGATCGGCATTTCTTTATGAAGTACCTGACGAAGAAATTAGTTATCCATGTAGGGCTAATTATTTCGAAAAATGACAACTAACATTTGACGATTGTAACAACGCGGCGTGTGTCTTGTGTTATCGATGATTGTTACTAAATTGCATGCAACGCGAATGAAATTCTCAAGTTTTCGTCTAATCAGCAGGTAATCAGTAGAACTTTCCCTGTGTCGACTCGGATAAGTTTTCCAGTTTAAGAGACTCCGAATCCAGGAAACTTTTCAGATTATCCAAGATACCATACCGGAATCGATCTAACTCTGTCTATGTAGTAGAACTCATTCTAAATTTACCGCCGGCGCAATTCTTCGATATTTTTACCTCTGAACTTTTAACAACAAACTATTTTTCTTGGACTGTACTACGTAGGAAATTAAACTCCGACCGCTCGTTACCGCAATTTTTTAATCGGAAAGCTATTAGTCTGATTCCACTTCAATATTCACAATTAAGTTTTGTTCTTCTTCTCTCAGGCAAATATCTCTCACGTATCCTGTCGGTTATCTAGCTTTTCATATAACAATCTCGGTGAATTTCAATCTTTGGACCAACGGGAAACTTTCGACCTCAATTCTATTCCAAAGCAATCTCCACGACATAGACATATACATTTTCACTGATCCTCAATTTAAATATCTTGCGCTTTCTATGAACATTTTCAGATTGGTTTCAAATTCGACCAATATAACAGTCGTGGCTCGTCACAGTGTCAATGAAACTTCAAAATATTTCATACAACGTGCAAAATATGGACATGACAATCTTCTATAAAGAATGTTCAGATACTTTCGTCAACCATTGTACTTACTTAACACTTTTTACATAAACGATTTCCCAATTTCAGATACGTGCATCATTCGTTTCTTTAACTTAACCAACTACCTACTACGATTGTTAACTAGAACTATCTTCTGATTTCATGCGCTATGAAAAAGGCCACGAAAAGAGTTCTGGTATCATTACTACAGGGCGAGTTCGAATGCTGACAATCTTCAGAGCAAGCACTATCGTCATTCACAAGCAAAATTGACGCATTTGCGGTAAAGATGAGATTACGAACCTCAGACAGAACCGCGAAAATACTGGGAAAGATGTACGACACGAGCCGAATCGAAACGGCCTCGTCACGAGGAAAAGGTAGCGCCGCGGAGGATACTTAGGAGCAGGTTTACGGCACATACGTTGCATTATATAGGAGGACGCGGCGTACATGGCCGTGGAACGCGGCGACACTGCACTGCAGTAAAGTGCATCCTAAGCCTAGCGCATCTGTGACCACTCTCGGGGTCGCAGTGCCCGCTCCTGGTATTTATTATTCAGCCGGTGCAACGTGGCGCCGACCTGCGACTACTTTCCGCCGCTCTCGTCAACGAGCCACTCCGGGATTTTTCGATGGGACCGTCTGTTTTCCTACGTCTCTGCTGCGTTTCCCCTTCGTCGCGTCGCGATTCTGTATCACAACCGTGATACTCGTCGTTCACTTTTATGGCAATCGTGGCTCGCGTCCCCTCGTCCCGACTCTGAATCGGTTATCGAATCTCCTGCGACGTCGTTGAAATCGCAACGCTCGACACACACGCGAGGATTTTTCAACCAGATGAGATTTTCCTCACCTCGTGCGCTTGGATTTCCCTCGTTTTCCAAGCTACGTTTCAAAGTTTATTTTCCGTCCGATATTTTCTTGGGTTCTTGTGTCGCATAAGGTTATTTCATATGTATGACGGTTTTTTTCTATATGTATTTATATTCATATACGTTAAATGCAAATGTTAGCCTGAAAGCGTGAAATCCGTTAAAATTTGATACGAGTAGAGAAAAATAGTTTTATTAAAGATCTGTACCGGTAATGTTAGCTTTAACCAGTTATAATTTATTATTAATTTCATGTTATTCGTGATTTTAAAAATAATCAAATAAAAGATTTAATAGACAATCTTTTTATTTACAATGACTTTAATTCTTCGTTAAACTTATATAGATTATTGTTAGATTTTTAACTACCAAGAATAAATTAATTGATATAAAACTCAATGATACATCAGAGTGTGAGTTTTAACTGTAAGAGAAATAAATATCTATATAAATAAGATTGCATATCGGTGATTAATCATTAAGCAACTAAGTTTTCTTTTCTCTATCATGATTAATTCCGCTTTTTAAAATTCGGCTCTTAGAAAATCCACATTAATTATACGACGATCTAATATTCGACTCCACAGTTCAGACCCGATGCTATTTTGGTTTGTAACTGCTGAAATGTTTCCTGTTTCGTTCATTCCTCGTCTACCTACTATACTCGTACAAAATATATAACAACATACCAACGAAGGAATTCCAAATATTCAACTATAATTGAAACGTCTGTGCTCTTTTACTTCAACAAAAGTTTGGATACTTTTATTGTAACTGGATGAAAGATCCAATCGAATATCTGGCGAACGAAAGTAAACTGAGAATTCAGCTCACAATATCCTCCGGTTGATCAGGTTTACAAACGCAAGCTGAGACATAGAAGGGACGCAGTTAACTAACTGGTACTCGATTGGGGAAATCGAGCTTCCTGCACCATACGCGAAGCCCACGATATTCGGTGGATTGGCTTTCCCGATAATAGGTACATAATATACCTGCTGGGTATTCCAGCGCGAATGCACCGAATTGATTTAAGCTTCCTCCGCGTTTTCCTTCCTTCTCATTTATCCCCCTCGGCCACCCTTTCGAATCTAGGCAACAGCGGTTTAGTTCGATCTCATAGCTGCAGGCGACTTTCTGGAGTCAATCGAAACTTTGGCGTTTTGTTCGACGTATACGCAGGTTTGCGTATTATCACGGTATCCAAAGATTCGAGATCCTACTCCTAACATTATACAAAATTTCAGCTACTACGACGATAGGGGTAGATAGGAGTAACAAATATAATCTTTTCGTGAGATCGAAACACCAATGTAGAATTATGGAAGACATTTTATGGATATAATATATAATATTAATAAAATGTAATGTAATATAACATAATGTATGTAGATATACTACTTAGTTATGTAAAACATTTTGAAACTTTAATAGCTGTCTAATGGGATTATCAGGTTTATGTTGTTAAAGTCAGAGACACATCTGAAGATATACGTAAAAGTTAGAAGACATAATATATCTGTAATGTAATATATAATATTAATAAAATGTAATGTAATATAACATAATGTATGTAGATATACTACTTTGCTATGTAAAACATTTTGAAACTTTATTAGCTGTCTAATGGGACTATCAGGATTATGTTGTTAAAGTCAGAGATAAATCTGAAGATATACGTAAAAGTTAGAAGATATAATATATCTGTAATGTAATATATAATATTAATAAAATATAATATAATATAATGTATGTAGATATACTACTTTGCTATGTAAAACATTTAGAAACTTTATTAGCTGTCTAATGGGACTATCAGGATAATGTTGTTCAAGTCAGAGACAAATCTGAAGACATACGTAAAAGTTAGAAGACATAATATATCTGTAATGTAATATATAATATTAATATAATATAATATAATATAATGTATGTAGATATACTACTTTGCTATGTAAAACATTTAGAAACTTTATTAGCTGTCTAATGGGATTATCAGGATTATGTTGTTAAAGTCAGAGACAAATCTGAAGATATACGTAAAAGTTAGAAGACATTTATAGAGTATGTACATTTCGTAAAAGTCACAAAAGTATCCTCTACAATATGAATAGTCGTCTCTGTAGAGATATAATGATGACAATAGATCTTTGTAAAGTGATAATAAATATTCTGTAACTTCTATATACATTTTCAAATTTATTCGCATACCAACTTGTCTGCACACTATTTGCCTGATGTCAAGATAGTAAAAATGTTGTACAGTCGTGATACTGTGTAAAATTGAAAGGTCTTATTAAAAATTATATTTTGTGAAGATTAAATGTTCAACAAAACATGTCCCCTGTTTTATAACATTGATATGGTAAGCTCTCTTTTGAATAATAAAACAGGCAAATTAAAATAGAAAGGGTTCCTGCTATGTGCTTCAATAAGAACATAATTTTCATAACTGTTGAATAGCAGCAAGTACATAAAAGTATTTCTAAGAGGACGTGGAACCTGCTAGTTAATCCCAAATCCAGAATGTTATCAAAGTTCTATAACTCCTGTATTTTATTATATAGGTCCCTTGCCTCTATTGTGTCACCATCTTGCTCTAACGACTCTAACGTAGCGTCTTAGAGTCCCGTGACTTCATTATCTCGTTATTTGAGTCCCATGACATTAATGTATCATGACACGAACCCCCAATTTTAGAATACCAATATTCGAGTTTTAAGATTTTAATATGTCGTTACTTGGGTTTCATGATTTTTCGTGTCTTATCAATTCGGCGTGATAATTTCAAAATAACTCCATTCAGATTCCACGATTTTCGAAATTTCATCCGTCATAAATTCTTCGTGTTGACACCAACAGAGTGATACCAACACGGTTCAAGTTCCAATAAAATTCAACGAATCTAAGTTTTACCTTAGCGAGGTCTGACTCGGATGTTGTCACAACAATTTTAGAAGTTCGCGTTAACGCAATCGTGCTAATGTAGATTTTCGTATTATTCGTATGAGTCATTTCCCTACATTCTGTACGTGCTATGTGCATTTATGTATCCGTCTGTTTCATGGCTAATTATTTTAATTTATACTCGCGTGCACTCAAACATGCATGCATGTTTAAAGAACGCGTACTCCGTAATACGAGTAGTATACATCGCGTCGCCTATTATTATGCAGATTATGGTTTATTCTTGCGCGTTATATTTTACTTACTAAGAAATTTTATCAGTTCCTGTCATCTTCTGCTCATTTATGTTTACACCTTTTCTAGCGGCGTTTCAAAGTTTTCGATTATCCGAAAGTTGAAACAATTGACGGAGGAATGTTTGAAGTATTCTTAGCTTGGCGTCTCTAGGAAGTTTGATCTTTTCTCTCGCCAGGAAAAATAAAGAAAGTTTCTTAAGCCTTGACCCGTCATTGCACATACACCGTTCTTCTGTTTTGAAGAGCTAAAGCAGAAAAAGCCTTCTGACGTAAAATTAATTAAAACTTCGTTAACGGTTGACGCATATCCTTCTGGGGGGTTTGCGTGGAAAATCGTCGTCGCCTACACGCGACTCCGGTTTGTCGAATGAAAAGGAACATTACTGATTTATGCCTTTTGATTCGTTACGGTTAGGCTTTTCTGTGTTCCAGCAAAGAACGCTGATGATAATCTCGAAAGTCCTTGAGACGGTGACAGAAGCGAAACCTTTTCGCCATTGCGGCTTAACAACTCTAACTATCCGTTGGAACTGCGGTCGTTGTTAAATTAAACTCTTTGGTGCAGCATACGGAGGTTCTTGGCAAACCATTCAATTATTTCTCGTTAGTTCGCTTTCTCTGTATCAAGTTGCTATAAATTTGCGCTTATGGTATTTTTAAGACATTCGATGATATCGTACCATGTTTCGTTGTTTGTGATATTTATAGGAAACGTTAAAATTCCATGAACTCTTTACGGAACGTTCGTCACATATCAGCTCCGTATGATTATTTAATTTTGTAACACTTCGTAAGGACTCGTATCTTCGATCCAACGACGTATAACTCAACGCAATGAGCTGGAACGATGCCATTTTACCGCACAATTTCGCGTAGCACGAGAGAAATGGAAACGCGAGAGTTCGCACGATTATTTACTCGCCTAATAGCCGTCACCAAATAGGAATATTAAGAAGCGTGTGGTCGTGTACGTAATATCTAGACATTTCTCTTCCGCTGACCTGTACTTTGCCTTGATCGTCGTTGAATATTACATTATAATATTATTTTACGTTCGTTGAACATTATATTGTCATATTATTTTATCTTTTGTGAATTTTCTGATTAATTTCCTGATAATTTCATTCCAATCGATAATCGTTTTTCGTACTTAGTTGGCGGTTAAATCCTCGATTGTGAATTTAATAAACGATTTCAAGAGCAACAAACTTTCATCTAAAACAGCTACTATGCAAGTTTGCGTACCAACATCAACTCTTCATCTAATGCAATAATAACTCGCTGATCTAGTAGCTTCACTTCGGTTGCGCTGCACCCCCAAAATCTCGTTACATATCATACAGAGCTCCCTTAAATTTCATTACAGTTTATGTGCACAGTGCGTGTTTACATCGCGTATCTACCTTTCCGACAACTTCACGCGCGCAACTAGAAATCATTTCAGCGTATATTCTCACCGAGATTGATCTTTTATCCTCGTGGTAGGACGCATTGCGTTATTTGAGTCGAACGAATCTTAAACACAACATAGAGCATATTAGGAATGCTTTTACAAAATTATTTAACGTAACTCTTTATAAATGAAGCGATCGAATTTTACAAAATAATTTTAACAGATATTAGGAGAATATTTTTGAATAAATGGAAATTATTTCAGGGAATAATATCATGTATTGTAAGTTGAAAAGGAACGAGAGAAAACGTTGTTTTCTTATATAAACCGAAAAATACAAGAGCTGTCCGCAAGATCTATTTATCTTATTCCTGTCTCTTGTAGGATATAAAACATATTCGAGAAAGAAATGTACCAGCATAGAGAAATCATTGGATACAAAATAATGACAATACAGGTTATTTCGAATTTTCCTGGTCAAACTACAGAAGCATCGCCTATAAATAAAAATAAGAAAAAGGTAAATATTTATTTATAACTTTACAGTAAGATTTTATGCACGTATAATATCGTTTCTATAGTTTGCGTAGGAAAACTGAAATCGCTGTAATCAAATTATGCACAGCTGTAGATTGTAACTAGTTGAATATGAATTAGACGGGGTAAAATATCAAGTATCAGCCAGTCTAAAGTATTAACGTCTGACAGATATCGGTTTAGCAACCCAATGCTTTTAATCAAAACGCATAAGAAACGCTCGTCGGTTCGAATAAATCTGGTCGCCCACGGTTCCGCCACAATCATCTCCGAAATTCCTCGTACGGTATACGCTCTTCACCGTGAAATCGACTTACCTCGGATATCTAACGACTATTCGGGATGTATTTGCGAGAATTTAGGCGAATATACAATCGGCATATCGATGTAATGAAAATGGGGACCGGGCGTGCGTATAATTAATTAATACTCGATAGCCGGTACCTCGAAACCTCACGGTTAATTATCGCCGCCACCATAATTCCGGTGCTTAACCCTTGCGAGCTCCTAACATGGGATAAGATGGCCTTGGAGCGGGCCACTTCACCGCCATTACGATTGATCGATTCTGTTAACGGAGTATCAGACACCGGCGAGCATAATTCTGTTAATTGCGAGCACATCGGTTACGTGTGTTCATTTCGACGCGTCGACTTTACCGGGTACATTAATTAACCACGTTACAACCGCCTGGATAGCTTAGCCACCAACGGACTTTATCGTATTTAATATGCGATGGAGGGCTCGCGAAATTTATGGGGTTTAATGTTTGATTAATTTCTCGGGCGACGTTCGTTCCTTCGTTCGGTTCGTTCATCGGCAAGCAGCTCGTAAGATCGCTGCTGAATTTCACAAGCCTATTAATTAACGATCACCCTCGATTCCCAAAGCCTCTCTCACTCTCGGTTTTGCGTTAATCACGTTGATAAGCTGCTTTAGATCGTGTTGACTCTAATCCTGACGGTCGGATACGTTGTTACACATGGAAAGGATATAGTGCGGAACGAGAAAGTGGTAGCGATGTATAGTTTTTGGAAATGTACAGAAGATGGTTAAGAGATGATAATATCGTGTTATGTTGATTATGGGGAGTATCGTTTCGTAGAAGATAATCAGAAAATTGGAAATTGCGTTTAATCCTACAAAGAGAATAGGACAAGAATGTTATATAATTGCACGTTGCATTGGTAGATTTATACTATCTACTTAAAATTGAAATTGCTCTCAATAACTTTTCAATTGTTTCATCTATGCTACTTAACAATTAAAGCATTTATAAACGGCCATTAGGAGTTGTAAATCGTACACATCGTCTGATGCTGATAGATTCCAGCTACTTGAAGCAGTATCGTCCGACGTCGCTATACTTGTACTACTTAGAACCTACATCTTACTGCTTGATCATACAATTACTTAAACTAGACGACTTGAAGTTAACTCAAACATACGATTTTATATTTGTTGATACATATATTTTCTAGCGAATTGGCTTCAAGGATTTGCCTAGTATATACTTATCGATAGATTCGAGCTACTTGAAGCAGTATCGTCCTACGTCGCTATACTTGTACTACTTAGAACCTACATCTTACTGCTTGATCATACAATTACTTAAACTAGACGACTTGAAATTAACTCAAACATACGATTTTATATTTGTTGATACAAGGATATATTTTCTAGCGAATTGACTTCAAGTATTTGCCTAGTATATACTTATCGATGTCTACTTATCTCGTGTCTAAGTTTGTACTTATCACACCGAGCAATGGGAAATATTCAATAGAATAGTACTAATACTCAGGCAAGATAAAATTCATTACTTTAGAACGATAAAAAATGTTTTCCATTTTGCTGAACTCCTAATTGTGCTCTTCGTATCGACTAACATTTTTACGAACACAATTTTGCAATGACAATTTCTTTAAAATGTACGATCGACTTTGTGTAATCTCAGTCCGCATGCAAAAGCCGAGCGGCAGTGAAATCGGATATTTAAATTTGATATTTTCATAAACACTGCCTCGTATCAAAAAATGTTATTCTATATTTTCAGTCTCAGTTTTCACGTAAATCCATTCGTTTCTGATTGCAACATCGGTTACAGGATAATCTCTACGTTTTCTATTTTCTTTCTTCTAGCCCATGTTCCCAATGGATTTCGTGAAACGTAAAAATTCTTCGACTACAAAGAGAAAGCGACAAACGACCGGTAAGGCTTCATCGGCGAATAAACGGAAACGGAAATGGACGTGGTTACAGCGAGTAGGTGCACACGTGGGTATCACGAGCGTTCGTTACATCGTCAGGTGGCTCGTGACGACTTTTCCGTCGAGGCGTTAACGCACAGCGAACGTGTTACCTTCGTAAGTATAATACCGCTTATTCATGCCTCCTTGGCGTCGCTGAATCGGCGACGTTACGTGGCGTTGCGCGCGCGACCTCCGCACACGTACACGTGGCCGCGTGACGGTGAATGCGAAAACGCGCGAGCTGGTCCTTCTCTTCATTCATGTGTCCTCGAGTGTCGGGATCCTTATGTATACAGGCATGCTTTTCAGCGACGGATTTAATTTAGATTCGCGTCCAGGCCGACACGACGCCGACGAGCAAAGGCAAGTGAAACGAAACGCGGGGAAAAGTAAATTAAGCTGCGGCCTAATGACGTGACAAACCATCGCCCTTTGAATATGTCCCGTCGCAGATATTTCTTAATGAGTATCTCGTCTACTCACCTTTCGAATCCTCTCTTTTAATCCTATCCCTTCCGCAGTTATCTTTTTGCATCTTCTTTCCAACTTTTCATAGCCCGGTGAAATCGTTTTATCGTCGACTCGGGCTCGTTCCGATCTCGATACCGAGAGCTTTTAGTTTTTGAGACATTTGGAACTGCTTTGAGATGACTTTTCTTCGTCGAGTATTTTTGGAAGAGAACGACTAGGTTTATTGGCTGTAATTTGTTGGGTTTAATTATTTATTAACGAACAAATCTATTTTGTGGTAATAAAAAGAAAATGTTACGTAGATTGTGGAATGTTAAATTATCGATTGTAAAACGATCAAAGTTAAACCGACTTTATGCAGAAGTGAGTCGTAATAAGTAGAACGTTTGGAAAGAAATAAACAAGTATACGAAATAAAGTAAAACACACGTTATTAATATTTAGTATGCGGAACAAATTTCTATTTGGATAGCATTTTTTAAATTGTGTTAATAAAGATACGAATAATCTAATATAGAAAATATAAGAAAAAAATACACAGTATAATTCCGTTTATATGAACTCCGTTTATTTGAGTCGAATTTTCGTCTTTAGTGCTTATTTGAACGTAAATTCCTTTTATATGAACTGGAATTGTGTAAATTATCTCTCAACAAATTCATATAAACGGAGTTCTGCCATAATTGTAATGGGTGACACGGGTAACATGATTGATATACAGTGAGTGACTGTTCCTTTTTTTACTACATCATTCCTGTTGGATCGGTAGATCGAAAAATATCTTTGGTCTTAATGGATCGCAATTTCAATATCCTTTCTCAACGATAATTTCTCCAAAGTAATCTTTTAATAATTTGTTTAATATATCTCGTTGGATAATAAAATAAGTGTATATTTCTTAGGTTTCCTATAATTTTCATTTCGTCTTATCTTTTTCCTTCTTTTTCATTTTTTCACACGCGATAGTTCGTTCTGAGAGATGTTCTCAACCTGGTATGAAATTTATTTTCCTTTCCCATTTAAATGTTGTGTTTAATGGCCCGTGCTTGATATAACCAGACGTCATGAGAATGAGGAAAACCATACTAAACGAAAGTTAATTGGTTCCACTTAATTAAGGAAATATTATCAAATTAATATTTTCCAGTTCCTACTCTTTTTTTTTTCAACTGGCGCGTCGCCTCGAGTGCTAGCCGTTAAATTGAATATTGTGTCGTGGAAATTGCATAGATCTCGAAAGATATCGCTCTAATTAAACAATCAGTTCAATTGGCCTTTGTGGAGCCGCTCGTGTCCGGTATCGAGCGATAGAAAACAACATCGAAGAAAGAAAATAAAAAGGTGAAAATGTGGAAAAGTAGTATCACTTCGCTGCTAACAAAGAGAACTATGGTAAATTACGCCATTCACCCCGTACACACAGAATTTTCATTTCCTCTCGGGTAACTAGTCTCTCATCGTCATCTGCATCGATGAAACTTTATATTAAGCGATCATATCGATAAAAGTAATTATAAATAAAGCTTGTTACAGAAATAACTTCGGCACGGTTTACTCGTTGTCGAATTAATAACTTGTCAATTCAATAAATTGAGGGAGAAAAAGAGAGCGACAGGGCGATAGAAGAGCGAGGGGAGGATGATGTTAAGCGTTTATTAAATCAATTCGGGGCCAGAAAACGCGGAACACCGGGGCGCAGGATCGCATTACGAAGAAAATATATTTTCCTCCGCAGCGTCACTGCGCCAACCTATCAGGGTCGCGAGGCGGTGCAAGGTGGTAATTGCCAATTAACTGTAATTAATTCATTGAGCCAAGTGGCAGTGATCAAGCCAACCATATCTCCGTCCCCGGGAACTGGTCCTAACGATCCAGGATCGGTTTCCGGCCAATCGAATGCCGAGGAAACACGATTTGACAAATTTAAAGCGGCCCGTTTATCAATTTACATATTTCAGCGACCATTTAAGACGGCGTTCTCATCGATCCAATTTCGGACGCCTGCACCAGACGTTGTAAACTTTATTTTCCATCTTAATCGCTTTGATGCGATTCAGGTCGTGGTCCGTTTATTATTTCTATTACAATAGACGATTTTCTGGATAAAATTTGGCGATAGAATCGACAAGCTTTCTAAAAAAAGGACCTGCAAATTTATGGTAAATAGAAAGTATTCGAAAATTCGCAGACATCTTTCATAGGATTGCGTTATGTGTTATACAGAAAATTTTGGACTTTTATTGGTACTGTAATGGGACTCGACTGTTACGAATTAATGGTTCGATCGTGTAAAATTGTTTCGTTATTGACTATTTTTATTAGTTATTTCATGTATGCTTTGGTCTGATTCCAAATAAAATACAGCGGGTTATGTCTTGAACATTACCTCTGTTTTATATTCGCTCGAATTTTCAGCTTATATATCGAATACAGCTTATAATGCAGCAGCAACTTTTGTTTCCCGTAGGGGTGAATGTTCCGCGAAAGCGTGGGTGCGAATAACAAGTGTCTGGAATAAGAGATCGCGTAGGTTCGGGTTTTCTATTCCAGACGAATTGTGTAGGCGAAGTCAGTGAATTCGAGGGATAAAAGTGATTTTATACACACCGAAAGAGAAATGGGAATAATTTTTGGAATGGCCCGTAATTAAAGCAGCTGACTGCACTTTGATTTTCCGTACAATAATTTCTTGCCTCTTTTCTTCTACGTTCTCAATGAAACTATTTAAATTCACCAAGAAGACTTGTATAACATGTGCCACGTATAAACGAACAAATATTTCGCGTCGATATTCAATTTCCTGTGTTAACTCGAAGAAGAATAACCAAAAATTTCCAATTCTCTCTCTACTTGTTCCGCGTTAAAATTTTCTCGAAATTTTCTTTTGTCGATCGATCAATCATGTCGCGGCCATTGTTCACCCGCAGAGAAATAGTCGCTCCGTTTGGACGATCGTGGACTATATTTAACGAGCCGGAGATCGGAAGCACGCGAATAAGAAGACGCTGGGCGCGAACGATTCAAAGTATCGTTAGAGAAGCGGAAGATCGAAGTGGCGGCATTTTCTTGCCAGTTTTTGCTCCTCACAATGGGACACGCCAGGAAATAGGATCTACGTGTCTCGTAACCCAGTTTCGCGGATCATTTTGCTTCTGCACGAAAAGTCGATTGTCTCTCTTTCACGGCGTTCGTCTCTCGATACTTCTGTTGTTTTTTCCCCCCCTTTTGAACCCCAGAACGGAAGAATCGTCCCGGTCGTTCAATCGAGACGATTAACGATTACAATGCGATCGGTCGACCGACGTATTTATCGCAACACAGTTTCGTTTTCGATACGAGGCGAGAATATAATTCTTCCTCATCCCCGAGGAAAGTGGTTATTCATTCGAAGTTTCCATTTGACACCCCGTTTCTAATTGGTCCGGAGAATACCTGGCTGCGAGTTCCGGAAGGACCTTTGTCTGGCTGGCGCAGAGGCAGAAAAGAAAGACACGGAAAATGGAATGCGCGGATACATCCCGCCTCCGTCTATTTTTCTCGCTTTTCTTTCGCGTTTCCTCGCCCCCTTTTTTCTCTCTTTTCATTCCCACCGTCCTTTCTCTCTTTGCCGTTTCCTCTGTCCTTCTTCGTCGTTTCTTTCATCGTCCACGTCCTTTCTTTTCTCGTTTGAAACTAAAGCTCGCGGGACAGGCGCTTGAAAATCGCAAATTGCACTCGGCGGCCCGATCCTTCAGAATTGAAAGCAAATATTTTGAAAAAAATCGTCGCGCCTCAGGGCTGTTAAACGCCATCCGAACGTTCTTCCCTGTTTTCACCAATTTTTTACTCTACCCTTACCTGTTTTTCTTTCATTCCTCTTCCCTTTCCCGGCCGTGTCTCCTTCCTTAACGAGATAACTGCACCGGCAAGTGACGTTCGCCGTTCAGCGAAATCGTCCCTTTTTGAGCGTCGTTCGCTTTTCCAGTGTTCACCTGGTAATATTTTAATACCAGAGTCGACGAAAGAGGAAGTTTCATGGAAATGAGCTTGAGTAATTCTGACTAAGAAATAAGAGACGATGGTGGATCTCTTGCCTTTTAAAGTTAATTTGTTGACCTTTTCTAAAATGTATCTCACGTAAGCTATTGAGTTCTTATGAAACGGATTTTCGTTAAAGTAGCGTGATAACGATAACGTGATTGTAAAGGTAATTTCTTTAATCAAATACGATTGACGACATAATTATAGTAGCTTTATAAATATAATAGAAATCAGTAGAATAACTCTCAAATGTTGATAAAATGTCGATAAAACGAAAGTAGCGGCAAGATTTCTTTTACTCTGCTTTTCTGTGATTTGTTTCGGTTGCACGTGTAGCAATCTGTTCGTGTCTTCTCGAGTTCAACGAGAATCGATTTTTATTTTCGGAGCTACTTTGTTTTCGCGCGTTTCTTACTGTTTACCGACGCTCAAAAGCTCCGAGCACATATCACTGTCACTTATTGTTAAAAATTCATAAGATCTTTTTGCTCACCCTCTGAGACCAGAGAATTTATGATCTACACACTTTTCTTGCATATATGTTGATATGGGACAAGGGAAAAACCTCGTTTGCATATAATTTGTTATATGAGTACGAGTACGTGAAATTTTATTTTGACGTCTCGCTAATGTTTACACGATGTTCATACGATTTCTATGATTCTGAGAAAACCATACTATTTTTTTATTTTAAGCAAACGTATATTACGCGAGGAATATCTGATCAACGGCGAACAAAATAATACTATTCCTATAAAAAGTTTCTATACACTGCAGTTAATCGTCTCACGTTCAAAGATCTTCATATAAGATCCTATCTATAGAATGTGATATACAAGTTCAAGGACTATGACGTTCAAATTATGATCATTTGTCAAATCAAACATCACGTTTCACCAAAATAATCTTCTACCGTTTTAAACAGAATTCATCATATATTAAGAAGATATTATGTTCGGTTTGAAGCTTGCATTCTATCATAAGCTTCGTGAATTCAAATTGGTTAATTCAAATCTTCAATCTTTCGCGATCTACTTACCAAACGGGACGATATTTAAAGCATAAACATGATTGTGCGTTACAGTAATCTATATCACACACATACGGTTCTATACTCTGTATGAATATTTATACCTCTCTATCACACTTACAATATCTCAAGAACATTCAGAAAGAACATTTTTTTAATGGAATTCAAATACCAAGAATTACCAGATGAATTACTATACTGTTCCTAGAATTACTATGCAAATTTTGTCAGTCGCCATCCCTTTTCGAACTCTTAAATTACTCTGTTTTTACTACCTCTACTATTTTATTTTCCACCACTCCTTAATCCTCCTACTACTATTATTCGCGAATCATAAGAAAATACAGAGAACCACGAGTTAGCAGAATTCGTCTGAAGCCAATTTTTGATCGTCTTCGACCACGACCATCGCACCTCGTATCTTAGGCGAAATAAAGTTTCACGTTGCACAGGTGGAAGCACGGTTGTCAGGCAGCCGCGACGTGACCACGTTCTTCGCTTTTAGTAGGACGTCCATCCTGTCGCGCGGTTTCCAGAATTTTTCTGGTTGGCCGTGAATCGGTTTCAGCCCCCTCCCCCCTCCCTTCTTCACTCACGACGATCGAGCGAGCCGAATGCAGAGGACCACACACGTACGTATGTACGTAAGTAGGTATCTCTGCTATGAAGAGCGACCGGGTCGAGTTGGCCAGGATGGCAGCCATGTAAATAGGCCAGCGGCATAATTTATACCCGTCATGCCTAGGAACGGGAGAGCTGGCGCGGGTCTGCTGGGATCCAAACTGTCGGCCGAAAAGCTGCAGAACACGCACGGCTTGTCGGATCACGACTAACACGCTCTCCGTACTTTTTATTCGGTCCCCACGCTATCCACTCTTGCCCTGCCCCTCTCTGTTCTCTCCTCTCTCCTGACAAGAATTCATCCGCGCCTCTTCTCCGTGTCTCTGCGTTTTACCGCCAGCTACTCGAGCATGGTTTTTTTATCACAACGTTTCCCCATTCACCATGCCACCGCCGCTGTCGATGATACCGAAGAGAATATTTTTTCTCCCGGAGGAACATATCGGGCTCTGCTCGAGAGCACTCGTCCTTGTACTATGGTTTTTGCTTCGCTCCCTTTTTCTTTGTGTCACTGTATGAACGGTTCCCAACGGTTGAAGAGTCCCTTCTTGTTCCTGTTGGATCTACGAGCCAGAGGTTCTGAATCGTCGACCCAAGCATCGCCTCTATTCACTTACCGTATCAACTGAATCATCGATTCTCCCCGATGTTTTTTCCTGTCGCGAAAAGAACCCCGCTGAAGAAGGGAGAGGGCTCGCTCGCTAACGAGGGGTAATTAGAATCGACGACAAAACCGTGGCACGCAGTTAGAACAGTTTGTAATGGAGATTAATCGATCTTGGGGGCGACCGCCGCGGTATGATTCCCGCGAAGGCACCCTCTGTTCGTTCGAGGTGCTCCATATTCGGCCGAAATTATCCTCGCCCTACGGTGCCGTCGCGAGGTGGTGGCAGAGGACCGGGGACATCGCGAAGGGGAAGCTGAAAATCCAGTAAAGGCGTCGAGAAAAAAAAGAGAGCAACGCGTCGAACAACGACGTAGCGCGCTAAGTAAAGCGTACCAAAAAAAGCGCGAGTCAAAGCGAAGCAAAGCGAAGATGATGCGGCGGGAGAGGGTGGCCGGATGGGATGGGGTGGGTATAGGCCACCGATAGAGTTCGGTGGAGAGAGGACACGAGGGGCTGAAAGGAGGATTGGGGGAAGAGGGTAGGAGAATAAGGTGTATCAGGGCGAGGCAACAAACGGGCCTGGCGCGGAGAACTGGTGAAAGAGAGGGCGCCTGCGGGTAGTTCGAGGGGGTTGTAGAGAGCTATGACGTCACTAGGAGCGTCATACCGCCACCCCTTCCACCCTCGATCAATGACGCGACCTTGCCGCCCTTCTGCACCCTCCTCCGCCCTCCGCGACCCACGATTCTCCACGTTACCCCTTCGGGCTGAACTAACCCGTCCCAGTACTCAAAGGGGCGGCGGCTGTTTCTGCAACCTGGCAACCCTGTCTATATTTAGCATCCATTCCATTCCCCACCAGGGATCTCCTCTTCGCGTTTCTCTTTCCCTCTTTCACCCTTCTGCCTGCGAATCTACTATTCCCCGCGTAGAATTCTCGACTCTTCGTTTCTTCCCTTTCTCCGTTGCACTCGATCAACCCGCTTCTGCGTCCTTGTCACCCTCGTACCGTATTCTCTTCGTTATTCCCGCGGCTTCTGCTGCGTCACAGTCTCTCTTCCACTCCGTCGCTCTTCGTTATTCTCCAGTTTCGCGCTCTCTTAGTCTCGTACCATCTCCGTTCGTTTTACGTAGCCTCAGCAGCGTGTTTCCCTCTGACGAGGCAACGATATAAACAAGCGGTGTGCGCCGGCGTCGACCGCGGGAGGCAGCGGCTCGAACGACGCCCGATCAACAGACACAACTAAAGTGAGGCCCGGGTTGCTCGTCTCCCGCATCCTCTTCCTCGTTCTAGGCCTCCACGGGATCGCTGCTTGCCGATAGAAACCCGTTGCATGAGATCGTTTCACGAGGTCACGCGTGACTCCAACCAAATCTTTTGTAGAATTACTTTTCCTTTCTAGCGAGGTACGTACTTGTTGCAAAGTTGTATCTGAGAACGAAGAAGAAGAAGAAGAAGAAGAAAAAGAAGAAGAAGATCCGTTTGTAACTGGACAGTTGGGCGCAGAAAAAGAATTTTGTTTATGGTGCTATCGCGGGACATGCCGTAGATTTTACGACGTGGCTCTATTCAGATGTAGATAAGAGGTAGAACGATTCATCTTGAACGGCCAGACTATCGATAAACCGGCGCGATAATTCTAGATGATCGTGTCAGCTCGATAGGCGGATCTTCTAAATTTGCTGCGTAACGTTCTTGCGCTTTCCATTCAATTCCGTATACGTCCATCGAGTTCGATCTTCGTCTTTTCGCGATCCTCTAGGTTTATCTAGAGCTACTCTCTTGGTCCGCGATTTGATAAATATTTTATTATATATATGTGTATTGGATGATAAATATTTTGTAACTTCAGTGTTTTTGTCGTTCGATAGAATTGGAGAGAAACGTTATATATTTCAAAGCAACAAGATTGAAAGATAAAATAGAAATAGACTAGAATAAGAATATAAATTCCTAAAAATAGAGTGCGAGGAAGAATCCTTCATATGGAACAGAATAGAAATAATAATATTTGACCCAATAAAATACCTGGAAACGGAAGACCATATTTTGAAAGGAAACAGGATTATTGTTATTTAGTATAACTAAAGAACTATGGCACAAAAGAACTCTCTTATTATATCTTATTCACAGAAGTAAGCATCGTTATCCTCCATAGCTTCCTACAATTCCTTTCCTTTGGACTTCTCATTACCTCCATACGATACCAACGATCCTAAATCCAACATAATTTGAACATCAACTACTGTAACTGTTTATACATTCATGGGAAATTTATAAGTGTAGAAATGCGCAGAATGCACAAACACGCTTAAATATCCGAATTTCTCATAATTTCTCAACGGATGAAACAATTCGCTGCTTGAATTCTATTTATTTAATTATATTCGCGAAAGTATGAAATTGTATAAAGATCTTCGGTCATACTCTGACTAAACTACGGCGTTTATGAATTTCTAGCAAATTGAGATAAACGCAAGGATACACAGAATGCATCGAGCATACAAAACTATACGAAACATCCAAGGTGCAGTACTCGTTCGAAAATTTGACACACGAAACATTTTTTTGCTTATCTAATTTTATTGTACCGAGTTAAATAATAAATTCGCTCGTCTTTCGCTAATGTATACACTTCGAAGAATATTATGGAAATTCTTTGAGGATTGCAAAAGTACATTTGTTTCAATTGTTTGATGACAGATGTATATTAAAGAAAAAAAGTAAGATAGACAAGTTACCGCTTGATTGCGTAAATCTTATGCAACAGCAACAAGACTCGACGTTCTAAGCAAACACCCATAAACTTGTTTCTCAACTTAATATTTACAAAAATATGAATTCCCATAAGCATACGCGATCTAACCGCAACACAATCGTTTCTACATACCGTGAGATATAAGGTGGGAATGATCGGGTCATTCCAACCGGCGCCTACCTCAAACCACTCTTGCTGCATACCAGCGCGATAAACTCGTCCCTCCGCAGCCCCACTTCCGAATTCCAACGCGCTAGGTGCCCGTAAAAATTCGACCGATTTAAATTCAAGCCCCGGCAGCTCGGCTGGCTTGGCCGCCGCGTTTTCACCAGGTAGACGAGTCGGGATCGATACGCGTTCTCCCGCTTCCGTAGGAAGTTCGTTTAAATTATCATGATTAATGTTTATCGACAAGCTCATCATAGTTGCTGTATATAATACATCTGGAGCGGCGCGTCTCGTCCTGTGATTGGCCCGCATCGATCGCGGTGCCGCTTCGTCGTTAGCATGTGAATGAGGCAGAAGCGAGTCGTTCGAATTCAGCTCCGCTCGCCATGGATAGCGGCGGAGAACACGAGCGGCAGGGAAAGGAAAGGACAGCGGGATCCATCGATCACCTGCCATTTGGCTGAAATAATTCGAATGCAAATGGGCCGCGGAACAGACGACACAGCGGGGAAGAACCTTTACGAGCACGAGTCTCGCGATGGTCACCCCTCGTTCCAGGTAAATCCAGGTCCGATAGGTGAAATTAGTACGCCGCACGTGGCCGCGTTCTCGCGTGATCTCGATTTCGAACGTTCTTTCGAGAAATTTTCCTTTCACCTCCGTCTCATCGTTATTTCGTATCTGATCTACGTGTCACGTGTTCTACTATCTGATGTTTCGGTTTCGGTGGTAAAAGGAAAGCGAGAGAGAAAGTGAGAGAGAGAGAGAGAGAGAAAGAGCAGCGGCATCTTGTGTTTGTGTTCCAACGCTCCTTCTGCCAGACTTTGACGCAAATAGCTCTTCAGCGACGCTCGGTACACAGCAGGTTGGTTGCCTTTGACTGTATCGGTCGTATTAGTCTGCATTAGCTAAATTAACGTGCTACGTTCGTGGAATTGAGTATGATGAGAGATGATCGAGAGATGTGGCTGCTGTTTACTTTGCCTCGATCACGGCGCTTGTGTACAGATTTTAGGTAATTAATGATTTACAGACGGACTGTACATGCTCCTTCGTTGATTGTTACTGCGTTTACAGATTCTTTTGTTATCTTTATTGAGATACGTATAATTTTATCTGCTAGACTAGATTAGCTGCGTAGCAGTGATACATGTATGTGAATATCAGTGTGTGGAAGAATGTGTGCGCGCGGCGTCTCGAAAACAAAGGAATGTAAACGGTTCAGTCGGTTAACAGCCGGGTATGGAAGAAAGTGCTGAGACGCGTGCAAGTGTGTATCGATGAATATCATTGAAATCGTTCAACAAATAAGTATATAATTATTCTAATATAAATTCTAAGTGTAGGTTTAGTGTTCCTATACCATTATTTCGGCTATTAAGATCCAAAATTCTCAACGATCTTTGTTCCTTTTGACGTGATCTAGATTCAGCAAATTCATCCTCGATGCACTGTATATGATGGATATTAAAAACGAATAGAACCGTCTGACGATAAAATAGCAGATGTGTGTTATTCTTTAGACATTATTCAAGACAGACGTCGAGTATTTAATGAGGAGAGATGAAAGAAAAACGTCTTGAACGTTTTACGGAGAATGTTTCTTTGCGAAGAAATGAGAGGCTGGAAACGATGGGAGCTTGCGGAATTTGATTATTTTTAGAAGAAAGCCTGGTAACGACACCGCGTATCGACGTTTCCCCTTTAAAAATAATTACCGAGTCGAGTTAAAGGGTGAAGCGTAACACTTACACCGCGTCGTAGAAATATTTATATACTTGCCCTTGTTTCTTCGCGTCTACCATTCTGTTTACGTATTCCGCCTCAAGATACAATTTTTAAAGTCGCGTTCTACTCTTTTTCGCTGAATGCCGCTTTGTACGTTGCCTGAATCGCAACAGATCCAACTTTAAAGGAACATCCTGTTATTTAATACAAGAGAGACCTTTCTAGCCTCGAGATAGTAAAAAAAAAAAAAAAAAAAGGAGGGGGAGAAAGAAAGAAGCTCTGAAAGATGAAAACTACATCGAACAAACGTCGTTCGTTAAAAAAGTAACGCCTACTATTCCGAAAAGAGCATTGGACGTAAATATTTCCCCTTGGAAGGCCTTTCCTTTTTTTCTTTATCGCGTAACTAAACAGCAATTTACCTCAATTTTCGTACTTAGTCTAATGGAGAATATTTCTTTATCGTCCGGTAAAACGGTTTTTACTTTGTACTTACCGTAAAAGCAGATTTTCTACCACTTTATTATTCATTATATGTTAATTTGTCCGGTATACCCCGTTGTTCCGCTTGGTCGTTACTTTTTATAACGTTATATACTTTCAACGCCACGTTCGTAGGCAACTCTCTATTCACGTTTTGCTCATCGAAATTTCGCATGGCGCGCGGTTTATACGATATCCGATGGTGATGCAGTGTATCTATCTTTAGATACAAGAGCGCAGGAGTACGTGAGGATATCTGACAACTCTCTTCGTAAATCATTGTGCGCGCTTCCGCACTGCGGTCGGACAATTTGCAATAACCGAATATTTAGCTGCTTCATAAACCGTGGCCAATGGCGTAAAAAATAAATTCCTATCCCGGGAAGATCTTTATTTTCCAAACTGTCCAATATTTCAGATTATATTCACAACTTTCAATCAATTTTTTCTTTCCTACGTTTTGTCCCGTTTTCAATTATTTTTATATTTTCGTGCTTGTAATTTTGTCCGTAATAAAGGAGACAATTTCGCGTACAGATTGAAATATAAATTACCAATTAATGATTCACTTACCTGTGACGCAATTGGGTAGGGGTCGGATCGAATCACATAGCAGGTTACATTTAAATAAACGATCCTGTATTGTGACAAATTTGATTGGTATACAACGGTTTACAAGGGAATCGATCGTATCATGCCACGGAATGGTACGGGAGATGACGAAGGATACTCGAATCGAAGGTACAAGCGTAATTCTTATGCAGCGATCGGTGAAAGCGCAAACTGGAAGACGCTATTTTATTTCTTATTTCTCTTTATTTTTCCCTCGTAATTTTGCTTGTTCGTTCTCGCGTTTCGTTTTGCAATTCGTTCGACTTTCGTCGCGTGATCTCCTTCCACATTTTTTTTTCTACGTAATTGCTCTTTTTTTCGAACGAGTTTCGAGTTTCGCTTTTATTCTTTCCGGCCTCTTTGCGCGCTTCCTTCTTCTACAGCTGGTAACGCATCGTCTGATCGGATACTGGGATATTCTACTGGATTTTTATAAATACTGTTCACCGAATGTTCGTTTTCATCGCTTTCGATCAACGATATCGAACTTTTCTATGTGTCTAACTAATTCAAAAAATTCATTATATGTTTATTACTCGAAAAAATTACGAAAAGTTACAAAAATTTTCTTATTTATTCTACGTGAATATGGAAGCATTTACAGTCATTCAGTGTAAGATACTATAAGAATTTTTTCAAATATAAAAAGATAAACAGAGCAGGAAGGATGAATAAAGAAATAGAAATTTTGCCCGATAATGCGTCGATCTATTCTACTGAATCTCCGCAAATACTTCCAAAATAACTCTGTTTTTGTCAGTTTCGACTGTTCTCGTCAAACATAGCATTGAAAAACGTCAGTAACTGTGAAATTATTTTTGGAAAGACTATCCTCTTCCATTCTATATTTACAAAATTAGAAATTCCTTCGTACGATGGAAAAATCACGTTGCTGATCTTTTCGGAGGAGAACAGTATTTACAACCATCCGTCGTAGAATATCCTGAAAGTTTTTCGTGCTTTATCTTCCTCTTCTTCTTCATTTCGATAATTGCACGTACAAAAAAAAAAAAAAAAAAAAAGAAAAGCGTAGAAGGCGAACAGGAAGAACAGGTGAAAACAGGTGAGTTGTTTCGTAACGACGCCGGGACGGCATACGGGGACTGTTACATTGTTCATTTTTATTTTCGTTCCGCTTCGTATCGGTGAGTTTGTCGAGGGATAGAAAAAGTGACGACGAACATCAACATGAAAACGTTAACGACCACAACGACGGAGGAAACAAAAATACCGTCGCCTTTATATTTGAATTTGGCGCCCTACTACTATCAAGAATAAGTTACTCCGGCGATTCGGATTCATTCCATTCCCAACGTCCATTTAAATATCTCTGACTTCCCTCGAATCGTTCGTAACTTTATCCTCTTTGTAAAGACGTATATAACGCCTGCCCTGTAAATTGTACATTGATCAAATAATGGATCACGCTGGGTAAAGTCGTGAGAACGTGCGGCCTTCGATCAAGATGACTCGAGTTTCTCTTCCGCACCGTTCTGATGCTCCGATAAATGCATCACCGTGTTCATCGTGTGTTACCATCGTTACGTTAACGACTTAATACCCGATATACGCATTATCTATCGTTATTTAAACCGCTGATAGATAACAATTAGTCGTAATAAGAAAATCTGGCGATATGATAGGTAGATCGATCTCATCGCTGCCACGTATAAAACTTGCTCGACTGTCGGCTCGATTCTCGTTTCTCTTTCCTTCTGTTTTTTTTTTTTTTTTTTTTTTTTTTTTTTTTTTTTTTTTTTTTTTTTTTTTATGGATCTATGGGGAATCGTGAAATAGAAAAAATTCGTGGTGGAAGGAACGAAGAGTCACCAAGGTTCACGAACAATTGACGAGTATTCCTTTTATCTTTCGTTCTTCGATAATCGTCGGTTTATGGCAGTTTGTTTCGGTAAATAAATGCGAACCGAAGTTTCTCGGCGGGATAGTTAGAGTGCGTTCCAGAAAAATAGTTTTATACGTCGCAACATGCAATTTTGCTCCGCGACCTCTCTCCCTTTGTTCAGTTCAGTGCTACGATGATACCCGAGTAACAATCGACGCTTGTTTGACACAGTTTGATTCTGATTTTTGATTTTGATTTCGATCGATCAAAACGGTTTAAAAACGCCCCAGGCGGTCTCCACTTTACGTTTCAACGTGGACATCATCGAGGTTTTTGATTTTTACTTCATACTACTGGCGTATTGTTCTCTCGCTAGTCGCAATATTTTGAACGTCTTGGGTAGTATCTTCCGAGGAAGCAGTGTTTTTTGATCTTGTTAATCTCCGCTTCGAAAAGAGGAATATCCATAATTTTAAAAGGGTATCTATATCACCTTTAAAAAAATATGTACATGCGCGTTTTTGCTTTCTCGCTCTTGATACACCTTTAGAATCGTGGAATTTATCGTATTAATATAAAAGAGTATCAACGAAAGAGAACTCTCGAACACAGTGTTTTATATAGCAAATTGCTTGAAAATTTCCAATTACAAAAACTGTTTATTCAATTTAAAAGAAGCACGCGTGTTTCAAATAGAAAATTCATCTTCCATGAATATTTCCAAGAAATAATATCCAAACGATTCAAACATTTTCACTAACAGAGCATCGTTCTTTTCATGTATTCTGTTCTACTCTCGTGTTCTGTTCTTGACCAACGATATATGTGTATATATATATATGTATATATCTCAAGTTTGTTTTATACCTTGCATCAGAGGTATTCTTCTAGCCCAGCCTCTTCTTTCGTAACAGCGTAGCACTGGACGTTATCGTTATCGGGAGAGATATCGTCTTTTGGCACGAAAAACCTTGGCCGTAAACGTCGTTCTTCGAGCCAGATCACGGCGATCCGACAACGCAAGGGAACCTGTTCGTTTTGCGGCGTGAAAACGGGGCCTGGAAACGGCGGCGTGTGTAAAAAGTCTGTGTCCATCGACAAAAGAAAAACTGTCCTTCGTCCTCTCTCGGCTCGGATCGGCGCGAACTGGCAGTGATAGGTACTTAATAATGCGTTTACACGATTATCGTTTAATCCTATGTTCCTCACATACGCTTTCATCACGCATTCTCTGACACATTTTCTCCTACGCTTTCATCTCACATCTCTCGATAAACGTCTATACGTATGTATATTTATATTTATATTTGTATATATATATATATATTTATATTTATATATATATTATTTATCACACACGCAGTACCCACGCATCGATGTGATTATACACCGTTCTCGTCAGTTAAAAAACGCATCGCGGCTCCAGTGTTGTTTCTTTTTCTTTTCTTCCTCTCTTCTCTTTTCTTTTTTTTTTTTTTTGATTTTTTTCTTTCTTTATTTCTTTACGCAACGAGTTATCCATTCTCGCGAGATCCACAAAATAGTTTGCACCGGTGTACAACGATCTGTAACGAACCGTAATCCGTAATAAAAACTTAGCTGTCGCGATAATAGTAATCAGAATAATGATAATAATAATAATAGTAGTGTTACGTCGCGGTCGACCTGTATTCTCTTTCTCCACACGGTTTTCTCAAACTTCTTCAGTTTCTTTCTTCCTTTTTGTTCTCCTTCCTTCTTCTTCGTTCGATGTCTGCCAGAATTTCATCCGCAGTCACTTCTTTCAGCATTCTCCTCTTACGCGTTTCATCGTTTCTCCAGCGAGTTCTTTCGTTTCCTCGGTCGACCCGCGCGTATCTTCCCTCGCGAAATATAATGTATACATATACGTACGTGCACGCGTTCGTGCCTCGCGTGTGTACAGGGCTCTCTCACGGAAATGGCAGTTGAGTGTGTTAGTTCGAGTTGCTGGTTGCACATGCACCCACCCCAGGACCATCGAATTCTACTATCGAATTTCGCGACCTGTTCTCGTCGCCGGTAGCCGGTCGTACGCGTTGTCCTTCTCTTCTTTCCTCTACACCATTTGATTCGTCTCGTTCGATTCGATTACAACGTAATATATACAATGTACAAACACGGCCGTCCACGAAGATTCCTGTCGCAAAACCATCGTTCGTCTCGTCTAACAGAAACAAATATGGATACCAAGAATCTTCGTCGATCAGTCGTGACACACGGCTCCTCTGCGTTCCTCTCGAGCGATTCCTCGGGTTCGTTTAGTTCCTGTTCGCAAGAACGAATCATTCCGAAAGGACTCGGTACACGACGATCTCAAATCACGCGCGCGTGTGTGTGTGTGTGTGTGTGTGTGTGTGTGGCAGTACGATTCGAGGAACTTGAACAAACAGACGAATCGTTCTCGTGATCGACGCTCGAAATTCCAACTTCTTCGAGCTTCTTTGCAACACGGAACTAACAACGATCGAGGGAAGCGCTCGAGAAATCGAGCGTCGCGGATATTCGATTTGCGGCAAACGCGTTGCTCGGGATTATTGGATCTTTGGATCTTTGTGCCAGGCTGTCGGACGATCGAAATTTTAACGATCTATGTGACCAGCCCACAGGACAGGAGAGCTTCTGTGCTCGTGCTGTGATTTATTTCCTTGTTTTCGTTTTTACGTGATGTATTCGGGTTTGTAGTCGCCGAGGCGACCAGCCCAGACGCGCGGCGAAGCCGGTGTCCAGGGCACCGCGATGTCTAGCATCGTGATGCTCGGCCTACGCAGGAAAGGCGAGAACCTCGACTTTTTCGGGCTCTTCGGCGGCGATTCCGCGAAGGTGACGCTTCTTCGAGGCGGTCTTCTGGGCGGCGGCGGCGGCGGTGGAGGCAGGGCCGCCATCAACGGCGGCGGTGGAGGCGTGGGCAGGGAGATGGCGGGCGACTCGCCTGGGCTCTCCTCCGGGTAATTTACACCTGGGTATGCGTATTGCTGTGTACCTGGTCGCCCTCGGTATTGCCAATCGCGTTTGCCGGAGCGTAGTACTGGAAATCCAATGGTTCGCGCGTTAGGCCTACGGTGGTTTCTACATGGGGCTGGATAGGGGCGATTTTTCGTGTGAACGGTGCTCTTCGTGGTGAATGAACTGCGGATGTTTATGCTGCTGGGACTGTGAATTGACTTGAGTTAGGCCAGGGTTTAAGCTGTCAGAGAGTTTTACTTGAACAGGAAATTGGGTTTTATAATGAATATACGTCTAAGAAGAATGATTTTATAATTTTAGATATTATTTTGACCGGTTTTTATATATTGAAAAATATACATAAGCAACATTTTGTCGTAGATCTTTAAAATCCTAATCTTTTATTTCAATATATATCTTTCATACATTGACAAAATAATTTTTAACAGGTTCTTCCAATAATCTTCCATTTAGGCAACCTTTACGCATTGTGTTACTACATATTTAGTCCTCAATGTGTCTTGGTTAAAGTCATGCTGTAATGTTTCATGCTACGGAATAATTTCATTAAATAGTAGGAAGATCGAACGGATATCACGTAGCTTTATAATGGAAATCTTAAATTTCTTTCTGCAGGAATTAATATTATACATTAAAACATGGCTTCGATTTAAAAGTACAAATAACAGCATGTACCGTTTGTGCGAGGGAGATTGAAATTTCTCATTCACTTTGCTTTGTGAAAATAATGTTATTTACAATGGGAGGATAATGATAGGATAATAGATTCAAAGTTGACATCTGAAATTCTGTTTGTAATAAAAATTACAAGTTTATCTCAGACCTCGCTGTACGTCCTTTTTCCTCAGACGAACATCTCAAAACCAGATTGCATTTTCTTTTCAAATAAATGTTATAGGATCTTTCATCTTATTTCAATTTTATCTTTAAACCTGTTTTGAGATATCTATTTTTTCAACTGGAATGAAGAATGGAAAAATTATCTATGCCACTGTTAGCATGCTGTACACGAACCATTCTTTAATTCTGCAACACTTCAATGAATTATAATATCTTTCATGTACGCTGTTTATAAACCTAGAACTGTTATTGTCGTATAGATAAAGAATACAATCGTATGATGCAATTTTTCAATTGTTACAGTATTTTTTACAAGCATCAAACGGTTTGTAATCTGAAAATAACGAATTGTATTTTTCATCTGAAACTAGTTCCCAGAATAAGACCGACGAATCTACTGCGAGGATATTTAACGCTATCCAAATACTCATCTTCGTCGAATTATTCGAGTTTTACCTGTTGAGATTCTCTTCGATATTGTCCGTAACTATACATTTACACACATCTTACACAGTTTTTTGTACAGTTGTACACGTTTCATCCGCATAAACATCCACAGTCTGCAGATAATTACCATCCAGGCTTGTGTGTGAATTACGTGGTCGCGTGTATTGCGCGAGAGTGGTAAAAAGTAATCGCGCCGTGAATCGCGATGCTACAAACGACTTCCCGTTCGTTAAAAAAAAAAAGCATGTTTCGCGAACGGTGCATAAAATTCTTCTCGGTCGTCGTTCTACCGTCCTGCCTTTTGTGAAACGTACTTGCTCCGGAAGAGTAGAGAAGTGAAAGAGAAAGAATTCATTCTATCGCCCGTTTGGCGCGAGAGTAACGTCACTATGAAGGTGAGTTGTCATTCGATGCATAGTTCCGTTCAAAGGTTTGTTTACACTGCTACTGAAAATTCCATTTGCAACGTTTAAAGCGCCTGAAACGGAATAAAAAAAAAAAAAAAAAAAAAAGGAAAAAGAAACCGCGCTTGACACATATTGTTTGAGAAAAATTCCACAAAAGGGCAAAAATTTATCGATGTAGGTTTGTGGAACGATATAGCATTCTTCGTTTTGCCAAACTGAACGCAGATATTCGTAAATTCGTGAAATTCAATGCAACAGAAAATGTTTCTTTTGAAACGCATAGAATCGAATATCGATCGTTCCAAAAAATATGACTCGACATTGGCAATCTGTGAACGTTGGTATCGACGATTTGGAATATTTGTAACTTAATGTACAGCTTTACGATGTATCTTTGATATATCGTGTGCGCAATAGTAGCAGTGTAAACGCAGTCCAACGTACAAGCATTTTCAAAGCTGCATGCCATTCGATCAAGTCACGTTTCATTCGCACGATCCTCTAAACACGTCGCTATAAGCCATGCTCAGTTCGCGATTATAAGCCAGCGTTTTCATGATAATCAAAGCTGTAGAAAGTGAAGGAAGAGCCGTGGAACGAAAGCAGGAGGTAGAAGGACGCCTGTGTGTACTTAAATTGCAGAGAAATGCAAATATCTGGTCGATTTACACTGTCCAAACTATTTGACGATTTAAGCTTCAAATTACACAATTCAGAATTCTCATAATCCTCTTGTTTGAATTTACTTTGCTCGGTTCCTGTGACGATATCGTGCATCAATATAGAGAAGTGTAGAAATATATTTAATTAATTGATCTACTTAGAAATTGCTTCGAAATAGATGATCGAGAACAGTGACGTAAGAAAGTGTGAGAAAGTGAGCCGTGTTTGTGAAAAGTTTCGAACAAAAATCGAATATCTACGACTTTCATCGAGTTTAATAAAGTTCACAGACACAGTATACCGCTGATGATTCACTAAATTTCATATGAAAATCTCTAATATAAAGATGAAAGAGAACGGAATGAACGAGAATGACGAAAGCTACGTAAGATGATGTACACGAGAAGCAGAAAGGAAATTTGGGAGAGAGAAGATAGGTACAGCAAACGAGAGACGTAAACCGTACGATGGGGATTTAAAATTAAGGGCTAGAGAGTACTCACATATGGTCCCGGGAAAGGCGCATGCATCCTCCGTCTAACTCTGCAGTCCGTACCACTAGAGACAAAAACAAAAATAGAACGAAACGCGCAAAACGAGCAAAATTACGTCTCCTGCATCCATCGAGTACAAAGAGAGAGAGAGAGAGAGACAGAAGAAGAAGAAGAAGAAGAAGAAGAAGAGAGAGAGAAAGAGTAGAAAAGAGCGCAACACATCCAGCCAGCCGCACATCGCACGCATGTACGTATGTATATATATATATATAATATATATATCTCTACCTATATAAATGTATATATAATATTTATAATTATATATATGTATATAATCTTGTATCTATTTATATACGATATACATATCGACAACGATCGATTATCGCCCTTGGGTCGATCGTGTCTTCGAAACAGCCTTCGAGAACCACACCCCTGTTTGAAATTCTCGATACTCGACCGTCTTTCGATCACAATATACACGTCGAACGTATACACGCTGCTAACTGCATGCCAAACGTACTCTATTATATGCTTCTATGTATACATATGTATTATAGGTTCTTGTATTACACGGATATGCATAATGCAGCCCGATGCCGCCATGTTACCGACGTATGTTACACGATACATCGAGATCGTTGGTTCGAAACAGGGGAAAAAGGATGAAAACGTTCCTGAATATAAAATATATAGAGATTCTTCTCCGATGGTGAAGTACGCCGAGTTGCAAATATGTTTCTCAAGCTTTATTTCATCGAGTAACGAAGAAACATAGGTGGAACGTTTCAGTCCGTTTCCTTGCTTGTCCGTTGCCAACACGATTCTACGAGCTCGTTACTCTAACCGCGTGTTACGCGTGCGATCGATAACAAGGATCTAGAAGTGTAGATTCGTCAGGCTACTTACCCGGCCATTGTCGAAATCTCGACCACCGCCGATCGTCAATCGAGCTTTCGCCTTCATCGCGTCCGACAATGGGATCTGGAAAATTGTGAGTCTCGATAAATAGAATCTTTCTTTCTTCGTTTATTAATGACGCGCGATGGAATAAAATCGATCGTTGATTGCTACTAGTTTGTTCGCAAGGAGAAACATTAGACACAATTTTTACACTATCGTTCGCAAGTGACGGATATACCTCGGATACGCATACGTGAGTGATTATTGTAATTATTAGACTGCGGATTTTTACACGTTTATGCGTTGAAATATTCTTAGTAAAATGTCCAAAGTAAGTAAGCTGATTATAATATTTGGCGAACGAAAGAAATTTCTATTTAGAAAAGTTTAAGTGTCCGCCGTCTGGTAACTAGAAAATAAAATTGACGCTTATCAATAGCGTGTATCGTAAGAAGAACTAAATTATATTACGTTTCGAAGATTTTATTAAAGCGTATGTTTAAAACAGGCTAGTGCTCAGTGACTTACGAACGAAAGTTACACAGTTTGAGATTAGTATTGAAGAAAGTTTTATTCCGGAGTGGTGCCAGCTCGTTACCTTTGCTCTGGTAGCTTCCGTATGTGATTTGTAACAGAATTCTAGCAGCGCGACTGCCAGGGCTAAAAGCAAACCACCGATGAGGATGTAGAATATTCCCGCCACGTTGCTGAGAGATAATTCGTTTCTAGATGCGTCTTGCTTGTCCCCGTGCCTGCATTCTGTTCTGTCGTACCACCACCGGTTCACCAGTTTCGTCAATTCTCCGTTTTCTTTCAACGACAGCACCGCCAAATTTATGGGATCTCTGTAACGTGTCGAATATTAGAAAAGGATAATATTACAGAAAATACAATAAATATGATATTGCAGGAATACCGGACTGTAGCCAGGTTTATACTCATTAAATATAAAGTAACGATAATACAATAACGATGATGACTTTCGCTCAGTACGAATCGATGTTTTTAAACGCTGTTTCTCTGACTTCCCGAATGATTCTCTCGATTATTCTTAAAGACACCGCACATACGACACATTCTTATCACACGCAGTCAAATATGCGCACATGCAAGCTGATCCAACCTACGTGTTTTTAAGAACAACTCTTCATTCTATCGTTATACTCATCGATACCCTAAACTAATTCTATTATCCGTCATCCATATAGAAGGAAAAGCGAGAAAATACTGGAGAAAAATTGCTTACTAAGATTTGTGAACTGTACGTATATCAACGGATTCGCAGTTAAAAATACGGCTGTATAAAATCCGATATCTTTTTATGAGAATGACGTTGCTTATTATAAATAATCGAAGCGATGTATCGGCGTGTGTCAGTAAGCGAAAATGTAAAATTAATTTAGAAAATGTACAACGTGAAGGAACGAAAGAAGGTTTTATAGCCAGTTTGTAAAACGACATTCGACAACTTTTTAGACGAAGTCCACAGAAAGTAGATTAATGACTGAAGAAGGAGAAAGCGTATAGGGAAAAAAAACACACACAGAAGACATCAGAGGGATAAAGCCGATTGTGCCGCAAACAAATGTAATAAAATCGATGTTCGTATATTCGTTGAATTACAAATTGAATGTTAGCCGGACGAGGGGGTGAAGCCTCGACGAGATTGAATTGGTTAGTCGAGACGAGAGAGCAGAGTGGGTCGACTCGTCCCTTAAGCGGTAATGATACGGAAAAATGGGTGTACGAGTTTTTCTATGCTAATTGTGTGGAACGACGTGGCGTGTTTCGAAAGGGAGGCACAGACCCGGGGCGACGGAATTTCAAAGAACCACGAAAGGGGCGGGTTAGAGGGGCAGATGCTTCGCTTCTTCCTGATCGCTAAAAAACCTCGTTAATTATGCTTTCGTATGGAAGAAATAGGTCGAACCTGTCCTTCCATTCAATTCGTGCGTTACACTTGCTCGAATGCATCGTGAGTGGCTTTGTCGAGAATTATCGAAGGCTCGAAACTTTTCGTATTTACCGTGTAGAGCACGTTGCTCTTTAAATCTCGTCTGTTTGTGGTACTGAGCGAGGAGATGATGCTTTCGTCGATTCCTCATTATCGTGTGAAATTTCTGGTTTAACCCTTTTGAATTAAATTTTCCTTTTAATAAAGAATGATGATTGTCACGTATTCAAATTTAAAAATATAGCTTAATAATAATATAGATGCTGTAGATTAAATATAATTTTTAAAAGGAAATATGCTGTTCCACATTTACAATGAGATTAGATCATAGGATCAGTGATGTCAAAAGGATTATAATAATGCAGTTATCGTTGCAGTAATTATAAAAGTTACCACGATACGTTCTAATAACAACAACTTATAATTGGGGATATTTTTCAGCATACTGTATTTCCTATACTTATTACGTCGTCCGAAAAGTTTCTTTCGTTTTATAAGGAAATAATGGATGCACAAGATTTTCCGTTTTATATTATTTTATCGAATTACGTATGATCCATTTTGTTCCATCAAAATAAAGATCACAACGTTCGACAGATTAGGCTTCATGTTTGTATAAAGATTTATCGCTGTAAAAGACGTGTCTGTAAAAGAAAGACACTTTCCAGACAATCTAATATTTTCATTTTTGACTTCTTCTATGAAGATTATTATTGATCCTCTAATACGTCGAATGTTACCTTATTTTCGCGTAATTTATATCGAAGCTACGTGTACCACCAGTGTGGCATGCTATTACCTGCTCGTTTTTATACACTGAAAACTTCAGTGATTCAAATGAAAAGTTTAACGTGCAGCACACGATAGCTACGTAGTTCTGAACATATCAGATATTCCTATGGTACGTATAGAGACATACTTGAATCTTTTTTACCTCCGTGAACGTTGTCATCAAACATGTTTCAATTTTACGATACTTTGAATCAAGCCTGTACTTGCAACGTACACGAGTACATGAGAAAACAAGATCTGACAAATTATTGATCAAAGGATATAGAGCGAGCTTCAAGCAACAAGGATGTCAAAGCGGTACATCGATGCAAACGTAATTACATAGAATGAGATAAATTAAAAGCAAACAGTACAATAAAGCAGTAAAGTTTACTTGAGAGGAGATCCCAATGGCGTTGCTACTCCAAAGCCTTTGGCATCCAGATTTCTGCCGACCTTCATTGTGTCGCAGGGTTCCCTCTCGTTTATGTACTCGTTCTTCGGACTTTCGATCAGGAGAGCGTATTTCCCTTTGCTGGTCCTCACTCTTCGTATACCCTCGTCGTACGTTTTTACAAACACGTGTTTCCGTGAGTTCATGAACTCCCACATTTTGCTGTACAGATTAATCTGCGATTTCTATGAAAAAGGAACATAGTCTTTAATAGGAGTTTTAATCACGTTTATGTATTTTTTAATCGCGCATTTAAAATAATATATTATTTTGATGTAGCTCTAACATATTAGGTCGTAACGTATGAAATTTTGTGCCAGTTTCCTAAACCTTGCGTTGTTAACGAATAATTTTGTCATCTTAAAACTAGATATTATTCTAATCTCCAGTGTACTAAAGATCGACGTTCTTCGCTACTATTATTATCGTCGTATATTTCCATATTGGCATGTTAAAAGTTATAATTAAAATCTTTTTCTTCCGTGCTTTCCCGAGTAAAATTGTTTAACTCTTACATACTTCGTATAAACGAATGTTTTTTTAGACTTGCGATCGCTGAAGCAAAAATAATTAACGATCGTTAAAAATCATACATATCCTATGTTACAACCTAATATTTTACTGTATTTATTTCGTTAAATCGGAGACGAACTTACGCGAAAAAAGTCCCAAGTAGATCCGTGAGATAGTGTGCCGTATTGCACTTCCGTTTGCGAGGCCAGGTCTTCCGGCGAGTTAATCGGCGCGACCATTCTCTCGACGGTTAGAAACGCGGCTAAGTTGGCAGTGTAGGAGGAGATTAGGATCAGAGTAAAGAACCACCAGACGCTGCCGACGATTCGTCCTGATATCGACCTGTTAAATGTGATTTTACGAGTGCTGAATATTAATTGGTAATTACTTGCAAATAAGGGAATTTACATACTAAGAAGTTACAGAGTAATCTATTTGAAGTTCACGGATATATATAAAATATGTCTTTTTTTTTCTTGAAAAATTCACTTTATCGTTCTAGTAAAAATTCTAAAATTTGTTGTTTCATTTTAAACCACGAAGCTTCTACTAAATGAACTGATCACCTCCACTAATTATAAAGTACAAAGTTTCAGTGTCAGTCGTCCTGTTCATTTAAATTTTAATATATTACAAGTTACAAGTTACCGATACTAATGACTATCTTTGAATAACCTCAACAAGCTTGGTAATAAAGCAAATGGAATTTTAATTTGACAAATTATCTGGCTATCATATTTGGCGAAAAATTATGAAACTGTAAGAAAGAGATTTATAATCTACAGACCAGATCATATGATTATTGTTTATCCGCTGAGAAACCAAGTGATCTACGTCGGTAAAAATTATCATATTGTAAAGCAAGCATTAAGCATTAAGCTGCAATCTTATCAAACATCTCAATAATCACCCCTCTCGGACATAATTTCCAAAGAACGTAGCAAACACCCCTATATATTATAGCACATTTATAATATGCATATATTATATATAATAACATATATTGTAACACACATAGTAATATCATACATAATAATGTAACATTAATAATTATTATCCTCTCTTTCTCTCAAATTGCATTCTCACCTTCCAACGATGCAAACTTAAACCTACAACTCCTCAGCAGCGAACGTTTTGCACCTCTTTTCTTATTAGTTTTCTCAACTTTTTACCAAGTATAAGAACAAAATCCCCCACAAAGTTGTAACTTTTATTCTCTTTCTTCTTCTTTCTCGAGGGCAGCTTTTCAATGTGATTACACTTTTCGTCCAGTAGATGTGACGATATTTAATAACGAAGCTTTACATGGTGTCCACGGCGGAATCACCAGTCGTATCGCGGAAGAAGCGGAACGAGAGGCGGCGGAGGCGGAGGACAGAAGGTTCCGCGAAATTTACAATTCATATGGGCGCTGCGCGAATATTTAAACCATTAATCAAGGACGCTACCTAGCGATGGGTTGGCATGGTGGAATGGAAATTAATCGAGACCCAGTTCCGAAGCGACTGAAACGGCCCGCGAAAACGTCGCGATCGCTCCTCCAAAGATTTACGAGACGTTCAGTCGCGAACGGTTTCATCCTTCGCAATTTCGAGCTCCTGTTTGTTTTAAAACGAACGATAATCCCGTTAGGGGGATTTAGGAAGGATTAACGCATGTCAAAAATGTATTATGTTTTGTTATGTTTCAGTGTTCCGGAAAATACAATACGCGTTTGATAATTTTACATTGGTTGAGACGAATAAATGAAAATTCATTTAGTAGTCAAATTAAAGAAAATTAGTGAAACAGATACGATTGATTTTTGTGATATTTGATATTTAATAATATTACATCGTTTGGGAAATTCTTTTAAGTTATGCGATATTTTCTAAGGCACTTTAAAATTATTGTCTGATTATGCCAATTCGAAGAGTTTCGTTGTATTCGTGTCTAGGTTAAAATATACTAAAATTATATAACATAAATGTTTGACAAGTGACATGTTCTTTATCGTAAACTTCTCACGTTCGATGTTGTGTGTATATGTATACTAGTTGTACAGAAGCAACGTTGTAAAGTGAAATGCGAAAAAGAACGACGAATATTGTTTCTTTAAATTTTCCTTGGAGCCTACAATTATTTATGCCATCTCTTTATGATAAACAAATTTATGAAAATAAGATTTCTCCTTTAGGATGCCGAATACTAATTACGTGCCTGAATAATGATAACTTTATGAAAGGTGGTCTTGACAAATTTTGCCTTTGAGAGGTTCACGTGTAACAGCGTATTTTAACAAGCTTTTAAGTCAAATTAATCTGAAACTCCATTATTTACTTCTTTAAAAAATATTTAAAAATCTACACATATTTCTATAGTTAGTAAGTGATAAAAAATATCTGATCGTAATCAAAGAATGACCGTATAACTCTGCATAATCTCGACACGTTCTACGAGCAGAAGAAACACGTCAATTATTCGTCGTACACGAAAACTAGGTAAAAATGCGGTAAAATCAGATGGACATTTATGCAAAAAGAAGGCGAGAACTTGGCTCAGCATGAAATGTATTATCCGCGATCGTAGGTCAGTTGATCAATGTTCTATGCGTGGGAAGAAGGATATAAAGGCGAGGAAAAAGAGGGTCGAATTGAATCGAACGCTTACATACATACATACATACATACATATTATATACACATGTACAATGGCTATGAAAGGTATTTGCATATCATTGTTGTTATTATCACATCTACATACTAATTAATTAAATCCAACCCTATTAAATTTCCTATGATTTAGTAGTACTTTCATTTCCATTTGAACTTGATAAAAAGACGCCTTATTGGAAAATAAGTGTATGTAAATACTTTTTGTAGCCACTGTACAGTGACTCACGAAAGTATTCGAAGAATCATAGAAACTTCTTCTGTATATGTTGCAGAAAATACTTTGAAATCTCATTATCATTGTAATACGATACGGCTATCATGATTATATTGGTAAATCTTTAAACAAATCTGAAGATATATTTAGAAGTCGCAAGATATTTATTGAAAGCGTATATTTCGCTAAGAACAGCAAAGTATTTGAACGTTTGATTACTTACAATATTGGTAAGCCACGATATTTAATGACATCATCTTTGACACTAATTATATGTTCAAGTTTTCACTACAAGTATATTTGCAATAAATGTCCGGTAACTTAACTTCCATATCGGCTTCAAATTTTACTATTATAAACGTGATAGTCGTGTTTCGTTATAGCGCTAATGAAATTTCAAAAAGTTTCGTACAACGCACATAAAAGAATTTTATGGTAAACGTTCGAATACTTTTTATAGGCACTGTAGCACATACGGCCTCGGTTGGCGGCAAAGCGTGTCGTTAATGGAATTTTCGAGCCGCGGCTACGAAACGGCACGCTCATTCAAATGAGCCACCCTCGAATAGCCTAGGAGGCCTAATCACGGCGCTGATTGCGAGAGAGCCGTTCTAAATTACGCCCGGCACGAGACTACGAAATGTAATCCGATTATATTCTGATAATTCTGGCCACGCGGTTTATAATCGCCGTTTACCCGGCACGCAGTTGTAATTTAAACGAAGGAATTTGCAACAGTAATTACCCTGCACCTTAACCCCCGGCTGGCGAGCCCAGTAAATCACCCTCCTAAAGGTTATCATCGCTCAGCTATCTGCTGCCGGTTGGCGATGAAGATCATGCGTTGAAGGACATCTTAAACCTGTATTAGGTCGTTACATATGAAATATCTGGTTTCCTCTTTAACGTAATCGCTGCTATTGACGCATACGTTGCCACCATGCAATTTTCTAACGATAAGTAACACTTTTGATATCGTAGTTATCGCATTTTTATTCTTATGCGCTTCGATGAAATGATTTTGAAAAATAAGCGAAATAACGGATAGAATGCTAGAGTAGCAATTATTGTTTACTATGAACACGTCTCCGATGAAATAGAAAGGTTCTTTTTAATAGGACACACTTTTATAGAAATACTTTCGCTATATTAATCGGTGTCTAAATGAGAACATTAGACACCGATACATTATTCAACACAGTTAATTACAATCATACAATGAAACAATACATCATCGTGAGGCGTTTATAAGCGCGCCTATTAGATCCTTCACAATTTATCATATCTTCGATCGAAACTTGTTAATTACGCAGAAATAATCTCTTTTTTAAAGGAATCGCATTGCCTGTTCTTACGAAAACAAAGGAAGAACAGCGAAGTGTTTAACCAGGTGACTTTAAGCGAGTTCAGGGCGACGAAGCTTTAGAATCTTATCCAATTCATCTCATTAGCAGGCAACGCGGTTGACCTGTTCCAACTAAAAGACAACCATTCTTCTGTGTGCGCCGTGTACTTTATGCACTTCACCCCATTTGCTTGTACCGCGGAAATGGAAACAGGACGCAGGGCGAAAGTAGCTATAATTAGTCGAGAAAGAAACCAGCTATCTTTCCCCTCGTAACACGCAACGCTTCCTATCGTTGCGTTGTTCCGCTAAACGACCAGGCAAACATTTTTCAAACCTTTCTCCACCTGCGCTTCGATCGCTATTGCGATACTGATAAAAGATGTTCAACTTGTTTTTACTCAACGTTTCGAGATAAGAGTAGTTCTAGAAGCTCCCAGGATAGTACCGCCTGACTGATAAGAGGACCCGAGCGCGACGTAAAAAGAAAGCCTGATAATTAACCGAGATTAAGGTAATTAATTTTTACAAAGCACCTGCACGCTTGATAGCGATTCACGTTACCACGAGGCTCACTCTGAGCATGATCGTTGCAGAGGAGGAAATGAATACCTGGGTGATATGTCACAGCCTTGCTGCATGAACGCGGCTAAAGCGAACCAAAGGCTGTTGATGATACTGAAATCGTTCGCCATGCTCGAGGTTGGTATGTGGGGAGATCCTTGCGATCCGTGTGGATGTTGCAGCGTGGGATCGTTCCTTGTACCCATTGCGGGATCCCCACCGGTGCTTAGAGTCAGTACTCTCCATTCGTATGGGGAGAATCTGTGGAGAACGTGCGAAATTAATGACGAGTCCTTTATGTATTACGTTTGTGTTTTTCAAGACATACGATTAGGATTTAATATTGTGTATTAGTGTAGGTAGAATAAATAGATTGAATAATAGATTTGATATTTCGTGAGCTGCTTTAATTTGGCGATTTCTTAATTTTGAATCTTTTCGACTCTTAGCTCTTTTAAAAGCCTTGTTTGGTTTAAATTGTAAATTTCTTTTAAGGAAAATTAATTCTATGACTAAATTAATTCTATGTGTCATAGGTATTGCCTCTATCACTGGATCACCCCAATAACGTATGTTAGGTCAGCTAATATTAGGATTCTTATTTTATACAATGAATGATCCCACTACTGATACCAGTGATCTTTATCATATAAAATATAGAACGCATAAAACACAAAATATAAAATACCTTAAAATTATCTGACCTAAGCTAATCTAGAGTAGTCACGTATGACCCAACAATACGAGTTGAGGTTTAAGAAAAACGTTTATTAAAGAAGATAAAATTTAATCATCGAAAGCAAATCTGAAGTCCCTCTGGTTATATCTTTCTCGGTTAATTAATCAGAGGTATCCGCTACTCGGTAATTAAACGTTCAATTGTTTAGGTTTTACCGGTCGTTCATCGAGATTACGATCGTATTCTCGTGATCGTTTAAAATCGTATTCGGGAAAGTCACGTGAGACGGAAGGAACGATAAATAACAAGGTAAGAATTGAAATAAAAGCAGGGGCGAATCGTGATAAATGCACGTATAATTGTCGAGAATTCGTAACTGTGGCGAACAGGTAAACAAATTGTCGTGTAATTAGCCATCAACAGGAAAAGGCTAAAGGGAAGCTAATGTTGTGTGGTTTGTGTGTGGCATTGAATGTGCCGCTCAATCACGAACACGGGAATTTCTGTGACAATAAATTACTGCTTTCTCTAGCTCTAAGGCTTAGTTTCCCTTTTCCTCGATTTACAATGCAGGGATGCGTGTTAATGAATGTATCGGAGGATAGAATATATAAAAATACGTATAAACGAAAATAAAAATTTATATTTCTTGCTACTATATATACTTGTCGTAGTTTTCTCTGAATTTCGTTTATTTACTTAATTAAAAAAAAATTAGTTTTGGAAGTAGTTATAGCAATAGCAAATATTTTTATGTAAAATATTACACGAATTATCATTGCTTTATCATACAAGCGCAATGCACGATGCAATATATAACGAAAGAAAGTTACAAACTTTCAATATTTCATAGAAATTCATTTGTAAAATATTTAGTTATCGTATTGAAAATATCGGGAAACTTCTCTATTGTTAATCAAAATACTATGTTTAAATCGAATTTGAAAAGTATTATGTGTGCTTCATAATAAAAGAAACATTAAACGCATGGAACATACGTATTGCCGTATGTCCGACCATATACCGACCGTATCTACTTAACCGTGTATCCGTCGAAAGAAGCGAACAGTTCCGGAAAAATCGCATTTACCTGGACACGATAAAAAGAACGATGGATACACCGATGTAGGAGAAGATAACGCAGACCCAGATCTCTTTGCTCAGCGGATTCAAGAAGCTGAACACGCCAGGTTTCTGTTTGATGGGCTTCTTGATCATGATACTAATACCCAGTGACATGAAAGGTTTACTAAAATCGATCACTCGTTCACGTTCAGAAGTGATTGTCATTGGAGCAATGGCAATGTCTGCTTCCTAAAAATATAGTACAACTGTTAATAGAACAATTTACATTATAAAACAGGAGGATAACAATAAACAATATTACAAAAGGTAAAATTTACAACACTTTTCAGTTTTAGAATAAAATACGTCGTCCAAGTAATATGCTTGTTATTTGAAGAATTGTTAAACAATTGAGTATAAAGTATATTAATATAACTATTTAATAATAATAATACACTAAATGTTTCATTTTGGAATCATTTTCGTCAAATGCGAATAAACAGCTCTGGCGTTCCCATTTCATTCTTTCGAAGTTCGTCCACCAGATGTAGCTCGAAATACAGCGGACAAGATCAAAGAGCTTGCAAGCTCGTGGCATCTGGTGGATGAGCTTCGTACTTTCTGCCCAAAGATAAAACAGCTCGTTGAACGTTCGTTTCGTTGGACCTCGATCAATAGTACAATCTTTCGCGTAGTTACACGAAATCGTTTAGTCCGCCCCAATACACCGACATCCAAAGTGTATTATTGTGAAAAACTCATCTAGATCGCGATGAAATGTATTCATTGACTTCTTTGAAACTTACTTTCCGAATCAGCTCGCCGACCATACCGTCCCAACCACCGGGAACGTCTGGATTTTCCATTCCGTATTTACCGTCTTTAACTATTCGTAACTCATCTAGAAAAGGGAAATTTAATGTACATATGTATATTAAATTTATCATCGATATTTTACAGGTTGTGAAATTATTGTAAAAGTAATTTTTGAGTGTTCGATTTCAATTTGGATGGATAGTGGGCGAGAAGAAGGTTCTTGAACCTCTAGGGCGGGGTAACTAGGGGCTTCTTGTGTAACATCCTCTTTTTTAATTTTATTCTTTTTCTTCATAAAATTGGTGTATCAAGGATAGTCATATGGACGAGCATTTATAGTTCGATTGGATGAGCTTCAGTTATCGGGTAACAATTGCCAATGACTCGAGAGAATAAATAGCAAGGCAAGATATTCTTGTAATTTAATTTAGTTCGGTTTAATTATTTTTTATCTTGCATAAAATACATAATGATATAAACTTTGGAAACCGTGCAATGACATGTACATTGAATGTACATAAAATACTTACACGATATTCCCAATTTCTTAGCTATAAGGTCAGCTAGATCCTTGCAGTAGCCCTCGTAACTATCATTGCCAGTCAATATCTCTCCAGTGTCTGATTTCTTCCTCATTATGTACGGTTCCTCCTGTGTCATTAAAAAATAATATAAATAAATAAGACAATTTAGTCGATTCATTGAACTAATATTCAATTCAGATATTCAATTTATATCCATTTCATTTACACATACATATGTAAATTTACACTCACGCTAAAAAATCTTAGGATAAAATTTCAATATTTGATATAGATTGCCAATTTTGAATTACAAATTGCCAATACTTTAGCATTCTATGCATTAGCTGCGTTTTCTATCGTATGGAGTATTAAATTCAATGGTATTTCTTAAAGCTTTTTACAGATCCTTTAACTTTTTCCCCTTTTGTAGTAAAAGCATAACAATGACATATTTGTGAATTACTGAGCTTCAGTCGTGTTATTCCGATATTTCGTAAACACTTCAAGTCTGGTTCGAGCAAGTGCGATTTCAAACAGAGCACAACGTACTAACGATGCGATTGAAACCCAAAGAATCATTAATATGCCATCTGGTCATTGTGAAAATTTAAAATTTAAAAATTATGAAAATTGTTTGACCGCTTTTAAGCGAAAATATTACGCGTTCATCGGTTTTTGAGTGTTTAGAAACATAATGTCTTACCACAATAGTAGTGACAATGTAGGTCTTATTCTTCTCAATTTCGGTATGCGGTCGAAGTCGAATGTATTTCGCGGCGATGGCTTGGAATCCAGCCTCGTCTGTCCATTCAGCTACCTTGAAAGGTAAATCGTGAACGGTTAATAGCTTTTCAGCCACGTCGCTATCTCTATGAAGTTCGTACAGCGATGTTCGCGTCCATGTCGGTCGATAGTCACCGATAGTCAACATTGTTGCGTAAAGTCATCGGAGCGTAGACTTCGTCAAACACCAAACAACATAAAACGAGGAATTAAAAGGGATTGGTATTGTCGAGTTTTTCCACGCTACAATTTCGATGTTTTTTTCTCTCTTTTTTTTTTTTACGTTGTAAAATTTCGAAACTGTCCGATTACATTTTGGCCTCGGTCTCTGGAGGCGGAGGCACGCGGCTCGTGTTCGTTGGGTGAAAAAAATATTTACTTTGACCATGGCGCTGTTGACCGTCATCTCGACGACGTGGAGGGTGTAATTGTGCCTGCGACCGTCATCGTTGAAGCGGATCTCCCCAGTTAGTCCCTCGATTTCCACCTGAAAGTTAAACACGCGTGAGAGTTTAATTTTGCAACTCTGTTTTTACGGTTTTTAAATACACAGTAGCACGTGTTTGCGAAGATTACGTTGTCTAAAATCAAACGTAGCCCTTTTTCGATAAGATGTATCTTATTTATGTTTTTTCAAATAATGTTTCAGTTTTTTCTCAATAATATATGAAGCGATTAAAATGGAGATATATTGTATTTAATAACTTGACTATTTTTCAGTGAAGGTGTAGTTTCATATAACCAAGATTTTAGTATGTCATGACCCACTTCTCTTTTATACTTCCGTGCTACGAATATTACGACAGCGCATGCTTGTTTTATAATCATCTAGTAAAATTCGAAAATATTTGTTTATCGCTCGTTATCATTGTTGAGAAAATATAAGAATTTTGCAGAGGATTGTAATGGAAGGGCAAAGAAGTTAATAAGCTATCAACAAACACTAAAACGCAACAGAAAGTATCTCCATCTCTGATAGCATAAAAATTTACAAAATGAGATGCAAGCAAAATAAATTCAAATTTCTTTATTTTTTTCCAAATACACCAGTCGTGGACTTTCTTTGAGCTTTCTAAGCTTCGTTCAAATTGGTCAATTTACGTACCTCAAACGACTTAAAACCAAGCTACTCAATCGCACCTTATCAGTGTGTATCGGTTACATACTAAACTTAAAATATCCTTTCACACTTCACGAGAAGCTGGAATTCTTCGAAATATTTCCGTTTCTTAAACTAAATTAACTTCAAAATATATGCTATATTAAGTATCAATTCTCCATCAGATATTTGCTCAAATTCATGTTATTTGAATTGAAGTGATTTCGAGTCAAACGCAACTTGACTTGTACAAATACAAACACGACTAACATGTACGACACTTTACGAAAATTAAATTTCATTTTTCTGGAATCGTTAATTATACGCTACTGTCATGCGCAAACTTTTATCGATGATTATCGATTCTGAAAAATTTCTTTCGCCTAAGAGGAATTTCTTGATCTTGTCAGACGACAAATTGATGAAGAGGAGCAGAGTTGCAGATATAGGGACGCCATTTCCGGTGTAACTGTATACGTACGTATATAGAACGAGGGGAGACGATCTGACGTGGACGTAGGAATGCCGTTAGAGTCAGAATAACCGCCAATTACTGTCAATGGCAGAGGAACGTCGGCAAGGGTCCTTGGTAATTTCGGTTGCCACCGGTATTTCAAATATATTGACTATTTCTGCGTTTCTGTCCGCGCTTCAAGAATTTCCGAATGAATCATTTCGACAGAGCTGCGTAGTCTTGTCATGTTTTTAATGTGAATACCGCGTTCGTTGGAAATATGTGCCAATATTAGATGTACGCGTAGTGAATAAACGATCATGTCGTAAAAGCTGTTCATGAAGAATTCATGAAACATAAATAGATTTCCAGTTTGTGCATTTGGTACCAAAATTGAACGATTACGAAATTCTTGTAGCAGGAGTGGTCGGTTTATAAATTGTTCCAACTGCATCTCGGTAAATCATATAATAATTAATCCTGGAAGAAGTTTTGTGTACGTTTTCTATATTATATTTGACTTCGTGTACGTGAGAAAAGTAGTTAGTTGTGAATGATGAATTATTTTTCTTTTTTTTTTTTGTAGAACAAATTTCACGATAACGTGCACTTGTGGCAATAATTTTGCTCGTTAAGACAGTGTGTTAATTTCTAACTGAATAGTATACGTTTTAAACTATTGTATTTTTGTAAACGTTGCATGACACGTTTGGTACGATGTATGTACTTGTAGATAACAAAGTCAATTTTTAAATGAAATATGCGTTTCGTTATTACAAACTGAATTTTCTAGTATTAAGATGTCTGAACGATAGTTTAAAATAAATTCTGTCTGTGTAAATGCCATGATGTACAGTATATAACTTCTATTAGACACTCATTTTACACACAGCAAATAGAAGGTGAGACTTGAAAATCAAAATGGATGTTTGAACAGCGAACGAAACATATAATTAGTAATGGAATTTTTATGTTGCAGCTGGCAATGGGTCGTGATTTTATAGTAACCATCTAGTTACTATACTCAGCTGTAAAATCAAAGACAAAGGTTAGATTCACCAAATTACATTTTTAAAACAATTTTTAGGCATTGTGAAAAAAGAAGTTAGCGTCGACTTACTTTTCTCAGATTCTTGGAAATTTTATCGCCATACTCAAATGGCGTCACCCAGCCCCGACTGTTATTGCAATCCAGTGCCCTGGTGCCGTTGGTAATCTGACTGCCGCCAGGAATCCCTGTTCGCCTCACGTTGCTTCTATCCGGCTTTTTTCTCAGAAACTTGTTGAACGCCTCGACGAGGACGAATACGGCGTCGTACATCAGCGCAGCTTGCGCCTAACGCGAAGAAAATCGTAGAATGAGTGTCGGAGTCGTCAGCGATCATTTTTGTTTTAAGGTCAGAAAAAGGTAACTTAGGGTAACATTTAGGATGTGTCTAACATTTCACAAATGAAATTCGTTTTTCTAACGTTGTTTCGTCATATGGTTTTGAAAAATAAAATCACGTCTGTATTGTCGAAAGATATTTTATAAAATTTATCTTAGAATTTAATCTTAAAGGTTAAGAAATAAATCTATGGAAGACACAATGGTTATGTTGAAATAATATTGGGTGATGTTTATTAAACAATATTACAGAACTCAATGTATATAATTGATATGGATTGTTGGCTAGTTATTCTCAGACTGACAGTAGGTAGTGACCCATGACCCTTTAAAGATTTTTAACCCCACTCTCTATACAGTACTGAGTACGACCTGCGTAAGTGTCCTGTTGAAGTGCCTGTGTAGATAGGTGTCTGTGTGAGTAATATCGTTGTATTCCAACAATTTAATATATCTGTTGAGATATGTATAATTTTGTGTGCTAGTCTAGATTAACCGCGTAGTAGTGACACACGTATGTGAATATGAGTGTATAGAAGTATGTATGTGCACAGCGTCTCGAAAAACAGACGAATGTAACTGTTCCGTTGATAGTGTGGTATAGAAGATTTTTTTTTTTCTATTTGGAAGAATTTTACAATCAATTCTCATTGAGAATTATAAGTAAATTATTATTACCTGGCGTGGTACTTTAACTTGATTATGTTTTATGATTTATGTTTGATTCTAGTTGAATCTGATGCTTAAATCTAAAGAGTAATGTCTTTTTAGCCTGCGGATCTGATCCGCCGTGTCAAGTAATTAAGTAACTAGTGGGTTTTGGTGGTTGTTAATTCTTATGTTATATCTGTTACCGAATTTGGATATTTCTTCTTTAACTGTAGGTATCTTAAGGTCGCGATGTATCGTTTCGTTGGTAACATACCAAGGTGCATTTATTAAGGATCTTAGAGTTCTTGATTGGAATCGTTGAAGAATTTCTATGTTGGAATTACTCGCCGTTCCCCATAGTTGGATCCCATAGGTCCAACAGGTCTTAATATGGCTTTATATAGCATTATTTTACTCTGCACGCTTAAGTTGAAACGTCTGCCAATGAGCCAGTAGAATTTTTTAAATTTTGATTTCAGTTGTTTGGATTTGTCCACGATGTGTCGTTTCCATGTCATTCTTCCGTCCAGAATTATGCCCAGATATCTGACTGACTCTTTGTTTGGAACTAGAATATTATTTATGCTCACTTGTGGGCAGGTTTGTTTTTTATTATTTATTTATTTATTTATTTATTTTCATTTATTTTGAAGGGTATAGAAGATGGTGAGACAAAGAGAACACTGAGACGCGTGCAAATGTATATCGACGAAGACCCTGCGAATCGTTTATCAAATAAATCTAAAACTATTTTAATATGAATTCTAAGTGTAACCTTAGTGTCCCTTTACTTTTATTTCGGCGATTAAGATCCACAATTCTCAACAATATCTAATATTGGATTATACGGTACGTTATTTGTGTATGTATATATAATAAAATTGAGAAGGGCATTTTGCGGTTTTAAAGTGATTAGAGTAAGAAAGAAATCATGGTAATTGCAATGACCTTTATAGGGCTGTTTTCTTTTCCAGTTAGAGATACAGTCGCTATAAGTGGCGGTATGAATTATACATGAAGCTTGCTTTTAAACGCGGCACGAGAAGTAAGTATCGTGAATCTAAAGGGAGTTTTCTCACAGAATGTAACCTGATATACATGCAACATCGATATACTAAAAGTTTATCATGTATGCATTAAAAGCGATATAAAATTCCTCTTTCGTGACTGAAGATTTTCTTAACTGTAATGCTCGCAGTATATCATGAAAAAATCGCTAGTTTCTTAAAACACTGCTTCTATTTTTCTGCTGTTTATCTCATCAAACTATACAACATTAAAAAGTATTAATATAATGGTTTGAATCATGCAAATCGTTTAGAGTCTCTAAAGGACTGTGTGATTATTTCGTGCTGCAATTATAATATATTATAGATATCACGTAACTATATTAGTATAATCATATGATTTATATACATTTATATTTAGTCAAGGAAAAACGGCAACACATCCAAGCCAGCTGGCTGCTTAAGCAAGCAAAACTCTCATAGAAAGAAGACTAAAAAGAAAACACCTCACTAACCTCACTAAAGAAATAAAATAGTCAAACTCGAAGATAGTATCCCTTTGGGGATATCCGTTATTTATTTAACCATCCACATGTTATTTAGCAATTAAGTTAGAAAAATTTACCAAATGTCCAGCTGGACAAATTGTAAAGTACAAATTAAATAATAAAGAAAAAAATTTTACATTTAGTCACAGTTCTTTCGAATGGATATGCAATAAATAATTTATAATTTCCTTAGGGTGTGCGTGGAAAAATGACTCTTAATCAAATCATATCACTTTCTAAGATTTTTCTCCAGTCTGCAAAACGTATTAAAAATTGCTCGAATCCTATAATTATTCCCGCCATTCTATACGCAATCAAACAAATTATCAATTCATAGTTCCACCTGTCACATCGAGTTGCCCTATCAAAATCCGTTTTATCAAGCGCAAAACCTGGCCAGTTTCAAAACATCCAATCGATCCTCGTCAATGGGCCATTCGTCATTGTTACAGGAGACAAGCAAACGTACCAGACTCGATTTGGCAATCCAAGTCCTCTGTTAGTCGTCGTAATAATTGAAATGATCACGTGGACACGATTACCGGAGGACGAAGGGAAGTTTCTTCGTGGTCGTTTCCGGACGGCGCGGTTAAGCTGACTCTGGCAACCGAGAAAATCGTTTATAGTTCTCGCGGGACGTACGCAGATTCACGAGTACGGGGACACATCGGGCACGTGGCCAAAGCTGGGAAACCGTGGGCAGAAATTGCACGAGGATCGATCAGGATAATCGGTACGTTGGGTCGCACACAGTCTTTCAAGTTACACTGGCTCACGAAAGTGTTTGAACGTCTACTATAGGAAATTTTTATTTGTATAATATTTACGTAATATCAGCGGTTAAAGACGATATCAGCAGGTACGCAAAAAAATACAAGGAAAGAACGGCAACACATTTAAACCAGCTGGCTGCTGAAGCGAGCAAAACTCTCATAGAAAGAAGACTAAAAAGAAAACACCCAATTGACCTCACTAAAGAAATAAAATAATCAAACTCGAAGATGGTATGCCGCTGGGGGTAGCCATCCACATGTTATTTAGCAATTAAGTTAGTAAAATTTACCAAATGTCCAGCTGGACAAATCGTAAAGTACAAATTAAATAATAATAATGAAAAAATATGTACGTCGTACGAAACTTTGGAACTTTATGCGTTCTGTAATGACTCATTGTTAGATTGCGGATTTTTATGCAGATTCATTTTCATATGCACACGATTATTGAACATAATTATAAATATTGTAGGTTACTAATATTGTACTTTTATTTGTTTATTATTGTACTGTTCTAGATATATTTTCAGATCTCTTCCAACTTTTACCAATATGTTCACGATTGCTTTGTCTGATTAAATTTCGTGTTAATTAAATTTTGAAGAGTTTTGTACAACACAGAGAGAATATTGATGAAAAGTTTCTCGAAGTGTTCCAGCCCTCTCACGTACCATTATATTCGTATCTTGTGGATCGAATCTATCCCAAAACTATGGAAGTGCAACGTTACTCAAGATCGTGATAACCATCGATCGTTTCGGTTAGATTATGACTCATTGATAGATCGCAGTAAAATTCTACGATGAACGTGCTAGGGTTGATACCCGTTTGCGGTAACGGTTATGGTCGAATGAAATTCATCGTTACGTTGTGTAACACCCGACATCTTGCAATAATTTGTATAGTAAAGTAATAAGATGTTTGAGTCACCGAAGATTCGACGTCTTAAAATTCAGTCTTGAACTTTGTCTCGAATAATCAAATTCATTATATATACGTATATTATGAGATATCATTGGTCTTTAATATCACAACGAAAACATGAGAAGATATCGTGTACTTTAGGTCCAACAAGGAAAGATACCACAAACGGGAACAACTTTATGGTTGAGTCATTCGAGTCAGTGAAAAAGTATATAATAGAAACTAATAAATTAAATAACAAAATAATTTGCAGAAAGAAAGTAACCTACACACGTCATTGAATTATGACAATTATAAGTAAAAATAGTAACATTGGACAAACAATTCTTCTTTCGACAAATAGAAATTGTATCCTCCTAGAGAACTATAGTTGTCGAGCTGTAGGTGTAAGTATGCGAATATGTATTTTACTGTTTATCACTCCACTAACAACGAGTCCAGTCTGTTTTTAAATGTAGGTTACTTAAAAATTTATTCCTTTCTTTATTGTTATTTCAATTCGTACGGCTTGCAACCTGCGAGCTTTTTATCGTTAATTTAGGTAAAACAACGCATCCTCTGTTTTCGACACTAAGACCGTGGTACTTTAACGTCCCAGTGCGTATACACAGAGCGAGTAACAGTAATTTTTATACTGTCAGAGACACGTGGGATCTACAGCTGTTAGATGGTTTCCGGATCACCAGAAATCGCGTTAAAGTAAACGCAATATCACGACGAATAAATCGAGTTACAGAAACGTCGGGTGAAAATCGACCGGAACTGCAAACTTAAAAATTCTTCATAACCGAATTTGACGAATTACAAGGTTTCGTAAGAATTACAAATTACTTAGCTTCGTTCAAGTATCTTTCTGACTTCATCGTATCCCACCCTAACATTCTTATGCTATGTTATTGCGAATCGACGGAGCACTTAGCAATATTGTTGTAAAGGAAAAAAACATATAAGGGCGTGTGTATCGATTTTCGATATTGTATAACATTGCTGAAAGTGCTGAAAATGTTTGATAGCCTTGTGTAAATATTGTTGCATGATTTCAATGGACTCGGTAACCATACTTCAATAGTGCTAGAAAGGTAAAAATGATTCATAGCTACCATTCCCTGTTATTGTGAATTTTAGATCGTCTACGAAGTTACGTGATATTCGATGTTGTACGATATTCGTACGATATTTCAAAGCGTCCTCTAACGTCTTTTCGTTTGTAATTTAAAATGTAATTTTCTGTTCAACACTTCAACTTTTCCCTATCTCTATTTGTAGCTTTGTGTAATACTATTCGACGCAATTTTCTTCAAATTACATTGGTTTACATTTCTTTTTCGATGGAAGATCGCGAAGGAGTCATATAACTCACGTTTTTCACTTTTTTTTTTTTATAGAGGAGAAATCTTTAAATTCAATTTGCCGTCAATCAATCCGACATTTATTAAATTTATTTATATTAAATGAGTATTTTTTCACTCTCTTGAATATTTTAAAAATATTTCATAATATTAAAAATTCCGTATATTTATTAACTTTTTAATAAAAAAAAGCTTATGTATCTATTACAACCATTTCTTTTTACATTTGAAGTAACTAACGGATCATTTTTACGTTTAACCCTGTCGTATTGAAACATTTCGTGTCAACCACCGAATAATATAACACTAAATAATAAAAGTCACAGAATCAACAAAATTCAATCAAGTAGCTAAAAGTCAAAAGTTTAAACACGCTTTATACTCTTTCTTTCTGCATCTTAAACTTCCTGCATCTTTTGTCAAGTTTTCTCTATTTAACTTTATTCGGTAATTCTTCAAAATTTGTTGGTTGATGAAAGTAGTATAAATTACCACGTGTAGTGTTTTAGACTTAGCCAACATTAATTTGATTCAGACCTGGGCCCTTTTGTCTGACAAAGAGTCAGGTTACTCGGGTTACGGATCTTCAGTTTGATTTTCTTTTCAGGCGACTGGAAACGTTCCTTTTACGTGCAATCGCGTCCACTTGACCGTGCTAAGTATCCGAAAACAAGTCGGAAACCGGAGTAGACTGGTTCGCTTAGGGTAGAAAATTGGAGTACTTGATGGTACTCGACAGCCCATATGGAACTCGAATAGGCGTCTCCCTCTTGGAAAGACGACTACACCCTGACAGGTTCTACCGAGAGCGTTCAAGGCTATTGGGGGTACTAGAAACTAGGGATAATACTTGATTTTCAAAGAAAAGGGAAGGATCGTTTTACTGCAAGAAACGAGACAACTTTTTAAAAATATATAAAATAGAAAAATATACAATTTCGGTACAGAGTCGTCTTTCAAATCTCCAGCCTTTGGTCTTACGAATAAGATTACGATACATCTATCGTTGTTGAACAAGAAACGTCCACCACTTAAACGTCAATTACATAGATGTTCGATGTTTTCTCGATGGTGAATTCCATTTGTTTAATTGGGTTTACAAATGTACGAGTTTACGTACAAATTTACAATTTTTAGATATTAGGTTGTCCGGAAAGAGTCTTTCTTTTACAGACACGTCTTTTACAACAACGCATCTTTATACAAACATGAAACCTAATCTGTCGAACATTGTGATCTTTAGTTTGATAGGACAAAATGGTAAAAAAAAATCCATAACAAAGTCTATAAAATAATATAAAACGGAAAATGTAGCACATCCATTATTTCCTTATAAAACGAAAGAAACTTTTCGGACGACCTAATAACACAGTGCAATGGAAATATGATGATCCTTAGAAATAAGGATATTCTGGTCTGTATCGCTAACTTTCAGATTGTATGGGCGATACGAAATAGTCGTAAGGAAAGAACGAGTACTATACGTACAGAAACGGATTCGCGGCCAGCTCCTTGAGACGTAGCTGGGTCGAGACGATGCCAGCCAGCTAGGAAATCTTTGACGTAGGGTCGTGTAGCATCTACGATTCGAAACCCGGTAATGTTGATGGCGCCGTACTCGATCACCTCGCTCTCCCATCGGTCGTCCATTATCTGATTTTACGAAAACAACGTGTTTGCAACATCGTATAAAAGACACAAAGCTCGCAATCAGTCGAGTGTTCCCGCATTTCTACTTGGACGTCCATAGAAATAAAAGGGTCGGTTTTGTATTCGTGTGCTAGAAGCGTGTTCGTTTATTTGAAATTACTCGAGCCATCGTGTCGATACAGAATCTATCTGATTGGTGAGATAAAACCACGAATAAAAGTGCGGACGTCATAGTAGTTTTGATTGAACTGTAAAGTCTTCTACGTTGCTGGAAGATTTCTTATCAAATTAAAAATTGTATCCGTTAATTGTTAATTGTAACAAATTGTAATTGTATAAATTATAACGCAGAAGCGAAATATGTATTTTCACTATTATATGATGGTTCGAAATGATCATCGCTTTTGTCGCATTATTTATTCATAAGGCGAATACTCACCAATCCACTTAACAAATAATGGTACGTTCTTTTCCCAAGTGCAACATCCCTCACGTGGCTCACCACAATATCTTTCGCCATGTCCGTAGGACAATCGAGTATCACGTACTTGTTACTCCATCTGCAAAGAGTTTACATCGTTTATTAGGTTTGTTATTTAATCTTGCTGTAACAGCTAAATTGAGTTTCCTATTGACTTTGAGCGGTCCTGATGTAACGTTGATGGCACTTTCAGTAATCTTTAAAAGTTTCAAGGAGAACGATATTAAAGACCCGAGAACTGTCAATAAAATAATTCAAATAATATCTTGGATAAATATTAAAATACTTTAATCTACTTTGATAGAGTGCTACAAATCCGTTAAAATATATGGAAAATGTCTTAATACGATTTAATTAAACGTTACTAATATGTTAACAAAATAAATGACGATTTAAACGAAATACATATTTTGATACCATATCCAAATAATTTTATCGTATCTCGGAAGATTTATTAATATAATCTTCTTACACAATTGGTTAAACATATAAATATCGCATGCAAACGATTTTATTATATTCCAAAGGATTTACTATGCAAATTTTTCAATTTTTAAACGATATATGATATATATATATATATATATATATTTATTTATTTATTCATAGAATATCCTTCGCGTTTTCATTTCGCTTATAGTATCACATTTAAGGGAGTATCACGATTAAACAAGGAACATTCGTTGTCGTCCGCATTTCGTGAAATATTTCACGACTTCTCTGGTACGGAACAGGTTCTAACAACCCTGTGGACCCGTAATGAATTTACATAATTCCAGCCGCGTCGTTCCTCCAACGATAAAGTCGCTGTACAACGAGCCGTTTGCCTGCAACGATCCGAAATTGTTACGTTTTGTTTTTGGTAACGGGAACGTTCATTCGATTCGGGCTCATTGTCAGCCTGGTTGTTGATTACCTGGCCCGTGCAAATGCGTGGCCAGTGGTAAATTGCGGCCGAGATACGCGGTGACCGCTCGTACTCGCACAAAAGCGTGATCCGTCAGTCTGTCCGAATGCGGCCAGATTTTACTGCTCGAAAAATAAAGCTATACTAATGCGCCAACGATTGCAGAGTGCCTATTCTTTCTCCCCTCTATATCGCAAAAAATCACAAGCATCATAGATTTACAGAATGTCCACGTGTTATACCTTTCGTGACGCATTAAATTTTTATTATTGATGAAATTTGTAAATTTGGTAGATAAAATGATTTTGACTATTCTTTCGTACTTCACTCTATTTCGTTAAGCAAACGACCGAAGCATCCTACATTCATAGAATATTCTTATAAATTCTGTATGTATCACGATTTATTAAATTTTGATTTCCCACAAATTTGCTAAATAAAATGATTATTTCCGAAGTAATTAATATTCCTGATTTTTATTATGCATAGATTTATATGTTTCCCTCGTTACCTTCGTTTTTAATTGCAATTGAATCTTTCATTGCCCGTAATGACATAAATAGCGCTTTTAGAGTAAAATTGTGAAATAATTTGTTATTCAAAGAATGAATCAGCCCCACGAGCAAAGCTACGTTTATTATTCCCAACAATTTTTATTATCACATTTTGCGTTCTATTTCGACGTAAATATTAATTTTCGAGCTTCATGTACGCAACCATTCATTCGTTAAATCCCTTAACGAAGCCGAAAAATCGGTTAAAATATCATTCGTTACACTCGATGCTCTATATTTTAACAACGAACTTATCCAATTTCCAAACACATCTAATTTTCAACAAAATTTTATCGAAAATGAAATTCGAGAACTCACCTATTCAGTTCCTCCAAGCTGCGCAAAAAATCGATCGCCTCGGACATATTTTGTATTCTTTTCACTGTTTCTACTTGAAACGATTCGTTGCCTGGTTTCAGGCCCTGATAGATCTGCTGCAGCCTGAGCAGTCCTGGAACAAGCAAGAGATTTACCGTCAGCAGTGCAAATGTGAAAATTCTCTATGGTCGGTCGTTTGCGCGGTTCGCCACTCGTCATTATGCATTATACTATTCGCGTTTTCCGAAAATTATGCGTGCACGATTGCGCATCACATCGGCCGTGATTCATTGGCAGACACTGTGTTTGGTCTGCGGTGCCCGTCGAGGCCGAAATGTTCCGCGGTGATTGTAGCGGAACCACCTCTAATCTCGTAATCAGATGACGCGATTCGTTTGATGCGTTCATCCGAAAATTTCATCGCCCGATTTTTCTAATCATCTGCGAGTTGACGCGTGCTGGAACGTTTATCGATACTTTGGATAATTTCTAGTAAGTAGTGCGAGGATTACAGGATTTTTGTAAAACTTATGAGAAATATTTAAGTTGGAGGGGCGAACTTAACTACGAAGGAAAGCTCTATCTGTTCAAGAACCAATTCGTGTATCTACATGTCCACCAGTAATGCTTTAAACGATAATATTTTAAAATACGGTTATAGACTTCTTTTATCTGTGTTTCTCACGTTTAATTTAAAGATGATCAATAGATTGATCATTTTTTAAATTGATTCTGCCTGAAATGTTATACATATATTGTACGTTTAAGATTGCTATTCATATTATTTTCTTACTAAATATATGTATGCAGTAAATATTCTCTTACTTCAATATAAATTAGCACATTGTTTTACAATTCTACCGATATAAATTTCAATATGTTTTATACATATAATGCGCACAATATACGCATAAAAGATTTCTATAATAACTGTCGAAATACTTTCACTGTGTCCTCAACACTGAAAACTCAACCGCCCGCACGAAATCGCCCTAAATTCCCATTCTTGCAGTATCATAGCGTACTACTTCATACTTATCGAACAAATTCCTATTGCAATTCATAGCGGAATCCAGCAGACTCGCCAGAATTCCAGGATCTTTCGAAGATCTTTCGCAGCTGCAATCAAAAGTCCACTCGCATTCATCCGTTCTGTTTCGCGGAAGCAGATATTAAACGGTCTTTCTGTTTGCTGAGGGAATCGCTTTCGGGAAGTGGAACAATCGTTCGCCATGAAAGGATCGAGTGGTTCGTAACCGCGGATACGGGTGAGAGCGTAATGCGAAAGGGATAGAAATTGAAAAATCAGAAATAAAAGAACGGACAACCGGCTGGGGTGGATCGGTGGTGGGAGCGAAAAAGAGGGGCCCGGAAAAGTCAACAGCCGAGAGTCGGCCACGTTTTGCGTTGTCGTCCTGCTTTTTTGCAGCGAGCTGCGTGAAACTGATGGTCGCGTTAACGAGCGCCGTGCACGTGTATGCCCGGTGGCGCGTTATAAAAGAACGGCGCGTTTCAACGAGTAACGTGAACATCGCCGTCCTATGGTGGCTTCTTCCTGTCCCGTTTCTTGCGCCGATAATGTCCGCGTTGAAAATCACGCGGCTCGTTTCTGCGAATCATGCGATCTCGATGCTCACTTGCGCTTCACTTGCGACTAATGTCGTTCAACGATAAGCATAGAAATTATAGTTACTCCGTCATAAGTCGTAGCGCAACAAATTTGGTAATTTGACTATTGGAGTTTGGTCGCTGAAATTTTTATGTCCCACAAACACGTTAAACATTCTGCTTTTTTTCTAATAGCAGTGTATTGCCCGGAGGGATATTAAACCGATCTCGATGTCAAAAAATGTTGTACACAGGATTATAGACTTTCAGCTGTCATACTTCTCTCTTCAAGCACTGAGTAACTTTGATATTTGCACATTATACGATTTTTAACCTGTTGAACCTGCCAACACTCAATCTCTTGGATATAATAGTTTCTTTTTTCTTCTACCTACTATTTAATATTTCGCTCCAATTCTGGCATTGGTAAGTTATATTATATCTATGTCTGCAAAAATTAAAATTGATTTAAAATTGATTTGTTTCTGTCAATTTTTAATTTCGCGATTATAAGAGTTTCTGGCTATTGCCTGGTTAACAAGTTATTTCATCGCATTAGAATTTTATTCGCCCAAAAAATGTCTAGTTTTACATTACATTTACATTGTTACAGAATGTTGTCAACAAAAGTACAAGAATGGTACATATAATTGTATAAATAATTCGTAATATTTACTATATTGTTTACTTTAAATGAATCAATGTCTGGTGGTAACGTTACATTAATATTCGCATACTTTTTGGGAATACAGTCGAGGACAAAGATAAATGGACCGGTAGTACCATACTTCAGTCTTATTCACTATATAGCCTTATAATACGTAAATTATTTAGCAAATAATTGAAATTAATATTTAAATTCTCTCATAAACAAGCTGTCCATTGATTCTTGTTCCCAACTGTTAATTACTCCTACTAATTATACGATCGTTTTTCCTAGCGTCAACGTCTCGCATATGACCTTACCCTTTAGTCGTGCCAGTCGTTAGCCAGTCAATTCAAGCGAGCCAGGCTGATCGCAGGAGCGTGTTTGAAGCGTCGACGTTCATTTGCAGAACAACGCGAGCGTGTTTGCTCTTCGCAGCTAATCAGTTTACCATTTCCGGTAAACTTTTATTTTTTATTCGATGCACGGAACGTGACTCAGTTTTCCGCGGCTGCTGTCATTTCACGAGCAATTAAGCAGCCGCGACTCTATAGTTAATCCTTTATGATCGCGTTTCGAACCGCCTAGCCGTGAGTGTCGCGTTTTATTTCCGCGTGCAACGCGGACAGCGCGGAATCTCGTCGTACGCTCGTTGGAGAACGTGATGGACCGTTTCATAGATCGGTGATTAAGGCAAAAGAGGTGGTGTTAGGTTTGTATGGTCAGAGAAAACCGATCTAACAGATTTCCCGGGGATTGGTTTATACTTTTGAAAGCACCATTTTTGAGGACATTTTTTTACACATCGAGATGGTAATCCAAATAATACTTTGGCCAGAATTTGCGCACACTACGATGGTTTTGACATTTAATTTTTGTAATTTGTTGTGCGAAAAGATGTACGGATTAGTATTAAGCGATGGCTTTATATAATTTGTCGCACGAGAATTCTCACATCAATTTTTATTTAATTTGCTACAAAATTTACTATCATGGAATAACTTGGTATATTCGCGATACGTCATTTAAATTTTACACATAAGTAATTTAGAGTTATGTAGTTATGTAACGTGCTTGCTAACGACTCAAATGAGTTGAAGTAACTAAAAAGATCTAAATAAATAAATAAGTAAGTAATTTAAGTTTAGAAATTTGAATCTTTCAATTAACGAGCAAATCTGACAAACATCGCCATTAATTAAATGGTAATTTTGTAAATATTTACGATAGAAAATTCTAATCTCTTAATTTCCAAAACCTCGAGTATGCTGGAGTACCAGCAACAGGACAATTTCAAAAATTGTTGCCATTCAACTAATGATGATATCGGTGCGCGAAATTCGTTGAAATTAATTACACGAAGGTTGCGGTGGGGGATTCACGATCACCTTTTGCGGTTCAATACGCACTGAAACGCGAATCGATCGGTGTAATGATTATAAGGGTGGCTAATTAACGACGCGTTGTCAACATGGATGTCGACCACGGTTCACAGAAAGCCGTATGACGTCAATTGTGAATGTTCGCAGGCTTTAGTGACACGCGCAACTAAGCCGATGATGTCTATGCGGCGACACGTGACCGATTCAGTGGCTTTCGTCTGATTTCGGCCAACTAATTGCCTTTCAGCAACAAATTAGTAGAATTGAAAATTTCATGTTAGTGTGTTTGCGCATATTTTCAAGGCATTTCACGAATGTGTGTTTGAAGTTGGGACACGAGATATGATTCTGGGAATGTCTACAAAATTTATTTAAATTAGTAGAAAGAGAAAAAGGGGGAGAGAAAGAGAGAGAGAGAGAGTTTATGGCATGGAAAATATACAGCGGAGCACAACAGAAAGTTTAAAATTGTTACATTATGAATTTTAGCAACTTCCGTGCTAAAAAGAATTGTTACCACATTAATAATACTCATCTATTCTGCAGTAGATAATTTTTCTTCATTGCTTTATTAAATGTAAATTCATTTCGTTAATTAAAGTTATAGTGTCTTTTCATATTTCTTGTCTTATAAACTTTCTTTTGTCCGCCACTGTATACGTAATATAAGTACGTGAGGCAGATTTTAATTAACCTTGAGCAAGTTCTGAGAAAATTAAATAATTAGAATTGTAAAAGAAAAGGGAGGAGAAGATTACGTCGTTATATTGTGCAATATGATAAATATGTGTATACTTACACGCATATTAAAACATACATATAAACTTCCCAATATCTACATATCTTAGATACGTATGTGACCATTGAGAAATTCTTACTTTTTCAACAAATCTTTCAAATCTTTCTATGTTATTGAATTCAGAAGAAAAAACCAAAGTTCTATTAATAGGATGTTTCAGAAAATAGTGCGAAGCTTTGGTTAGTTTTATTTTTATTTATTATTGAACTATCTAACAATGCTAATGATACGGGGTGGTAAAAGGCTCTAATTAGATGTTGTTATTATTACATTTTTTTTTTGTTGACTTGTGTTCTCATCTATTGTGCACTAATGCGTTAATGGCTTAAAAGATTTTTCCGTATTAATTATGCTGTTATATATTCTCTGTTTACTTATCAAATTCGTCTAAAGCGTACAATATTTTTTAGGATACATTATCAGCTAGTAAAATATTTTCTCTTCTGTCGCCGGTCTCTGCCGTTTTACCTGTTTAGTTAGATGTTTCGCAGAAACCCCAGCAGTTCCATAGCTTGTTCCATTATCAGCAGTCTGTTGCCGAGGAAATTACGCTAAAAGCAAGCGTTTGTCAAGCGATCGAGTCTGACCAAGGCAACAACGACGCAGCAATAGATAAATTAGTGGAAGAAACAAAGCATCTGTGGAATTTCATTTCGAAATAGGCTATAGAATGTGCTGCTGCCATGTTTTCAGTTTGAAAATACTCGCTGGATTTCTTCGAATTGCTTCCTCTCTATCTTGTCGTTTTCTTCTTTTCTTCTAAAGTTTTCTACTTTATACTTCTTTCACATTCGCATTCCCCCTTTTTCATCTTTTTCCTCCTCCAATTTTCTCCTTATTTTTCTATTTGACACTTTCTACTTTTTCCAACTTTCCTTGTTTCCTTTTTTTTTTTTCATATTTCATTTTTACTTCCTTTCCTCGCTGCTCTTCTAAAATGCATATTATCGGCTATTTTTAAGGATTCGAAAGCTAACTTCCGAGAGATTTGAAAATGATAAAACAAGGACAACGCAGAAATTGAACTCTCATTTTTACTTTTCTTACTTGAATTCTCCTTGTTCGGTTTATGATCAGACGATTTATTATTCTCAAAGTTCTATTCGATAATGTACAAATAGCTGTTAATTAGCGCTGTCGTTGCTTACTTATTGCCAAGAAATTATCCTAGCGTTTATGAAAGCGTAGACGGGAATTTAACGAAGAACGGAATAGAGTGGGCGGTATGCAAATATTCAATTAATAAGAAAATAAAAGGAACGAAGGGACAGAACGATCAAAACAGTGGAATTAATGAACCACGAAATGGCACAACCGGTTTTATTGTTCTCCCAGTTGCGAATTGACTCACGAAGTGTCTCCAAGGATTTGTACGATGCTTCGAGATCGCTGTCGCTCGCTAATTGAATAATCACAGGTACTCGAATGTGATAATTCGATCTCAGTGCTTTGTTTTCGTTATTACGTCCTCGAATGTACACGAGTATCGCGATAAAGAAGTATCTTTCTTCATATCATTGTTAAAGTCACGATATCCTATACATTTTTTCTTTTAAATTACGTGCAATTACTTTATTTTTCCGAGAATTTTTTGATCGTAAACACTGCCTTAGGTAATTCAATTAATTTCGAAACTAACGTACTTGAGACTAGTGCAGCGCCCCAATAATTTTAATTAGCTTATTCCAAGTATTAGGTATTAAGGCAAATTCATATTAAATTTTGTAGAAAATTCTCGATTAATTAGTAACAGATAATTAAAACATAAATATTTTGGAATTCTGTAGCTTCTACCTGAGGTATGATGTAATAACGTTTTAATTGGGCAATTAAAATTAAATTGGGTAATTGAGTAATTAAAATTGCCTCGGACATCGTATTACATTAACGACACATATTACGATAGTTACGATTTGTAAATATATCATGAATTTGATTTAGAAAAAAACTGATCAATGATGCGATCTATAGATAATATTTATTACACTAGAAATTCGCCAATAGCTGCGTAGATCAGTGAATTAGCTGGCGAAACTACTTCCCTACTCATATTCCGTATTTCTTAAATTATTGTCAAATACGACTGTCGCAATTCTATTATCATTTGTTTCGTTAAAATGAGAAACGTGAAATGTAAATGGAATAGTTCCAATGCTACCTGAACATTGGCATGAGCTGATGCGATCGACAGAAATATTCTCCACTCACCATCATTTCTTTTTGCTCCATTTAATCGTCGCGCAACGTGACCATCGGTTAAGGATAATACAGTCGAGGATAAAAGTAAACTTGTACAAGTCTTATTCATTATACATCCTTATATATACATTAGTTAATAAATAATTGAAATTAATATTTACATTTTTGTGTAAACGAAGCGTACAGCAATGAACGAAAGAAAGTTTAAGGTTGCTAAGTAATCTGCATATATGTACATACGTGTGATATTTGTGTAAATATTATCATATTGCCGACAGTCACCCATTCTGTAGCGTATATCGTATTTGTTCATTGTCTCTATCAAATATAATTCTATTTATAAAATTATGATATTTCTCGTACCGCTTACATTCAAACTTCCTCTTGTCCGCCGCTGTATAGAACGAAACTCCATTCGTATTACCTGCCCGCTTATTTTTATCTGCAAACCAATATACGCAGAGCGTTTACGAGCGTGAGAATCCAACGATCAACGATCCACGTGGATGCCGTATGGATGAACGCATACGGCATGTCAGTTTCGGTATGCGAACAATCCTGTCTGCCGCCTCATACGGGAGGTCTGTGGTTTCTGGTGGCGTGTACTTGGAGACGGAAATACCATCGTGACTGCCGGAAACTAACGTCGAAATAGACGACGAAGCCAGAGAGACGCGCGATGGTCCATGGCATCGACTGCCGCCTGATTCTATCTGCGGTAAGCCTCGTTGCCTCGGCTTTAAAGGAGAGAGGACGTCTTGTTAAGGAAGACAACGACCCCGGGCCCGAAAATCCTCTATGGCTGCCGCCAAGTGAATCTTCGCTCCGAGTGTTCCGAAGCAGAAAAGGAGAGAGAAAGGGAAAGAGAGGAATTGTTTACCCGCGAAGAGTCGCGAACTAAGAAATTTCTCTCGCGACAGCGCGGTTCCAGCTAAGTAAATTTTCGGGCGAAATATGGACGTCGAGTGGAATTTCTAGCGAAGAATGGAGTTAAGTGGAATTTCTGATGAACAGTGAGAGAAACGGAGAATTTGTTGCCAGGGATAGTGTTAAAATACGATTTTTCGTGGTGAGCATGAAGTTTGTTTATCTTTCTCGTAGGATGCTTCTACGAAGGTGGGGAATCTTTTTGCGTACAACACTGTGCCGGTGTAATTTTCTTGGTTGAGATTGGTAAGTTGCGCGAGTTGAGCTGGATTTTTCCACTAAAAATAATGTTACGTGTGTACTTATTTGTTTTAGTTGTTCGCAAAAAAATTGGATATTTGTTTGTTTGTGGTATAGTACAAATTTATTTTGGGGAATTTTTTTGCGTACAACACTGCGCCGGTGTAATTTTCTTGGTTAAGATTGGTAAGTTGCGCGAGTTGAGCGGCATTTTTCCGCCAAAAATAATGTTACGTGTGCACTGATTTGTTTTAGTTGATCGCAAAAAAATTGGATATTGTTTGTTTGTGGTATAGTACAAATTTTTTTTTTTCCTAGAAAATAACTAAAATAGTAGTTTGTGTGATAATATATCACAACTATGTACTATATTATGTAGTAAGATATAGTACTAATTCATATAATAATATAGAAACGAAAATCAATCTATTAGTAGAATTTTTGAAGATGGATTGTAAAATTTTATTATTATAAACTAGCATTAGATTGGATTTTTGTGACATAAAATAATTTCAAACAGATTTTTTAACAGAACACTTAAACGATATAAATGGCGTAGAATCTTTCTACAAAAACTAAAATTTTTCCACGTGAAACTTCCTTTTAAACAACAACGTTGAATGACATTTTCTATCGGGGAACACTACTAAGTAGAATGTTCTCCGTGATGGATCGCCCGTAGCGGAATCTTTAAAAAAGGATTTTGTAAAAATCAATTTAATAAAATTGTTTGAACGAAAGTGGCGATAAATAAAATTACTTTGCAGAGATTGTCGTCAAACAGAATTTCCGTCGTGTAAAATAATTTCGAATAGAAGTGTCTGACGAAAAGTAACGGCAAATAGGATTTTTCCATGAAAGCTGAAGTTACGTAAAATTTCCTTTTAAACAACAACGTTAAACGACATTTTCTATCAAGGAACACCGTTAAGTAGAATTTTCTTCGCGATGGATCACCAGCAACGAAATTTTCTCGCGACGATTTACGGACAGCGAAATTTGCCCGCGAAGATTCGCGTCGAGTGAAATTTCTTGCCAGCGAACCTTCCGCGAGAGGTTTACGTTCAAGAGAAATTCCCCTCTAAAAGTTTGCGTCAAGCAGAATTTCCTTGCGAAACATCCTCGTGAAACAACATTTTCTGCGCGAACGTTCTCGCGGAACGATCTTATATCGACGTTGACTTTCCTCTCGTTTTTTACTCGTTTGGTCGTTCACCTTGTTGCTCGCAGTCACAATGAACCGGATTGCTTGGTCTGTAGTTTGATTTCCAGAATATTCCAAGTTTTACGCCAGCATCGTATCTTTTTTTATTTATTTTATACCAAACGTATAGGATTTATTTTGCGCTAAAAAAAAAATTTAATTTATATTCGTTTACATTCACTGTCAGTTACTATATTTACTATATAATTTTTTATTTGTATAATATGCTCATATAGGATTTGTCATAATCTAAGTAATTTTCTTTAGAAGAAAATTAAATAAAAATTCCCTATTCAATAATAAATATTTTGCTCTGATAATCGTTTATAGTATAATGATACTTAAGGAAAACGTTGCCTATATCTACAGTTATGTGAATATACAAAATACACGATACAAATGTTCGGTTGAAGCGTCAAGTACACGATTAGGATTGACCGATTATAATTTAAACAGTAAGCTGTGACTCGATTAAAAAGGAGGAGAGGAATGGGACGCATACTTTAATCTTAATATCATCGACTTCTATATACACTATGAAATGAATATACGCGCTAATTATTTACTTATTCAGCCACGAGCACGAACATACAGATTAGAGTATGTGGATGGCTAACTAGATTTAATATTTTATGAGATTCATGTCACACGAACTGAAATAGCAATCTTCAAACAAATCAGATATTCTGTTATATTCTTTACCATTGAAAACGATAATATTACATTGTCTCATTTTACGTATCGTATCAGTCGCGATACTAATCACATTCGTTAAACTGTAAAATAAGAAAATGAGAAAAACAAAAAAAGTAGAAGGAACAATGAAATTAAAATAAAATCCCCTGGAATATTTGAACCTTTTCACAGGTTTTTACACATGGCATTCGAATGCTATAGATAGACCATAGATCTGCGGTTTTCTAAAGCAAAATAAAAAGCATCCGCAACAGGGGAAATTGAATTATCGATTGAATAATAGGTTAGAGTCGCGGAAACCACGCGTAGGTTGTAACAATAAAAGCGAACAGATACAGAAACTGCAGTGTGCGCGTGGAATAACGCGTGTCGAGTGGAACGATGATCATAACGTTCGTGGCGTGAACTGTTTTATTGGCGCGAGTTCGTGATCGACGAATTCGCCGGTTCGGTAGCCGGCTATCGTAAACTTCCCACCCTATATTGGTTTCCGCCGCTATTTCTGCCCGCTCGTTAATAGTCGCCGTTGGGAAACTTCGACACCGCGTTTGCACGCGTTGCCGAAGATCGATATTCTATTTGCTTGGCGTGCCGAATTTATTAAACGATAGAAAAGTCCCAATGAGTTTTAATCTTTCCCGAGTGTCTTCTGAAACTATTGTACACCAACTTCCGCGAAAATAATCGACGCGAGACTGTGTGTCGGAATTTAAACTCGATTTAAGAAACTTTCGTGTTAATATAAATAGTTTTGTAGGATTTTCGTTGTTTCGTGTTGAGTAATTGACCCATTAAGGACTAAGCGATAGTTTATTGCGATATTATTATAAATACTTTGATTTGTTTAAATTTTATAAAATTGCAGAGTCAACTGGGGTCAACCGACTGATTGATTGGAATGATATCGAGACTTGTTAGAGCCGAGTATAAATCGAAAAATTGTTGTAAGAGTCGCTTGAATCTTTGGTCATATTTATTTACGTGTTAATTTATTTTAATGGTATTATTGAAATATGTGTAATTTTGTGTGCTACGCTAGATTAGCCACGTAGTAGTGACACATACGTGAGTGCACGGGAGTATGTGCGTGCACAGCGTCTCGTAAAACAGAAGAATGCAACTGTTCCGTTGGTAGTGTGGTAAAGAAGATGGTGAGACAAAGAGAGACAAAAATTTATCGACGAATATCTTGTAAATCACATATCAAATAAATCTGAAACTATTTTTACATCAATTCTAAGTGTTACATTTATTTCGGCGATTAAGATTCACAATTCTCAACAGGTATATTTGTCATCGTTTGTCGTTGACATTCGTCGCGACAAACTTATTTATTATGTCCAGAAAAATTTCAAGAAAATTTTAAAACCGCGATGGATGTCGTGGAAGTTTCACGGATCTAAGGATATTAAAACATCCTAAAGAGTGCGAAGGTTCCGTTGGTATCGCAAGCCGGAGATTATGGAGAATTGGGAGATTTCGGGAACATTTCGAGGCATCCTAGTTGCGAGTGTCCTACACTTGAAGAATCTTAGAGGTTCAGTGACTTCTCGAGTTCTAAGAATTCAACTGATCGATAAAGCTGACGATACTCTCTGAGGTGTGTGAATGTTCGAAACTCCTGAGGATCCTTAGAATCGTTAGGATTTTCCAGTTCTTGTAACATCGTCTTTCTGTTCTCCAGATGTTGTAGACTATAATATGTTACAACATAACACAACATTATAATAAAAGACAATCAAATTTACAGATACACCTAACATTTTGTATAAATTGTATCGCTAAATTATTTTCCACGACTACACATTTTCTCTTTTGACGTATCCTTAACAACATTAAAATCTTTAACACTATAAAACAATTTTAAATAATCTAAACGTAAACGTTTCAATATCAAACAATTTTCGATATAAATCATCAAATTCTTAAAAAACCTAAACTTAAATCTTCAGAATCGTAAAAAACATTTTGTACGCGCTAGTAATTATTCAATAGTTATGCGAATGTCTTGAAGGTACAGAGAGTGAGTCATCGCCGAAATATTGGCCCAGTTTTGTTCACTCCCTCTCATCTCTCCCTAGCCGGCTAACAACAGCTACCTGCGACCGCCTACGCTTCCTTCATTCTGGTCAAAGACGTGGAGACGACCACGCGTACAGAGAGTCCGACTCAGCGCCATATTTTCAACGTGCTCGTTGAAACGAACCTTAAAGTAAAGCATCGTAAATCTCAATAAATCCTAAATACAAAGCTCTCTGGAAATGCTTCAACTTCGCTAACGTCAATTCCTGCTATATAAGCTACTAAGCAGCAATGATTATTATTGATTGCACTGTCATCGTGTTTGACGAGACGGCCGCGAATTCAATTGAAACACGGCGCGACGCCTCGGCGCGGCGAGGACTCGCCCCCCCAGAGGATGCTCGACGAGGTAAGAGGCCAATAATAGCATTAGTAACGGTGTCGATAATCGACATACCAGGCTAACGACCGCGCCATTCAATGGGCTAATACCGCGTGGCTCCGATTAACTGCTAAGCTAGTACGATAATTCCCCGGTTCGAATTAAGCGGCTGTGTCACTGAAGGAAACCCGCGTCCCGAAAACGACTCGACGATCCCGGATGAGCCGTAATAACACAAGGGTGGATGACTGATTAGCAGCGCTCCGTGTCTTGGTAATCGTCCCTGGGGCAATCGCGAAATGCCTCATTCTCTTCGTAATCTCGCCAGAAGCTGGCGCAACCAGCCGTCTTAAGGATGGAATATTAGGCGAGCGAGAGGTCCTGAGAATTTTTGTCCCGAGACTTTTGTCTCATTGCGTCTCGTTGTCGCATCGTCTGCGAAGAACAAACGCGATAGACGGCGGCACCGCTCCGCTGGCAAATTTTCCCGTCAGATTGAACGCCTTTTTGGTTTTCGTCTTGACCAATGTTGAATCCTGCTCGAGCATGGCCTTAAAGCGGATTGCGGTTTCTTCTGTACCGAGGGACCAAATTTTCGTTCTGGCTGAGAATGCAAATTGGTTTGAGTTCGTTGTTTTTGGTAGGAAGCACTTTTTCGGAGGAAAAGGTGGACAGATTTGAATTGTTGATTAGAGGTGGGATGATATTAAGCCTGGATTTTTGAGAAGAGATTGGTATACATTGGTGTGGGATATATGTGAGATATACTATTGTGAATGTTTTTGATAAATAATGGCAAACATACTGTGATTACGTTTAACAGAAAAATAACATAAATATCGAAACGATTAAAGAGAAGTCTGTCGATTCAGAACTTGTTCTATTGATTCGTTACATTGATAATACCAACGTTTCTTTCTTTCAATATTTTTCTTAAATACATCTTTGTTGTATGTTAAAAATAATCGCTGCAGAATAATTTATTATGTCAAATGAAACACAGAAAGCTACGTATCTTCCTTTGAGATTTAAAAACTTGTGGATAATTATAAATGTCCAGTGGTCACAGTAATTGTGTGAAATTGAAAATGAAAGTTATCTCGTATTCCCGTAATTATTTATCTATAACTTTATTTGCTTGTTAACCATTTTAGAACCTCGTTTTTCCACGATATCGGAAATGACAAGTTTGTCTGACCAACATCCATCGTTTCCACTGCCACTCTATAAGAACGTCGTACTTGATACTGTTCACGCCAAGTTTCCCGGTAGTTAAGTTTCTCTTCTGTCTATCCAATTACTGTTTCAATACGGAGATTCAAGAAGCAATTATTCACATCAACTTGTCGAAGCGAATAATGCGATCATGCATAGGATTGTGAGTGAAGTTATTTTTTTTTTTATTAAGTATAATATTTACATCGAACTAGCTGTACCTTCTTTTCTTAAAAATTAGATTAATATATTCCTTTCTGTTTTATTTTACGATCTCATCGTCCTATTATATTGGCAATGGTCAATAACAGAAAAGAGACTCTGTCTGATCTGCATTTACCATCGCTACTGTCACTTCGAGATTATTTTAACGCTGTTCGTATTTAATTTCTTGATAATCAAATTTTCTCTCCATCTATTCAATTATAATTCAAATGCACATATTCAGCAAACAATTATTTATTTCGATTTGTCAAAGTATATCCAATTTGCGCGATTTATCGGTATCTATAATTTACGAAAGGAAAACGCAACGAAGTTTCTTTGGCAAATTAACGACGTGCTCTATGGAACGTATTAAAGCGAAAGTTTCCTTTTCATTTAACGTTTAAATGGTGACCAAAAACTGGCCGGAGGAATAATTATTACTCGCGTCCCAACAAGAACCAACGGTGACATAAAACGAAAAAGCTTTCGCGTGTTTTTCCCACCGGTGAAGCGCAGGATTAGAAAGGTCATCCTTGAGAACCGGCGCTGTTTTTTAACGAGAAAGCGGATACGCGAGTTACGTAATGAAAATACGTTTCATAACGAAGCCAACCACGGGGACATATAAATCTAATCCTTCGTGTCACGCCAGCTCGCTTAAGACAATGTTCTCGCTTTTTCCTACGTTCATTTTTCGTGTCCTATTTACCAAGACAAACAGAGTCGCATCGTCGTCCCAGTGATTTCACGAAAATCGTAAAAACGCCATTGCTAAGTGGAAAAGAGGTTCGTGACGAAAAGAAGTTGCCGAAGAAAGTTTTACTTTTGCGCGGATTGTTGGGACTTTATTGGTGGTTAAACTTTGTGCTTTAGAAGAGTCAGAGATACTTTGTCTTTCAAGGTATGAGAAGAAACAAGTTTGTTAATTAATTCGTAGGACTGACTTTAAAGTAAAATATTTTCTTCTATAAAATGTTTCTTTTTTCTTTCAATCTCAGATTTTCCTTTTGTTCGTTTCTCTTTCGTTTGTCATTGAATCACACATTTTTTATTAGAAGAATGTTTATTTATAAAAAAAAAAAAAAATATCCGCGCTCTTACGAGAAAACTGAAAGTGTTAACGTTCTTCAAGAATTTTTTCATTTTTGCAAGTTGGGAATTTATTTTGTAGATTTTCAATGATATTGTATATTTTTATCTAATATCCTTCTGAAAAGTTTTTTAAAATAATCTATTTCTAAATATTTCTGACGATGACGTACTTCAAGCTTCTTGTAAACAATTCCCTAATGACATTTTATTTTGTAGATATTTTCTTAATGATTTTTATGACTTTTAGCTATATCTATTTTCTTCCGAAAATCTATTATTAACAGCACTCGATGAACGCAAAAATTGCCAATATTGAACTTAATCGAACTTCCATTACTCATCATCATTTCAATTACATACCGTAGAGGATAAAAATTATCAAAGAAATATTGTTTATTTTCGTCTTAGATTATCCTTAGAAAATTATACTATTTTTAAACTATTTTTAATGTGACAGTATATAACCATCACCGATAACGTGTATAACTACTAAAAATCTGTATAAAGAATTTTCTAACGAATTATAGTCACTAAAGAATTATACTTGCTATAATATATTCATTTACTTAACTGCAATTTCCACCTAAATGCTCTTTGTACATCAAAAAGTCTATTTAGTTGAGAGAAAGAGAGAAAGAGAGAGAGAGAGAGAGAGAGAGCTCAATTTATCCTCAAAGTATGAAGTGTTTTCGCGCAAATATCTCGCACGGAGGACATAATCGATCTTGGCAAGCCGTTGCCGTGCGATAAAGACGAGCAGAGGCAGCAGGTGTCGCATGGCGTTCATCTGAACACCATGAAACAACAGGCGCGCGGACAACCGAGCTTATTACTGTTCCGCTTCTGTTATTACGCGCTTTAAAGCCTGCAACTTCCTCGCGTAAAAACACGTTCCGCTTTTGTCGCCTGCCTTATATCAGCGAGACTGTTTAATCAACGCTCGGTTGAAGTCAGAGAAACATAGAGGATGGAATAACTGAGCTCTTGGTTAATGATTAACCTTTTTTTCGCGTCAGGCGTTTTTGTTTCTTGAGTAATTATCGCTTTCCGCAATGGTTAATAGTGAAATCACCAAATTTATAAAAATCACAACTCTCAGATTTTAGAAGAATCATTGCTTTGTCCGAGTGATCATTAATATTGTATTTCGTGATAATTAATACTGTGAAATTATAAATTTCACTCTTTTTTTCTTTCGTGAATATATTCGATGAATGCAAAAGTAGTAAAATTAAGTTTATCGCGTTGGTTTTTATTCCTTTAATCGCTAAAAAACGCAAAATGACTAAAAGTTGCTTACCGATAATATGCAGATATTTTTGTCAAAATTAATGTTGACTTTCATTGGCACTTGATCGACGAAACATTTTTCACTAAATATTACACAGAATGGTTCATAGATAACAATTATTAAGTAGGATGTAACGTGTTTACTGGAAGATTTTACATATGAATATTTTACGAGCGCTAAAGCGTGTTCAATTTTTATATTATAAATTGCAATATGATTATTTGACGTAAGATGTTAAATACTGTTCTCAACGGACAATGTAAATTTTGGTTAGGATGTTCATTATGCTTCATTATTAAAATTTTAAGATAAGATGATGTTCGTATACAGTTACTTGTTTTCGTCATACCTCTTTAATTATGCTCATTTATGTATAATACAGAGCCGAGCATTTAAATAGGAATACCTTAATATCTCTATTATTTATGGTTATGTGAAATAATTCCTCAGGACCAAGTTACGCCATTTTACAAAAGTAAAGTTAAAACATCGTCTGAGTCAATCAATTTTGATTACCGTGTTACCTTAATGCTTTTTACGTAGAATAAAAATTTAATTTTTATTCTACGTTCAAACATTTTTGCTTCACACACTTACATTTTTATATTAAAAAGAATAATGCAAGTTATTGCACTTGTGAAATAAACGTGGTCGTGAAAATATAGTTCTCCTCGAACCTCTTATCTTTTCCTCTAACTTCAATTAAAAAAAGTGACATGAATCGTTTCACTCGTGTGACTCGCAACGTATAAACCGGTTAATGCGAAAATCATTACGAAAAATAGGCAATAAACAGATCCTATAACGCACTTATTTTTCTACCCAACTCAGTACTATTATATAGTTAGATAAAATTCGTAAAACTTCAGTATAAGGGAAAATTATTCAACGAAATAATCACCATTTTTACGAACACATTCGACACCATTCAAGCCAGACATTCGCCTGAAACTCTATCTGCCAATTTTCACTGTACTCTAAATCCAGATATTCGATCGCCACTACACAGTGAATAACCGTGCATGACGATCATAATCGGGACAGCGTTTATCCCAACCCAGTCACCCAGCTATTTCCGGTTTGGCCGGTCGTTTTCATCGTTGAAAACGATACGATCTACTATTCGGAATCGGGGCCTAAAATCTATCGATCGATCGCGCAAGAATTTCTCAGCAGGCTGGTATATCTGTAATCAGTTTTCGTATCCGCTTTAACGCGCGTACAATAGGCGTTTAGGTGAATGGAAGGTTCGAATTACTGACCGGATAGTAATTAGGGCTGGCCTGGAACACGACGAGCTGTAATCAGAACGCGCGGTTGTCGGCTTGCGAACGATCTCTTGCGGGGAAAAAATATCGATGTCCGCGGTTCGTGCTCTGCGGTGAATAATCCGGCGCGCGACCGCTTTAATCTCTGAATCGGGATCCAAGATCGGCAGGAAATACGGAACGCCGAAATCAGGCGGCAAGCGTCACCGAATATTGTCTATGATCGGTGAGTGAAATCGTACAGGTAGAATAGTTTCAGATGAAGAGGAAGATATTTTGCACTTTTCATATGCGTAATTTTACACATATAACAGTGTAGGATTTTTTATTTATTTAGAATGGATTAAACAGGAAACGATGGTTATTTAACGCGAACTAAATACAATAATGTGCTATAACTAAGACAACTGAATAGTTAATTTACAACTCTCGTCACCATGGTTCCAACGCTCTCTTTCAGGCGGACCACCCTCCTCGACAACGCTGATTATACTCTCTGACTTCTCAACTTACGACTGACTGTTAATTTGTCTTTCTCCTTTAAACATCCCTTTGCCTTTTCTCATAAGCCCACCACGTACGTGTTCCGCAACCATAGTCACATAGACCTTTTTTCCGCGCAACTATTCGACTGAAACGCAGACGACACATTGATAAGCCGCTCGGTCCATTGAAGTTTCCAGACCCTTTTGGCCTGTCGGCACTTAGGCTATCTCGCAACATTGTTTACGGTTCACCCGATATTTCTTAGACGATCTGTCCACAATGTTACAGTAACTTTAGGTATTAGTATTATTAGTTAAATATGGTGTTAGGTTGTCTTTCTCTCGCAAACGTGTATTTTACAACAATGCATCTTCATACAAACGTGAAACCGAGTGTGTGAAATGTCGCGGTGTTTTGCTCAACAGAGCAAAATGGATCGTACGTAATTCGACAAAGTAATATAAAACAAAAAACGTTGTGCGTCTATTATTTCCTCATAAAATGAAAGAAACTTTCGGGACAACCTAATAGTTTTTAAAATTCAGTAAGTCGTTCGTTAATTCTGCGTTACGGTGGCTACGAAAAGTATTGGCACACCTTTGTATTTATAACAGTGTACTTTATAGCATACTCTTTTTTATCTTCTACGGTGCCAAGGTAATGAAGACGTTAATAATAGTAGTGCTACGTTAATGTATATGTATAAACTTTAAAGCTCGAAGTTAGGGTAATTTCATATGCAATTGTTATAAATTAAAATATTAAAAATGTATGAGCGTTGCATGCTAATAAGTATTATAACAAAAGTGTTAGAACTTCGTTATTTCACGTTATGAATCATTGAAATATTCCTCGTAACTTTTTTACGAGTTTAAACTTGGATAATATTCCGTAAAAGCTGCTGCAGGCATCTTAGCATTCGGTGAGCCTTACGAAAACGTAGGAAAGTTCAACGTTAATTTGTAGGATTCAAAATGGATGATATTTCAATGGGAAGTAAACCAGTAGGGGAGCAAGAAATAAGAATAAATAAATAAAACGAAGGGAAGAGGATAATAATATAATGTAGGAAAGTCTTTTAAATAATCACTCACTCAAAAAGTCAATGCAATATTTATTAACACGACGTTTAAATATTTAAAAAATAAATGCAAACGGAATAACCAAACATCGTCTACGTTACTTATTGTAAAAGTTTAAGTATGCCAATCTATTTGCAAACTGAAATAAAGCAAAAATTGTTGTTTTATTATTGCGCACATTTTATATTCTCTGAGGCAAATATTTGACTCTGACAATGAGGAAAATAGCGGCGCGAAAAATGTCTGACGTATACGATATGTTTCAATTGTGACTCCGTTATATAAATTTTCTGAACTTTTTCTTCCACCAAATATTTTTATCACCTTAAAACTGATGACTTGTCCGAATTTTAACGATTCATATTTCATTAAACCTTAAAAAAGGTATATTTATATCGTATATGTAAACGTTAAGACATTAAAATCATGCATGGAAGAGAAAATTAAGTTTTAATGAAATATGAATGATTCAAATTCATCGTACATATCATATGTTACAGCATAATGTCTATCTTAGGCCCCAATACTCATAACAATCCTAGGGATATTTGCTCAAAGACTTGTTTCATTTATTAAATACGTCACATGCTATACTTTGGATGTTTTATATAATTTTGTACATCATGTACACTCTGTCCATTTTCACACATGCTGACTGCCACATGAATTTTACACTTACATTTAACCATGGGAACTACGATAGATCGAAATATACTGTACGATAACATTTAAGTTTTACAAAACGTTATATTCCATCTGCGCGCTTTTTATCTGACAATGATATTCAAGTCGTTCTCACGTTGTTAAAAAAATTTTAATCCATCAGGTTTATCTCTTTGTAATCGCCTTAAAATATTCGGTAACGTCGGTCATCGATGGCCACGCTAGAAGTCAGCGTGTTAAATTTTCCACGAATCTATAAACATTCGCAGCTTGCTTGTAATATAAAGTACTGAACTATATATAGACTACAAACTATAATTCATTCCTCCCCGTATCTTGCTCACAGCTCTAAAACACCCTCTCTAATAACGTCGAGATCGTGATATTTTGAGAGCGAACGAGGCAGGTTGGTAACGTTTACGAACTACGTCATTTTACGCAGCGTTCGCGCTCAAAATTCAGCATAGGAAGTTATAACCGGATGTCGCGTTCGCGGATCGGCGACAAGGGTGAATTTTACGTGGAAACGTGGCAGCCCGTGTCGCATTGTTAGGGCAACGAGAAGGGGGCAAAGCAGGGCAAACAGAAGAGGGTTGAAACGACGTAATGGTCACGTGCGAATGAATTGAAACAGTGGATCGACTTGGATATCTGCGCCAACCATTTTCAGGGCTCACGGGTAAAGGGAGGCGCAAGGGTTAAAGCCCTGTTAAGCCTGAGTTAAACGCCGTCATGGCGCGACTAGTATTGTCTGCCGCTTAGTGTCGCTTATGAAAGTAAATAGAATATTCCCATACGTCGTCCGGGATCATTTGCCCCGCGAAATTAATTTTACTTCCGACCGGTGTTTGGCCGACCATCAAGTCGTGATTTATATGAATTTGACAGAGTATTATTCAAAAGAATCGTCGAAGGATTATTATAATTCATTTCTCCTATGAGTTGTTTCTTATTGTAGTGTGTCGTATCGTTGTTTTTTATTCTACACAAACGTTTTCTCATTCTACTGCAGCCTGTGTCTCGTAACTATAACGCTTCTTTGAAATTTCCAATTCTTCTAGAGGTATGAGATACAAAAGTGACAAAACGCGACAAAATTTAATTAAAGATATGCAAAATAAAATAGTTAAAGTAATTAAAAATAAAGGAGAACCCATGAATCGTGAAGTTGTTATAATTTTATCGTACTGTATAGTAGTTTGAAATTTTATCAATGTGATAATGATAGTTGGGTATCGTAACATTGTTAATGTAATATTTGAAAATGACATGCGTATAAATGGTACCTATTCTATTTTAAGCGTTCATTACTCAGATCTCTCGAAATATTCCATAAAATGCATCACCATCCCAAATATTAGTTGTCGATGGCGGCACTTGTCGACAAAATTCTCATTAATGATTCTTTAATAAGATCGATTACAGGGTATCTGGCTGATTGCCCGAAAAACAAACGAAACCGCTGAATCGTTGATTTTGGTCACGCCCACGCTGCTACTGGCACCATTATGTAAAATTCAAGCCAAATGACGTGTGGAAAACATCCGGTAAAAACACTCGTAGCAATTAAAAGCAAACCAATCGTTGCAAAAAGAGAAAAAAATCAACGTAGCAGTAGCACCACATGCATTTATAATTATACAGATCATACAAAATGCAAAATTTATCTTTCAATCTCTAAGCATACAGAACCAAATACTATTCTAATATTCAACTTATTTATTCGATGGCCACATCACCTTTCTTTCACTCGTAATTGATATGTTGGTTATTTTATCCAATTAACCAAATTATTAACCAATCTTTGCAAAAAGAAAAGAAAAACCAACGTAGCAGGAGCTCCGCATGCATTTATAATTAAACAGATCATACAAAATGCAAAATTTATCTTTCAATCTCTGAGCATACAGAACCAAATATTATTCTAATATTCAACTTATTTATTCGATGGCCACATCACCTTTGACTCGTAATTGATATGTTGGTTGTTTTATCCAATTAACCAAATTATTAACCAATCGTTGCAAAAAGAAAAAAAATCAACGTAGCAGGAGCTCCACATGCATTTATAATTAAACAGATCATACAAAATGCAAAATTTATCTTTCAATCTCTAAGCATACAGAACCAGATACTCTAATATTCTAATATTCAACTTATTTATTCGATGGCCACATCACCTTTCACTCGTAATTGACGTGTTGGTTATTTTATCACGTATGTAGATATCAAAATATATTGGCTTGTAACTCGAGTTGTGCAGAATTGCAAATGAATTACTCCTTGAATTATAATCACGAAATAATTCAGTTACGTCGTATCGCATTAGATTGTAATTCGTAATTCATGTCTCTCATGCAATGCGTAATTCAAGTTACCGCGCACCTGACTCAGAGTTACGAATTAAAATGTAATAAGATGAGCAAAATACCACTTAAAGGTGTTAAACAGAAACAGATCCTATCGGCGACGAACGTGATATTATTCATAAATATAGACATTTATCTCGCTTCTTCAAAATTCTGAGCTGTAATTCAGTTAAATTATATTTTAACTACACTCGTGATTATAGCAATTAGCGATTACAATGTAACTGTATCACTATGTAATTAAAGTACAGTGTAATTAAATTACAGTGTAACCCAATTGACACAATTATAGTTGAAACATAAATTCGGCCTGTGTTTATATTTATTGTATAGTATATTGTATAATATTGTAACAATATACGTAATATATATACGTATAAGAACAGACCGAATTTATCTTAGACTCCAATAGATCGCAGAAATGTTCAGAAAACAAAAGCTCGTATTGTCGTTTATACAAATATTGATGATCATTAAATATTACAGAAATAAAAACTGCTATAGTTTCATGGACCTTACCTTACCAACTTTTTCTCTATTTACTTATTTTACGTTGCATCAACCACAAAGTTGGTTTACCAACGACTCAGACTATAGAATTATATTTGAAGTACTCAGTTTTATCAATATAATCTCATTAATATCAAACCACTCTTACAATGATAATTTATCGTTAGAGCATAAAAAATTCGTCAGATTGAAATTCATTTCCTTTTTATCGTGTATTAGCTTAAAATACTAGCTGCGTAATATTAAAGCAGCTTGCAGATTTTATACGTCCAATTTTTTCTCATAAGTGGAAAAATAAAAATCCTTGCTTTTTTAATCGTCGTCAGAAAATGAACGCAACGACAATTATAATTCGTCTAACAAGGAAGGATCATCGAACGAAGCATCAATTCCTGCGAATATGAGTGTGAATGCAAATCTAAATGCGAGTCCATGCCAGAGGGGAACGCCTCGCGATAGAAACGCTATGATAAAATTTCTCCGAACAAAATGCTCGTGGAAAATCGACCGGACGACAATTTTTCTCTACGGCTCTTCCGCTCGATTACCGTAGTGACCATGATCGAAAGAGTTGGTGGTCGCCCGTGCCACTCGGCGAGGAAGAGTGCTTCAGCACGGTTTGTTCGCTCGTCGACGCCGAGTTTCGTCGAATTTCCGAGGAGAAAACGCTCAGAGAGTCGCGGCTAATTTCTTCTATATACGCGCGAACACTTTGTCTCCTTTCAACATTTCCCTGTTCAGCTTGGTGTGCACGTGCTTCACGATCACAGGATAACGCGTCGCGACGATTCTCAGCGTTAGGAACCGCCGTGGCGCGAATCGACGCCGGAAAAAAGCTGAATTAATTAGCAGACATTAATATCCTTTTAATATCGCCCGCCTTAAATTGTCCGCCACGAAGCGAGACTGATGCGAGCACGCGCTCCACCGGCGCCCAACGACGGGAATCCACGCCGGAAATTTTTCATCCTGGCACACTTTTACCCGTCCTCGTATACTCCGCGCTACGTTTTTGTCCCCGGATATTTTACGAATGGTAAAAGTAGCGTGAATTTTGATCCGCTCTTTTTATCGTTTCTTTCTTCCTTTTTTGGAACGCTGATAGGTAACGCGGAATTTTTGTCGATGGAGTTGAAATATCTCCAAATTGAATGAAAATCTTGAACGAGAGTCTATAGCACATTTTTGATTTAAAGTCGAGTATGGTTCTACGATCTCTGTCGATGGTTTTAGTACACACAGATATTTTGTCGGAAGTGGATGTAATCAAATAACTGTATTGAAAACCATAGTAGATGTTTGAAACTTGTGGAACAATGTAACTTAAAATACGCTTTCTGCTCTGAATGTGCTAAACGTACTTCGAGAACTTCATTCTAGGTTCCCGATAAATTAATTGGGTTTCGGTAATTTGTCCTTCGTTGGCACAGTGGTTTATTAAACGTGTGTATTTTGGCTAATACGTAAATGTAAGGTTCTTTCGTGCGTGCGTGATCGTTTGATATTATGACAAACAATGTTCTTAAATTTATAGCGTGGAAAAATACATCCTTTGCCTTACAATCATAATAAAAAGGACAATTTTGGTAACGTGGAATGAACTAAAAACATATCCAATTTTCAAACTGCATCTCCGTAAAAAAATGAAAGAACGCAATTTATTGTTTTCCTGCCCTGTAACCTTTGTATAACTAATACCACACGAGCTTTTAACCAACCATCGTTCGACTGAAATAGTCGAACTCGGATTTATTAGAGTTCAACCAGTCTTCGAAATCTGGTCACTGTTCACCTACTATTCAGTTTCAAATTCACAGTCGTACAATAGTTTTCGATTATCATCGATACCGTAGGTGAGCAATACGATCTCGAATCCAGGACAAGTAACAAATACCGTAATTAAAAAAGTTGCCAGTTAGTTGTTAGCCGGAGGGTCGGAATATCGGGCGTGTTGCGGCGTACGATGGCCCAGGTATCCATAAAATATTGCATCTCGCCGCTTTGATGAAAGAGCCCCGTGCTTTCACGGAAACGCGAAATAATGGGAAAAGGAAAAAAAAAAATAGAATCACTGTGACCTCATGAAAAGGGAATCCCACGTTTCTCCAACGTTTCCCATTTCTCTTCGATCTTTTCTCTCTCTATCTCTTTATCGATCGATCCCACAGAAACCCCTCGAACGGTCAGAGTCGAAGCAGCATTTCTGTTCGGCGACGCCGGCGACGGAACAATGCGCCGCGATATGTCACGCGTTCCAAAGTGTCCTCGACGTGCCATTAATTGGAATTCAAATGGACATAAACATCTCCCGTGTGCGGCCAGTGCCAGCAAGATGTGGCTCGATCGAGGGGTCGAACACCTCTAGATGCGAACCGCGGTCTGCTCGTAAATTATACTCGCCTCGCCGATCCAGTAGAACGTTTTCCAAATTTCAGATTGGTTTTTGTTTATGAGGTTGCGTGCGTTCGTCGTTGAATTTTATTTCGTTGATTTTGAAAGTTGTTCTGGCGTAAAATTGGGCAGATTGTGGGTAACGTGTGTGCGGCTTGAAGGAATATCTACGCTTTGGTGGAAGCACTAGATCGAGATTCTGTATAAATACACAGGCTCCTGCAGGCGTTAGAATATACATTTTACGAATATATTACATGTAATATGTATTTTGAAATTTCAAACTTTCATCTTGATGTTTGTTGCGAGTAGACCGCGGATTTTTATGAAATTTCATATTTTTCTCAGCGCTACTAAAGAACTGGAACCTACGTAAATATTTATTTCGTCCATTTGGTTTTATCGTAAGTAGTTCGCTTCGAATATTTTTTTTTTTTTATATTTTTGAACATTGTACATTTCGTGTTTTTTAGTGCGTTTAAATTTTCCATAAATGCATACAAATGCAGTCTAGTTATTACACTCGACTATCACGATTATATCGATAAAATTTGAAACAAGTCTGAAAAAAATAAAAATATGTTTGTAAAATATATATTTACTACAAATGTATATTTCATGAGATCACCATAGTATATGTTTCGAATATTATGAAACATAATAGTATGTGTTTGATGATTATGAAACACGTACTATCGTGTTTCGTAATATTTTAAGAGGAAGTTCGAGAATTATTGCTATCGCAAAGTAAAACTCACGTTACAAACGTCAAAGATATCTATTTTACAAAAGAAATCGCATCGAATCTAATTAAATTTAACAAATCTCATATACTTTGAAAATTTTGTAAATTGGATATCTTAAGAAATCTCTTTTTAATATAAAATATCATCAACAGTTGTTCTGTTCGTCGTCATTAGTTTCCGTGAATAATTAATGTTTCGCGGTGTTCAAAAAAAATGCGTCGGCTTTCAAGAAAATAAATGGTTTAAACTGGACGAAACAAGCGTGGTTGTCCAAACATGCGCATCTGTGTTATTCTACTTCATAAATAAAATGAATAATAAATTCTGCTTTCAAATTAAAAAGTCGCCTTTATTAGGTCGTATTTTTTGTCTTTCTCATTAGTGGAAAGCTTGAAATAACAACAGCGACCAAGCAGCCAGCTCTGATTCTAAAATGTAAAAATATTTCAAATTACATTTTATCCAGCAGGATCAAGGCGAAAACGTAACAGAACTGTGGCCGTGCTATCTGTATTACTTTTAATTTAATAAGGTAAATGAAATTGTTGATGCAATAAGAATTGTCACCGAAATCGTAGATTTAACTTTCGCTCAAATGTCTTCATCTGCGCAGGTTGCTTAAACCGAATGCATTCTCCGATATAACGTTGCTTTAGATGAAATATTTTCTTTGGTATAATGCCTTAGGTCAAATATTTTCTTTGATATAAGTTTGCTTAGACTAAACGTCCTCAACGTTGTATGTGTACGATACGTCTGAGTATACCTCGTCTATTTCTACTTAACGATTGCAATTTCCTCCTCTGAACGTAATTCCAACGTAACAAATTATCCGATTCATTCAAGTCGACTCTTTCTTAAAATACCTTTACATTGCATCAAATTTCATTATCAATCAAATTTAATTTGTACAGACCAAACGTCCTTTATACGCGTACAACGTATCTGAGTATATTTTGTATTAGGTTGTCCGAAAAGTTTCTTTCGTTTCACAAGGTGATGATAGATGAACAACAATTTCTGTTTTGTATTATTTTATTGAATTATATGATCCATTTCGTTATATTTCTATTATTACGTTCGTGCATAATTCAATAAACTAATATAAAATAAAAAGCATCGTGCGTCTATTATTTCCTCATAAAACGAAAGGAACATTTCGGGCAACCTAATACATTTCTAGCTATGAGTTGCGATCTCCTTAAAAATAATTCCAACGAAACTAACCATCGAAACCGAGGCTTTCCTACAACAACGTATTAAGTTTCCATTACATCAGACTTCATTATCGATAAAAGTGAATTTGTATTCGTCATTAGGACGATGTCTGGAGTGATCAGGATCGAAAATTAGGCTAAGACAAAGTGCGGCTTAAAGCCAAGATTATATCCATCAGGCCGGATTATCCATTAGCTCTCCGTTAAACATTTAACAAGCCTAGGACCAGACTCCAGCCATACGAACCCCTGTGCGTGGCAGAAATCGTTAGAACCGTGGCAGACTTGGCGTAACTCAGCCATCACGTAAACGTTCCAGATATCAATCCACGACGTTGTCATGTTCCAAAGTAACGTTCGCTTGTGCCGCTCGCGTTGCACGTTCAATTTGCGCGCGGGTAGCGTCGCGATTTAGACGTGACCGAGCGCAATCGAGCATATTGGCCGAATGGAATCGGGAACCGGAAGCAGAGGAACGAGACCACTCGTTCGTAGCTCGAATTCGTGAAATTCGTCGGCGAAGCAACACCCTCGATCATCGCGGAACTTACGAGAACAGTTGGCTGCAACGCTCCTTACGGTGGAGATGGAACGCGACGGAATAGCCGGCGTATTTTCGACGATAAGACGCGCGAGTCCACACCGGAAGTAGGTGTTCCAAGCCGGTCAGGTACCAGTTCTAGAGGATTTGTCCGAGGCCAGGAATTTTTCGTCGCTCGGAATGCTCACCACGTACATGACGCAAATTGAAATTCTTGTTTCGCTTACCGGTATTTGTCGTCTCTGCCGATTTGCGGACTCTGTTCCTGATATCGATCGAACCCGGAAGGTACACGGAACCCGATTCCTGTTCCGGGCCACGCTCCCGTTCACTTTATTGCCGGATGATCGAATTTTCATTAGCTTCTTGCTGTGTCGGCATACGAATCCGCCGACTATTTTCCTTTTGTGCTTGGCTGTTTCCATTTTGCACTAATCAATAGCCAAGTGTCCTCTTTTATATGTTTCGGCAAAAATCGGTGAACGCGTGCCCCTTTGTATTAGTATGTAGCGTAATGTTAAAGGACATCTTGTAGTTTGTGATTTTGCCCATTTGAAATAGTAAATTAATTTGATTTCAGCTTAGAATTTTTTAAATACCATAACAGTTATTTCGCAAAATATGAAGTGAAAGATTCTTTCAACTTGTTTCCACTACTGTTTTCTTTCTCTATGGTTTTTGTCATATCTTCTACGAACTTGTTTCGACATTGCTATCTTCCTTTGCAAAATCTTTGGCACAAAAGATTCCACTCTTTTTTTCCCAATCAAATCAATCATTACACAGGAATTATGTTAACATAACACGGAAATTAAATGTGACTAAAAATTCATCTTGAAGGCATATAAATTCAAACTTAACTTTAAGGAGCTTTAAGATTCAATATATTCAATTCCTTAACACGAGTTCAAAATAGAACTCCTATTTAAAGAATTGTTTCTAATATTACTTTATAAACATTTACACGATAAAATGATATTTGGAAAAGAATTTTTACAAAAGATTTTTGGAGGAGCACGAGGAAAATGTTATGTTAACAAGGAACCTACGACATCTAGTTCGTGATCAAGTTAAGTACATTTTCGAAACTGGAAATTAAATGGATTTCATTCTAAATTGGTGGAATAGAAGATACGTTGGCTTGATTGGATACGCGGAGCTGATTTTTATATCTCTTTGTTAAAAACTGTAACAGAATTCGGAGAAATTTTTAACAGACAGACACGAAATAGTATGTGTGCCAGTATGTGGGTATTGAAAACGTGGTCCTGCAGATACATGGCTCGACAGATACGAATCGATCGTATCTCGCGGGAATCGAGTTTGTTCCGGGGAACTACACCAGCGATTATTAAATTGCTTGGATTATTAATTTTGTGTTCCAGCATTCGCATAGAATAATCGCACTTCTATGGAGAACACGTGAGTGGTAAATGATGACAGCGAGGCATTTTAACAAAATATACTCTAATATCGCTAATACTGAATCTAATTATCCTTTTTACTAGAAAATAAACGAATAATACTGAAATAGTGTAGGTAGAATTTTTTTAGAACAGTTTTATCAACTCTACTAGGCTGCTACGTAATAAATATTTTTGTTTCGGCCATTTTAACACATGTTTTGATGGAAGAAACGAACGATAAATCTTGAAAACATGTGCAGGAACTGAAGTTGAATTTACAATACACTGTTAAGAGTTACAGTAAAAAAAATATTCAACAATTGTTTTCGTTTGCGCACTATTTCGTTCAAAAGGCTTCAAAGTGTTCTTTTTACTACTAGTTTTGTCTGAAATCAATAACATTTTAGTTCTTTCATATGGCACCATTTTTCTGTACGAAATATTACACGAAACTTGGCGAATTTATTTGAAAATAGCAAAAATATCGGGTGTTTATAAAATTGAAGTCAATAAATCTATATAATTACAAAAAAATGTATCGATGCATATTTCGGTTACAAATATTTATTTGAAAGCATATATATTATTAAAATATATTTTCAGGAATAGCTTGATAATTCCTTTCATTCGGTGAAATTTGCAAGTATTTTATAATAAAATGCTCTCCTTTCAACAGACGTCGTTCTCATTATTTATCGTGAACAATAACAGCAATTTAATGCTAAAAATGTTTCCCTCTTTCGAAATGAATTATCGAATGACGTAAACACCTTTCATTGGGACAGATTAAACGAAATCATTTTTTGAAAAAAAAAAAAAATCTTTTCGCAAAACATGTCAAATAACGTGACGGAAAAAATTGCATGTACAATATATAGAATTTTTCAATAAAATTAGCTACAGTGTTTGTTTGATCGAGTAGCAGAATAAATTTCAACTGGCATTCTTGTTGCTGCGTATATTAAACGGCAGTAACACGAAATAGTTAAAAACGTAATTTACAATTTTTAGCTCTGTTCATCGGCGCTCTTGTTCGCGAGTAATCTCTCGTCGAAACGATACGCATTGAAAATATCATTCTTCCTTTCTCTCTCCTCTCTTCATTCTATTTTCATTTATTTATCTTTCTTCGTTTCCTCTTTTTGTTTTTTTGGCTTTTCATATTTATTCGCGCGTTCGCCTCCGTTCTGTCAATTTTTATTCACTCAATGTATTTTCGTCCCGAAACAATTTGTCTCGTGTCACAGTGAAATACGTTGTATTATTTATTTGTGATCGTGCGTGCACGCAACGTATGCCAGGCTAGTCGACACGACAGCGACGATACATACTTCAATTTTCCAGTAATATTTTGCAACAATTTTAAGCGCTTCAACGCCCGAAACGATAACGATTACCAGCCGATAAAAGATTCACTGGAAAACGGGGATAAACTTTTCTAATTGCGAGCACCAGGCGAAATTTGTTGCAAAGCACCGCGCTGTTTTTGAATTATTGGGCCAGACATTGGCAATTTTATTCTCTATCCTGCACAGAAACGTTAATATATAGCGACGCGCAACGTGCCATGTGTTTACATCGGTGTGTTTCTCTTCGAAATTGAAAGATATTGTCATTTCCGTGAATTATACAAATTCCTTACATCGTGTTGTTTAATATCAGTTTTCCGCTCATATTTCTATATATTCGAATGAAACGAGAAAGTATCTGGTAATGTACAGATACATTGACGATGATCAATCGGAGCGTTTCAACACTCAAAGATTACTTTAATGCCGTCTTCGATCTTGCTCTTCCTTCGTTCCCAAGGTTTTTCGTTCGCTCGTTTTCTCGTTCCCCAATGGCTTTCCGGGGACTTTTACCGGCTTCGTATTCTCTGACAGACGATTACCTTTGCTCAAGAAGATAAGTAAATCTGATCTCGATAGATTCAACATTGTTTTATCGGGGATATCTAAGCCTGAAAGGACTTTGATTTGTACCACCTAATCGATAAGATTCTTAAGAGAAAGAATATCGAAACGAAGCGTTGAAATGGGTTTTTTAAAACGAAGGAAATATTTCTGTTATTTTGAACTGATTTTTTTCTTAGAAGAATTCTGATTTCTTGCTAGGACTCTCAATCGATAAGTTTCCATAAAAATGTGCAAAATTTACAACGATTCGTTTTTAAAAATACGACTGACTTTTCGTAAAATAAATGGGCAACAACTCGTGTTTCTTCTTACGAAATGTATCTTTTCATATAACTTTTGCATCTTTTCTTCGGTTCTTTATATCTTAAATGGTTACAAATTTATAGTATATCGATTATGTCTTTTTTTTTTTTTTTTAGAAAAGAATTTTAGTTAGAACAGCAACGATGCGGCAGGATAAAAACTATTCATTAAAGATCACAGCGAGTCCACGTAAATAATTGAATACCGAAACTCGATACCAATTAAAGCAGTGCAATTCGTTACGAGCCGCTTCTCATTTGCAAAGCCTGCTGCCAATGACTCTGTCGGTTCTGAAACTCCGTGTGACTGCCCCTTAATTAGCGAGTCTCATTCCACATGACACTCGAGTCTTGGAATTCGACATCAAATATTCTTACGATAGCAAATCTGACACGAGTGATTTCAGAATCTCGTCATTTGCCTTCAAGTTCGGGGATATGTTAATTATTAACTCGTTGGAAAACTTCATAATCAAGTTTACGCAAAATTAAAAGGTAATATATTTTTATAGAATCAGAATTATATTAAATGATCTGCGCCTTTTGTTTTACGACGACCTTTTGGCATTTATTGGATAGCTTCAAGATTGTTTTTTTCAAGACTTCCTTAATTTTTTTTTTTTTTTTTTTTTTTATCAAGCAATCACATTTCAGGTGAAATTTAGAATGATTTATAGACTAGATATATTCATACAATTTCATAATTTTATGAAAATAATTAAAAACCTATAGTATAGATAGAAAATTGTTTTCTCTACTAAATATTACAACTTTAGAGAACTGTACTTTACATACGCTATATATATTTGCTTTTACTGTTCTGTTTGTGTTTGCCTGTTCGCGTAAATTCATAAAAATCCACAGTCCATCAAAAATCCAAGATCGATCAAACAGAGATATAAATGAAATTACATAGAGGCGATTTAACTGCTTGATTAAATCAATGTTACTGATCTGAGAGGGACTGTCTTATTCTACTTTGAGATCCATTCGGCATCCGTAACAAACATAACATATGCGTAAATTACCGTTGATTTTCTAGTCGTAAAATCGATGGAAGCTTTACGCTTCGAAAAATCATAAATATTGAATCCTACGACTTCGCGTTACGTCGTGTCTTCAATCTGGTTCTCCTGAGTCGTCGCCATCGAGTTGCACCGATGTTAATACTTACGTCCCCAGAGTCATTGTTGTCTGACCTCACGACACGGGGATAGTCAGTATTACTTACGTCTCCGGGGTCGTTCAGATCAAGTCTTACGACTTGAAACTTGGCCGAGAGTTTGACGTCCCGTCAATATCGGTTTACATGACCCTGTGCTTTTCACATTGGCCTATAACCTCGGCTATTATCGATAAGTTTCTATGATTTCAACCTTATGATTAACCCTTTTGATGCTGACTCCTCTCTATGATTTATGTAGATATCGATGGAATATTTAAAGTAGTAAGGTATATTCAGCTGAACTGTAGAAAGTTTGTCAACGAATAATACGAAAGTATCTTTCATACTCGAAGTTTCGATTGTCCGGCTATTACTATCACTTTTCACTTGCATCGGTCTTCGCGGTTTTGCATACAGAAGAATAAGAATCAATATTTATTATTGGATTTATTTTATATAAAGATGTATCGTACGAACCACGCAGAGGCTAGGTATAATATAAATGTATCGAATTGTAGAAACGCATCTAATTTTTAATTTGTAAAAAAGATTCAAGTAAACCGAATCTGAAACTCAACAAACAGAATGATGAGAAACTTTAAATGAAAATTTCGATGATCGTAGAGTAATATTAAAAATATCTCCTACCAAATATTCCATGCACCATAACAAAATCTAATTTCCGAAAGTAAACTCATTTTACATTATCATGGCTACCGACCACATTTGTGCAATGCGATCGTAAAATTCCTCGAGAGAAACAGAACGATGTTTGTGCTTCTTTGGAGTAATGTTTATCTTATCGCAAAGTCTCTACCAAGCTCTTATTACAAAAGAAAGTGTTAACCATACTCTGCTTCACGATCGTCCAATCACAGTACCTTATACTCGACACAGACAAGATTACTAGAAACTGCAATTTCCTGAAAGAACCCTTCCTTTCTATCTTCTATACAGATTCAATCCTATTACCGTCGACATCTGATATATTTTCTTTTTTCTTTCTTTTTTTTTTTAAATTATCTCCAACATCTTTCCCTTATTCGAAAGTCACGTTCCGCGAAGAAGCCGCGACCTGGAACCCACGTAATCAACGAACAGGGTCCTCGAAGGAGGCGAGGAAATATTCAATTTTTTTCCATTTCCAGGCAAGAATCGCTTGGTAATTTCATTGGACGTAGACATGCACGGCCGCACACTGCTATCTCACGGTCCGACAAGTGAAATTCGATACCACGCCGTAATTGCTGCAATCCATTTTCCACGATAGAACTTTTCCTTATTCGCGTCTATCCCGTATTTTTCCGTTTCCATTTTCTTTTCCCGCTTTCCCGTACGCGTCTACGCGTTCCAACGTCACACAATTTTCCTTCTCTCGTTTTTCGTTTCTTTTAACCAGTCGTCGTTTCCTCTTATGAGCGCTACGGATCGCCAGCTTTTTGCCAACGTAGTCAGCAATAAACGATTACAGACACACCGAAACGAGTAAAGTTTGTTCCATCAACGATCTTCAATGTTATTTTTTTATTGATTCAACCGGTCACCGACGACGATTGGATTATACTTATTTTACGAGCTCTATATAAGTCGTATCAATTTCATTTCATAGCTGGCTGAAAGCTACGCTACCCTAAAATCAATTCAATGTCCTTTTGATACGATTTTCTTCCCATTATTGTGGGTTTTAAGAATTTATAGGCAAACTTCAATCATACGTCTTTCTTTCTTCAGATAAATTACAGTTTGTTTGCTTGTTTATATTAGTATTGTTTATTTGATCTTCATTCAAGTTTGTTGACATTCTCGAGTTACTTTTTTGAATTGGTTGTTTTTCTCGCTAGTTTACACCTCGTTCATATTTTCCACACGACACAATATTTGATTATTGCACTACGTCCCGGGAATTGAATGACCTGGGTGAAAAATTAAATTCGCATCGTCAATAATGTACGTGTACCATAAGTTTGAACCCAAAAGAACATTGTATGGTATTTCTGATACTATTTGTTGTCGTATTGTTTAGTGATCCTATTTTGTGTTTCCTCGCAACGAACTTGTCTTTAATGTACTTAATTATAGTTTTATTTATATCGAATTTGTCATCTTTCCAAAGCTGCTCTCATAAAAATTTGTATATATAAATATACAACTAGACTGCGAATGTTTATGTGTCACGTTTATTATGTTTTTATTTCCTAAGAAATTCCATGCATCAGAATATCCGTCAAAGATATACGAGATAAGAAACTACTGATTATAACATCTCTCTATAAAGGAAATATATTATCAACTTAAATTCCTTTTCTTTAATTATGTTTATAGAAATATAAATTTACATATTTGAACATCCCCAGTCTACGTGTAACATGTCAAATTTCATTTCTCTAGACAATTTCACAATCTCTTTCATTCCTTTCTTCGATGCATTCACTGCTTTAGAAACATATCCGTGATGACGCTTTCTTCCTGTCGCGTCGATAACGACGGTTACCCTTGAGCTATAAAGCATGAACCCGACCGATTTTACATCCGAACCTTGTGAACCTTGTTCGCGATGCTGAAAGGGACAGGCACGACCTTCTGTCCTGGCAGACACGAGGCAGAAGAGCGTGAGACGCTCTTGCAAGATTTTGTTTGATCTTCCGCAGTGAATAATTCGCCATCAACGTGTTTCCCTTGTCGTGAGCAACGCTTTGTCGCTCGGGTTTTCCGTGCTTTTTATTTCCGCGGGATTTATCGAGCCGCGTGTGAAACGATCTCGTCCACTGAAACCGCGACCGACGCGACAGCTTGGTATAAAGGATGAAAAAGCGATCGTGTTGAGCATTTTGCCGGTTAACAACATTCTATACTTGCGAATAAATCACACTTGTATGTTTACGAATAATTTATCTGATTTATTATTACAATTTACTATTGAAAATGATACCTTTCAGTCCACGAGAAGAAGGGAGGATATCAAGTTTCAGCATTCTTCAGAAAATAAAAGTTTAATTTTCAATTAATGTCACGATTTCGTTGTGTTCTCGTAGATATTTCATGAAAATGAAACTTTTTACCCGTCGTTCTATTCTGTATGATTTTCTACTTTCCCCTATAGTTTTAAATAATATGTGACATACTGAACTGTAAAAAAAAAAAATGAAATGTACGTTGTACAGGTCAATTTTTATAACTGCTTTAAAACTTTGAGAATTTTAATTCACGTTACTACGACATGGTCGTAATGATAAAGAGCACATACAGGAGCATACGAGAAAATGTTAAACTCAAAATTCATTAAAATCTACATTCCTCATTTTTCCCGTGAGCTCTTTTATGCAATATTAATTAAAATTCTTTGGATCGACATTTTTGAAATATACAGGGTGTTTCATCTTTATCTCGGTATCAGAATGTTTTATGATTAAAAATTATGAAAAAATTGTGACAAAGATATCAATATCATAAATGATTGGATTTTCGTTCGAATTATTTCGAATTCGGATATAAACGTATTTTAATACACAATTTGAATATATTTTTGGAAGGGCAATTGTTACAAATATTAATCATAAAGAGTTACGCGAAACGTGTTGAAAAATGTAATTTAAAACAACGAGACGCAAAATACCGCTTTATTGGTTATTTACCGAATCAATAAAAATATTGTCCTAATAAATCAAATAAAAATGGTATATATCATTTCAAGTACTCAGTTGTCAGAACAGTGTATAGTATAAATATTATACATCAAACAACATTGATACTTGCGAAATACGGTACCTTTGAATATTAATTTCAACCTGTGATAAGGGTATTTTTATTTACATTGCATTTTCTCTAGCAATTCCTTTTTACATTTTAACATTTATTAGATTACCCAATAAATGATAAAGTTAAAAACCCTAGAAGCTTAAAATGGATAAAATAATTTAAGAGTAATTAGAAAATAATAACTGATAAACTGCGAATGTTTATACATTTGGAAATGTAAAAACGCGCATAATATACATATAATAGGCGAAAATATACGAAACGTTCAGAGTAAAATAGCTGTTATAATATTTAATAATTAAAACAAACTTTTGTTTAAGGTCCACTTTTCTTTTTACATTTATAGGGACACGAATTCTGTATAATCATGCGCAGTTTAACAGTTACAAGCATAACCTGTAGCGGTAATGAATTGAGCGTGTAAATCATTTAACAGCCAATACGTATCATTCGCTTGAATACGATATATTTTACTGCAAATACGATTCCCATCGTTTCGAATGGATGCAATTTTCTTTCGACACACGTGACAAATTCGCGAAGCCAGTGTGCCGCTATGGCAGCCGAAGTTCAGCGGTGTGGATCATTTAAACTTCTCCAGGACAATTTCGGCGATAATGAAGAACGATCGTAGTGATGAATCAACCGCAATTACCGGCTTACGCTCGACACGCTGAAATGGATGGGATCGCGCGATCTGTTTACACGTCGAGACGACTGAAGAAGAGGAATTCGTCGGTGAATTATTTTCTACCTTGCTGGATTATAATATTCGATCATCGCTTTGACGGTATTAAGGAAAAAATGTATACAATTAATTACGTAAAACGATGCATTAGAATATTGCGTTTAAGGTCTTGGAATTCTCGTTTTATCGTTTAATCTCGTTTAACTACGTAGGAATAAAAATATGATATATGATACATGGGAGATTACTGAATATTTTTAATTTTCCAATTTTTTAATTTCTTATTTTTTTCTTTTTTTTTTTTTTAGAGAATAATTTTTTGTATCGTCAAAGTTTCTTGCATTTCTTGTATCGAGTATACGCCATGTTACTTTAATATATTACTTTAATAGTAATAATTGTATATGATAACACTTGAGATGTGAAATTTATACCACTATAATATATTTAATGATTCAGTTTTTCTAGGGCTACGCTGTTCGAAAAGATTGGATATTTTTACACAATCTCGGAAAAATAAAGAGGTACTGTGTTTTTTTGTAATAGGATCATTGTTCGTGTATTTTTCGCAATGTAGCTGGTTGATTAACAAGAACTTTTAGGAGGAATTATTTAATCACAACTTTTATTATTTTAACATCGGGTTAAAAGCATCTGCGATATTCGCGGGTTCGCCAACTTTTACAATATAATGGCTTTGTAAACTGGATCCCTTTTATCAGACGAAATAAATTTCCGAACGCTTTTGTTCTCGACCGACCAGTTTTTATTATCTCTTTTTAATAAACACGAAATGCGTTTTTCATTGAACACGAAATCGTGTGCAGATACCAACAATCGATTTCAAACTGTATACCACAGATTCGCAGCGCTAACATGCCTCTTTAGGTCTCTCGAATTGCATTATTTTTCCTCTTTCCATTCGTTTTCTCTTCCCTTGTCCGTTTCACTCTGGATATTTACAAAAGCGGTAGAAAACAAAAATATACGGGTTTCCCCGGTATATTTATCTTCATTTATAGTACGATTAACCTACAACTTGTTTCCACCAATTTACGCGAAATTTTGTACAGAATTGTTCGTCTGGAGCCGAAGCTGGTAGAATATGAATCTCGCGAGAGCTAAATTGATCAACTTCGCGTTTAAAGATTTCTTAATTTTATTGTACGGATACACGATTAGTGTTCAATTTCATTAAAAGACAAATTATTTCCTCTCGTAAGTTTATTTATCGTAAGAAAATTGCTTAGATAAATATATATTCCATGGACAAGTAAATTAAAAAAAAAATCTTTGTAGCATCGTTGCATTTTTTATTCTATAATTTAAATACCTTAAGAAGCAAATAATTAACTATAAAATGTCTAACTTCTGAGTTTTATGAATTAGAAAATAATTTAATACTCGCAAATAAAGGGTTAATTGCGCGTAATGGTTAATCTATATAGAATAATTTTGGTACACTTTTCCTCTGTTTTCTGCATAATACATCGAGTATGCACGATTTACCAATTTTACGAAATTGGGTTTTGTTATGAGTATATTTGGTCCAGACTGGGCCATTTGTGTTTCATGTACTGCGCAAAATGTAAATTCCAGGCGTCAAGACTGCTTCTACTTCGTCTGACATGACACGGTCACTCTCCACGCGGCTGAGAGACATTGTCTGACATAGCGCGGTCACTTTCTACTGATTTCGCGGAGTGTCACCGATCATTGACATATTCTACTTTTTCTTCCGTTTTATATTATATCGTTGACATCTTCTACCTATTATTCCACTTTATATCATAAAATTGATCATACGCTACAAGAAATATTAATCTTTATTTCCTCTCGTCGAACTAATTCATGTTTTACAGTATTCGCGTTTCAATATTGATAGCGCAATATCAATTATGCCGGTGTTTCGTTCGCTTTGAAGACAGAATTGTCGCCAGATGTTGATATATTCTACTTATTATTCCACTTTATATTATATCGTCGCGATCTTCTACTTATTATTCCACGTTAGAACTATACCATTGACACGACCTGTTTATTACTCCACTTTATATCATAAAAACAATCATATACTAAATACAAAAAATATTCACAGAACATCTTCATTCTCCCATGAGGAGTCTTACGTTCGTATTGATAGCATACTCTCAATTATATCAGTGTTGCTTAATAGTTTTTTTTTTTTTTTTTTTTTGAAGTCAGAATTGTTTGCCACGAATTGGTCGAAATTGCCGATTAGTCGATTCAAGTCTGTTCCTCCTGTGGACAAGTGGTTGCTATTATCAGGATTGCAACCGTTGCATTAGGTAAGAGATCCAACCTGTACACATTCTCATCGGGATAATGCACTGCTAAGTGGATGCTTCGTACGTGTTGCGATTTGTACCCTATCAATCTTGATCCCGTGAGCTCGCGCGCACCTACGTTAACCGACACACGTATTCGAAACACGTGTGAGACCGATTCACGAGCACAGAAACGCATTAGCACTTGCATACGTAACGCATGCCACGACAAACGCATAACGGCTATATAGGTACACATATAAGTGTTCAGGAATACGTAAGACGTACACGCATGATATATACGTATACATATCTGTACACATATGAACACAGAAGGATGAGTTTCATATACAGCTCGGTGTAGAGTAACGCTTTGGCATTGGTGTACATGGTAAATCGCACAGAGTGAACCAACATTGCTAGTCTAGCACCATAAGTGCTTGTGTATCTCTGTTTGAAATGATTTGGTACTCTGTTGCAGTGACTTCTGCATAAGTGGACTTGCCAGAAATTGACAGTTTCAGGAAATGGTCAATCATATGTTTATCGAACGTTATGTTGTAAAATTCGCTGTTACGATTGTGATTATCCGGAAGAAGCACACGTGTTAAACTATCGCGTGTAAATTTAGGTTAAACAGTAAAACTATGAAAACTAAAAAGTCGGCGCTGTCTTTAATCTTCTGTGAATATTCCTGCCGTTGAAAAAAAAAATGGTAAACTTAGTTAAATATTCATTCGGTTTCCACGTATTTTACGGTATAACGTTGCTTGTAGTTGTTGATGTAAAAATACATTGTTTCTTTCGTATCAATTTATTCGTGCGTGATTTAGTAACTCACGTCATAATTCACGTGTCAATATTTCACGAACTATCGAATTTATACGTGGCAAATTAATGACCATAAGAGCGATTTGTCAATAAACATGATGAGACGACGAATGATTGATACACACTATTCTTGTGTTCATTTGAAACAATATATTTTCGCGTTCTACTGTCTGTATTTGTCTTGTTCCTTTTTATAGAAGTCTACAGAATGGATGTCCCCTCTTACTTCTTATTATTAATAACAATAATAGTAATAATAATAATAATTTTTATATGCATAACACCTTCCATTAACGTTATAACGTATGATGCGATGTTTGATTAAGTATTTTGAATATGACTCTGATTCTTTCTCAAGTTCCCTATACTTTTGTAGTCTGACGTGAAATATATCATGTGTGTTATCTGTAATGTTTGTTACACGATGATTTGTGCGAGGTAAATTTTTCAGCGAATAATTTAATAAACATCAAAGGATAAATGATGGATAGTAGAAGATGAAGAATAATAATAATTCCAGATACAAGAAATCCACTTGAACGTAATAATCCTTGTTATTTTCTCTGCAAAATAGTTACCAGAAGACATTATCGTTCTATTAAAACTTAAATTAAGTTATTTCAGAATTTAGACTGCATATTGTAAAACGAAGTGTATTGTTTGAATTGTTATTTATACCTATATTTTGAATTTCCTTCCACTGACGGTTATTTGTGTTTCATCGCACGGTATATCTGAATATTTTCGAGGCTCAGATTGCCTACACCGAAGCTGCGGCCCATCGTTTGCACTGAAGTTTATAAAAAGCGGGATACCGTGGCGATCCTTTGTTATCACGTTAGATAAAGGACGTGGAAAAGCGATGATCGAGGAAGTGTGCACTTTGATTGCGAGAAATATTGTGTGGTGTGATGGAATTTTGGAGAACCAGCTGGCCAATGCCAGGAACGCCGCGAGTAACACGAAAGTGGAATTTTTGTGGTGAAAGGAGTGGAATTTCACGCGAAATTTTAATAAACTTGCTTTGTATCGTTTTTTTCACACTTTTCTAGATCAAAGCACCTTTGTTACATTATTGAAATAAAAGAGAATAATTGTAGAAGAAAGTTACCATATTTTAAGATTAACGTTCTTGTATACTTGTATTTTTAGATATTTGAAAAATAATTTTTTTTTAATCATTGGAGATATTTAATTAATGGAAAATAAACGAAGAAACAATGTTTAACAGTTAGATGTCTATTATTGCGTTATAAAAGTATTGTATTTTAGAAGAATACCTAAGATTACGTAAAGGAACAACTGTTGTTAAAAAGAATTATCGTGTTACAAAATTTAAATTGTTATGTATCTGTATTTTTCTCGATTTTTGAAGAGATTGTATTGGTATAGAATATACGAAAGAATAGTTTTTGGTTTTTAAACATTTACTACTGCATTATGATATTATAAAATTGACCACGTTGTACATTTGACTTCTCAGATATTTGAGAAAATAATAAAGAAAATGATGCTTCGATTGTTATACGTCTACTATGACATTATGAAACTATTATTATTATTATATTATAGAATTAGTATCGTTCTGTATTTATATTTGTAAATATTTAAAAATGAATATTTTTCAATTATGAAAGACATCGAAATATTTAAACAGCACGGGACAGCGTTTTGGTTATCACGAATTTACATATAATTACTTATAATTACGCGTAATTTCTTTGATCCCGGTTTCACGTTTCCGTGGAAATATTTGCTCTAGTACGATGTGCAGTAACTTTCGAGATAAAATAAACAGGAAGCCGGTAATTTTCACCGGAGGAGCAATGCGTACATTTTAATATCCGGTACAGTAATTTCAGTTTTGTACGAATCGTTGCATAGTTTCGACCAAGTGAGAACCGAAACGATTTTATTTACATCTGCAAACTGTATTTGTTTGCAGTCTGCTTAAGCATCGTGCACCAGGTCTCGCGTAAACGCGACAAAATAAAAAAATTTTGGTTGAACAGAATATCGCCTTGTACACTCGTTCACTTGTTCTTTCTTTTGCTCGTTCCGATGTCTGTTTCGATTTCACGCTGTTTCGAATAATTATCGTTCCAACGACTACAACAATAACTCAATTTTTATTTTAAAGGACGTAACTTTTTTCTTCAAATAAATTGTACAAAAAAAAAAAAAAAATACGAGAGAAACCATAAGATGTAATAAAATATTAGAAAATACTGATACAAATTTGCAACTAGAAATCTTCGCGTTTCGTAGTACTCGGCCAAGCGCCTCGAGCGAGTTTTCTACAAAAAAAGAAAAAAGGAGATCTGCATTCCGTGCAAACACATTTCGCGTACCAATATAACCCGCAAACCCTTTCAGGCTCAACTAAATTCACAACTGCGGCAACTTGAAGAACGTTTCTAAACTACGGCCAATTCCGTGGTCGTTCGCCATTCAACGAAACGTTCTACGATACTTTGACAACGCGCTGGAATTGTCCGAGCTAGTCTAATTGTAAGCCAACAGGCGAAGCTCGGAACGAAAACAAAAGGGCGGCAGAAAAGGAAGAAAAAAAACTACAAAATGAAAAAAAAAACAAAAGAGAGGGGGAAAAAAGGCAAAAAGATTGTCAAAGTTCGCTAAACCGGTGGTAAAGTGTGTACACTGACCCGGGAAAATTTCGTATGACGCGGCGAACGCAAACAAATTCTCTGCGGCCCACTCTAAATAAACACGGAACGAGAAAGCTTGGTGCGCCGCGTTTCGAGCACAGTTCGGTTACGCGGCACGCGCGTTTTTTAAACGGAAACTCAAATAGTTTTGCCAGAAGAGGAAAGAGAAAGAGGGAAACGCGCGAGAACGCCACGGCGTCCGTGATATCGCTGCTTAACGATTCTCTTTGCAGATAGCGAACTTCGCGATCAAACAAGTCCCACGGTCCTCTTCTAAGCTTTCCCGCCCCACCGTCCACCCCCAACCTCTGACGCAGTTTCGAGTGTAATTTGTCGAAATTACAGTTTGCCCTCTCCGTCGTGCCTGATTCCGGGGGAATCAAGAGCACGTCGGTATTGATCACCGTCCACCCCTTCATCCTCTTTTTTTTCCTCCCCTCGTCTTCGTTTTTCACCTTCCGCCTCTCGCGAATTTCCATGATCACGTTCACCACGCTGTTTACGTAATCGGTTTGCATTCTGTGCGTTCTTCGCCATACTTTTGGTCCACGCTACGTATTTAATCTATAGCGGGTTGTTTGAATTTTTTTTGGAATTTTTTGGCCGGTCGAATTTTTGGCTTCCGCGGGTTTTATGGGATTATATTATAGCTGTCGCGGTTAGAAATTTTTAAATGTAGATTTCAATAGGAATAACGCGCTGTTTCGGTGCTGTAGTTAGGTTTCTACAAGGATTAAGTGATACTTAATTGACTTCTAAAGGGATTCTTTCTGTTCATAAATTAAGAGAAAGACTAATAATGTTGGAAATAGTAAAAGAGAAGTGTAAGAGTATTAACTTGATTGTTAACGATGACGTTACACGTAATAAATACTTGAAATTTTATGTAGTTTCGATGTAACGTATAAAACAGTTGACAGTGTGTTATTGTATCTTGAAGATGTTGGTTGCAATGTATGTACATATATACACACATGCGTATACACAATTCTTATTGGACATAATTGGCAGTGAGAAGCCACTAATTATATATAGCAATTATGGAATAACGCTGTTTTTAAATATTTAATAGCAAAGATTTCATGTTGAGAAAATAAATTAATAGAAATGTAGACTGAAGATTGGAATGGTGCTTATTAAAACAATTATTAATTGTATTGAAGAGTATCGGACGGTACTTTCAATATAATCAATATATCCAATGTATAATTTATCCATAATATATCCAATATATAATATATGCAATATACAATGTGAATATATCCAATGTAATAAATATGAGGATCTAATGGAATAAATTTTGTTATTTATAGCGAAACTTGCTTCTGTAGTGAATTAGACGTATAGTTGGATATCATGCGGGAAGATTTTAATTAGCAGAAAACTAGCTCTCTAATCCAACGATACGTTGCCATTGCATGTTAATTCACAAGTTTCAAAGACGAGATTATTATACATCGAACATTGTTGAAACTCTGATTAAAGTTAGAACATCTCCAGATGAACTAATAATATCCTTTAAATATTCAAATCTCGACTCGATTTAATATTAGACTTTTCATGTTACAGGGAAACTCTAACATCTATTCTACGTTATATCGTACATACGTATATCAAACTCATAGTTCGACAAAGTAACGCTATAAAGAGTAAGGAAAACGAAAAGTATCCACTACTTTCATTTAAGAGTATCATATATCCTTTATTAAATAATTTACAACGTTGAATCGAGTCGATAAAAATTGTCAATATTTTCTTCGCAATTCTATTTGTATTTCCTCCAAGGTCTTCCCTTCGGTCTCTGGCACGTATCGATAAATTAGTAACCATATAAGTAAAGTAATCACAGCGAACACCAATATTGGCATGTACGTTCCGTACGATTCTTGCAGCACCTACGAATAAGGCGAAATAATTATTCGAGTTTGCACGAGTCTATTACATGAACGTAAGTTATGCGGATACACAACGATGATCTTCTCTGGTATGCAATAACGAAGGAAGAAAAAGTCGTTGGAAAAATATTTTATAAATTCTTCGTCGTTTTTGCGCTCCATCGATGCGTTACGAAACGTACGTTTTTAGATTATGGAATTACAGTTCGTTACAGAAATATCATTCACGTGATTCATATTTGTACTAGGTACGTATAAGCGTTCACGTATTTAACGCATATTTTCTTTTGAAAAAAAATTATATCATTACTGCAATATAAGGTAATAAATATTTATCAATGATAGATTTGTAATTAATATTTTTTCCAATAAATAATTTTTACGTACAATGTGTAACGTAGTCGAATATTTCTACGACGAACGGTATCTCTCGCTCGATAAACGTTTCAATTTTGCTATTGTGTTTGAAACACCGAAAGTGTAAAAACCGATTACTGTTCGGAGCAAATAGCTACTGATATGGGATTTTTCCCAATTACATATCTCGGAAACCTCGGGAAAATAAAACTAAGCGAGGATAATATTTAGTTTACATTCAAGTTTTTATCATACGCTAATAAAAAGAAGCGGTAAAATAAAAATAAAGAAGCTGGCTAATGTTTCGTTTGCATATAAATTTACATTCCATGGTGATAAAAAGACGCTTCTACAGCGAAAATAGAGATAAAAATAAAAATGGAAGGATAATATTTAATCTACAACAATATCTTCTTCCATTCGTAACAAACAAAGATATTATCGTCCTATTCGCAGAAAGAAAAAAAGAAAAATGAGAATTGCAAAACAATCGCAAAATAAAAATGCTTCTCTTCCATTGTAAAAAAGAAAAAAAAAGAGAAAAGAGTGATATTTAATATGTACAATTATACAGAGTGTATCTCATCAAAATTGAATATCTACGTTACTTCTCCAATTATCGAAGATAGGAAAAGGTAATTAAAAGTTTATACGGTTTCAAGAACTGAATCTGACATTCTACGTTACAAGAAATAGATGTCGATATGTGAAAAATGTTAATAATCTCAAAATAGCTATTTTTTGATCGTTACCAAGATATTTTAAAATCGTGTAAACCTTCTAATCATTTCTTCTCGCCTCTTTTTACGTTCTCCTTAATTCAAACGTTTCGTTTATACGTGAAATTCTCCTATACTCCGTTAATGAATAAGAAAACGCATTCCGGCTCTATTTCCAAGAAAACATTCAATTGAAGTGAAACGCCATCATGTTCGATTAATATCGAACAATTTTATCCTCGAGGCAACCCAAAGTCTTTACTCAAATCGAATGAAAAATCCATCACCTGATCGCCGTTTCAATGATTAAGTGACGATGATTACCATATCTCTGAAATACCTACCTGATAGAATTTTACCATGGTAGTGGTAGCGATGGCGTAATAGACTGAGCAGAATATCGCGGCGGGTACCTTCACGTCTATGTGAAAGATCTCGCCTACGTAGGCCAGCGGGATCGGGTTCAGCGCGAGTCCGTACCCAAGCACATAAATCACAAGGAACACGCTGGGTATCCATCGTAGCTTGGAGACGTCGTGGTCGCTCGTCAGCAGCCCGAAGAAGATTCCCATCATCGTCAAGGACACCACACAGATGGGCGTCGAGATCAGCAACAGCAATCTCTTGCCGGCCATCCTCACCATCAACACGCACACGCTTCCAGCTAATACAATTGCACATCCAGTGATCACGATGCTAATGTTCGTTGCGACCTCGAAGCCAGCTTCCTCGAATATGAACGATTGATAAGCGAGCAAAGGAGCCGCCCCCGTTAACGTCAACGCGCTCATGACAATCACAGCGATACGAAAAGCACGACGATTCTCACGCCTAGTGAACATCTCCTGCAATGATCTTCCCAACGTTCTATCGGGGCTGTGATCCTCGGTCGCCACTATCCGTTTGATTTCTTCCAGTTCCTCCATCACGTCGTCCTTCCCCAACGCCCACTTCAACGTCCTCTCCGCGGATATTAGTTTGTTCTTCTTCGTGAGGAACACGGAGCTTTCCGGTAACCAGACAAACGTCAAGAGGAATATTAAGGGTATCGAGACCGAGATCATGGACATCGTGAAACGAGACACCCATAAGCCGATCGCGTACGCTAGCATCATCCCCGTGTTTAGAAGCACAGCCATCAGAGTACCTGGACGACAAGTTTGCTTATCTTTTGGATCATCTAAGAGATCGGTTTATTTTATGGGATTCGGACAGTGTTAAGGGATTTCGGAGATTAATCGTGGTTACATTGTTGGCTTTAGGTTTAGATGTTAGGAACAGGAGTGATAGTTCTTTCGGAGGGAAAATTTTTGATTAATGGTATAAAAGATTGTTCTCTTTTTGGTTAACCGTACAATCAATGGTGTAAGAATTCTGTACAAGCGATCGTCGTGTAACGCGATGTTTGTACGGGTTCTATGAAATTCTCTTTTTTTCATGGGAAGTTAGCGTTATTGGTAAGGTTAACGGATAGTACAGAACCGAAAACAGAATTTTGTGTTGTTAATAACAAATAAATACTCATCACGTAATACGTGTATATTATTACTATAGTAATGCTCGTGTAATAATATTTGTATAACACGGCCCCTAATAACGTGAGACCAATTAACCTTATTATTCGAAGTTTGCCTATGCTAATATATTAAAGTTCTATGTAAACTTGAATACATTATACATTGAAAAGAAGTTTTGAAATTTCATAACGATGTACCTAAACATCAAACCAAAGGGATAAGGAGTGAATTGAATGTGATAAGAATAAAAGTATATATCATAGAATATACAGTCCATAATTTCATTGGAAACAATGTTAAGGAAGACGTAATTCACCGTAAAATATTTATGACGTACAGTTCGAATCTTTCGTTGAATATTACCAATAATATTATTTGTTATATACTATTTTCTGATGTAACTTTTTCATACCAATGGTAGATTGTTTTAACGTAACATCTTTAAAAGTCATAACGATTTAATCGAGATTCGATATTGATATCGCGACATTTCATACTGAACAACTTAATGAAAGAATAATCGTAGATAAGCAACAAAAGATAGAAAACAAAATAGGTTGCAAGATACATATGAAATGACCGATTTCAGAAATTTCTAAAATTTTTCACAATTTAATAATTAAATATGTCATAACGTTTCATTTCAACGCTTGAAACCAGACGAATGCGATATAACAGGTGTTTACAGGTTTATCATCAACCGTTTTATTATAATAAAAGTTATAAAATAGAAGATTGTCCAAGTAATGAATCAACATTTTCTGTCATAAATATAGCAACGGCTAGCTTGAATTAAGATTATACCATGGTTCGTGCGATTTTCAATGAAATTATAGACGTCGAACGTTTCAATAAAAATTCGACCATTACGTCTCTAACGATCTCATACTATATAAGTGAAAAATAAAAAAATAAAAATTAGTACTACCTAACGGTCCACGTGTCTTTTTGCTGCTAACTTCGCCCAAGTACATAGGCATCACAGCGTACGTTATTCCACATCCAATGCCAGCAAGTATTCTACCAAAGTAAAGCTGTGGAACAGTAGCTGCCAAACCGATTAAAATCCAGCTGGCAATCTTTGGTATCGTGGCGAACAGTAGCGTTCCTTTGCGACCGATCCTGTCCATCAAAAGAAACGGCACGACCGAGCCGAGGCCAACACCGACGTACATCAAATTCACTATCCAAACCACTTTGTCGCTGGACACTTTCAAAGGATCGTCCTGGTCGAATTTCGGTATAATAGGAGTGCTCCATCCTTCGTTCAATCCACTATCGATGATCAGAAGGTTGCCTATGCGACGATGAATAATTTGAAAATATTCAGCCGCTTCTTTTTTCAATCGATTCTCCTATTCAGGTCAATGATTTACGATGCTGGTTTGATTTTTGATCAAGTACTACTTACAAACGATTCCAATAAACATCTGTCGTAATATTCCGCGCTCCATGGTTGTCATTGAGCCTTCGGATTTTATAGTCGGACGGTTTGAAAGTTGAAGAACGAGAGATTTATCGGAGTAGATATTCGTGTGTGAGTTGTGGAGTCGGTTTCATTGGTTTGCGAGGTAAATATGCTGTGGAACGTTTCGAATTAATTTTGTTAGGATAGAGATTAGTTAAAATCTTTGATTAAATAAATTTCTTTAAATCCGTGCTTAGAAGTCGATATCGCAATAGTAAGTTATCGGTAAAAATTTAAAGCTTCTGAAAAACTATATTCGTTCCTATAGGCTCCTGAATTATTATAATATTATTGTTACTATAAGAACTCTAGTAAAGAATTCAATATCTCTCTTATCGGACAAATACTTAAATATTTGAGATATTTAGATAAGAAAATGGGTTTCATTATGATTCAAACAATGAGTGTAATTGGGGGGCGGAAAATGATCTCAAGCATTCCTAAGGGATTGATGTTAGTTTCAGGACCAGAAGTCTCGTAGAAAAATATGTCCTTATAGAATCCCACTGTGCCAGCAATTTTATGTCGAAAAGCAAGAATAAGTGAGCATACTCAGTTAATCCATAGATAGAGGAAGATAGAGTCATTCGATTATTATATTAGTATTTCCAATATTATGTTAGTTTTCAATTTTTTCAAACAGAACACAAAAAGATTTTAAATAATTAAGGTTACTGTAGCGATCGAACTTTAACAAGGTTAGTTTCAAAAAGATTACAAAAGCAATTACACTTCAGATTCAAAGTTAAATTGGTTCTCAAAAATTATTTTCATATTAAGTTCTTCGAATTTATGCTTGTGGAACATTCGGTGGCTTAGAAATTTGAGAATATTCAGCCCTAAAATCAAAACGATCAATAATATCTACCATTTCGATATCTTAACACTTTCACACGAGTTGATCCCGCTCGTTAGCGATTATAATAGCGTAAAATTTGCAAAATAATTATCGCAAGATATCAAAAAATAGACGCATGTCGACATGTTAAAAAAATATAATAATATTTAAAGAAAAAGGAAATAGAATTCCGCAGAAATATTAAGCTTTTACACAACAAATCGTGTAACGATCCAAATGTAACGTGACAATGTTAAAATTTGTTGCCAAAAGATTTCTTTCCTTTCTATATTTTCTACAACTTCGACCAATATTATTCAATTCGATATCGTTTTCAATCGCTTGATCCGGCCAAGTTCTGTCATACGAGGAAATCTTGGTCCTCCGTGGAACGCGGTGAACAGTCGTAAACAGGTAGTACGTGTCGGAACAGCGCGGCGATTCCGGTTTAGCTTGGCGCAGAGATAACGGAAATAAAGCCAACTAAGATACTAACAGGATCCCGTGATACGTATCCCGTAGCCAGGGCTGCAATAAGGCCGCGCTTGCGAGCATGGAAACGGCTTTGCACGCTTGTCCTCCCCCGTTTCGAGCCAGTTGTTTTCGCTTTGTAACCTTCGATCCTCTGTTACGAGTCGACGCTTTATGGCCGACGTGCCATTAGGACACGGGAAACGCGGTTCTCACCCTAAATCCTTCACGACTCGAATTTATCACCGCTGCTGCTTATTTTCTCGGTTTACTTTTCATTTGCGTACTTTCACCGTGTCAATTCAATTAATCATTATCGTCCCGATTCAATTAAGAAGGGACGTAATTCGGGCAAGAAGGGGACGAGAGAAATTGTGTTCCTTTAGGGATTTATTTGGAAGAATAACGAGCTTTGGCGTGATTAACGCAAAATAAGAATTTCTAAGTTTCAATATAATCGATTGTTTAGTACAGTAACGATAACATCTACTGTAAAAATGAATGAATTCTTTCGTGCAATACAATTTTCTGCAATACAATACAATTTTGCACATCACAATTTTGTGAACGACAAGCGGTCGAAATAATGCGGGAATTAATTTGCGAGGAAATGAGTCTCGGTGTAATAGACGCGATACGTACGATACAGTGTTGCATTATTTAAAGATAAATTAAAGTCCGTAAATAATATTTGCGAGCGATGAATACTCCAAATAGTGCAAGAAGTAATTTGTAAAACTTGTAAGGACGAAAGAAGTCACATTTTTTGAAAGAGTAAAAATTCTATCAACATAATATTGTCGAAACGAATGAAATTGTGAACAATTACTATTCGATGCGGTTTAGAAGAATTTTGAGACATCAAACATTTGACACGTGGTTGCCAATATACAAAGATTTATACATATCCTTGTTAACTCTAATCGAATATTATTTGTGTTCAAGTTTAATAATGTGATCCATACTTCAAAACACTGAATCCACAGGATGTTGGATGATACGTAATAGTAGCAGCATTATCACAAACTCGAATAGTACTGCACAGTGTTTAACGCGTTGACATTCGTCAGGATTTATGCTCATCTCGTCAATGTAACTTCTAGATAACTGTATTATGCGTTTACGACTTCAAATAACTTGATATAACTGCGTTATTTAATCTCATCTCGGAAGCCGTTATGCGACAAAAGCATGCAATAAAGACGAGCTTCTCTCTCAAGTTGATGTTCTTGCATACAACACGATCATTACGTGCCACGTGACTTTATACGACATTATCTTTACACACTGTGTCAGCGACGATTATCGTCAAACCGATTATCGTTGTACGTACAAGTATGTACGTCGATAACTTATCACTTTTGTAAACGCGGCAAGATAATGAAAACGAAAATCGTGCTGTCATATCGCAAACAGTTTTTATCCTGTAATTTTTTTCATTTACCTCGACAGTTCGACCACAGTTGCACACAAAATTCGCATAAAATTCACTTACGTCCGCACGCTAGGCGCGTTTTCAAACTCCGTTACGTCGTAGACCGGGGCTTTATGACCAACGTTATGGTACATCTGTTATCAAGGGATGAAAACTAAATGAGTTGAGTCGTTTAATACGTTCAGCGCCTACGGCGTAAATCCGAGTTGGCACGTACTTTTAGATTATGCGATTACGCGTATTATGTGTAACAGCGATTTAAACGTAAGATGTAAATCAGAAAGTTATAATAATTCATATTAGATATATATGTACAATTTTCGAATATAGAAGCAGTTGTTGCTCATGAAATTTATTTCTTTTGTCTATTGATTTATTCCTAATGTTGGTTCTTAATATTCAGACACTATAACGTATGGAATATTATTATTGTATCGTTGCATACATTTATTTCTAATAATTAACTAGTTGATTATTTTTTAAATATATTAAACAACATCGCTAACATTCACCCGTGTCGATGATCATTCCTATTGGTCAATAATACAATCATTTTGTTATATTATATATTATCAACATGATCGTCGATTCTTCGTGCTTCAGGCGCTTTCAATATTCTGAATAATATTCTGAATTCATTTCGATATTGTATTTCAATTACTGGGCCGAAAAGGAGGCATTATTACGCTTTTGCTCGTACGTTCGCGAACATTTTCTCCGATATAAATCTTGGATCTGTCCATTTGTCATTTCTTTTGCTTGATAACGCAGTCTCGTCGTTGTTTATCCTATTATTCCGTCTGTTATTATTATCACGTGAATTCTGTCCATTATCATTGTCGCACAATTAAATCATAATTGCGATAATTATGGCGCGCCGCCGCGTCCGAGCGTCGTTCACTTATCGGTGAATTTCCATGGTGAAGGACTTTCATCGTTTATGGAAGAACAATAATCCACTTATTTTTCAAAACATATTCTGGTTTTCAATAAAATTTCCCTCTCTTCTTCTTATATATTTATTTGGATCTTTATTTTTAATTACTAGACTGTGTGAATGCTTATACGTTTATGCGAAATTTGAAGATATAGAAATGCGCATAATATGCCAGAATGCGTGAAATATTGAAATGAAATTATTATAATATTTATCAGGTGAAACAAATTACTGGTGAGATTCCATATTTGTCCCTAATATTAATAAAAAATAAAGCTGCATTATAACGCACAGTTTATTAATTACTATGAGTCGAAGAATTTTACAAATTTTACTTAGAACTGATAACTTAGACTTTTTATTTCGTTTTATTTTTAACGATTTCCGAGGAAATGTGAAAATTCCGGGGATTATGATAAAATACAGAAATTTAGTTGGACTTACGACGCGTTTCTTGCTTGCAGCTGAACAAAGGGCGCACGAAAAAAATATCTAATTATGATAATAAGCGCGTTGACGCGTCATCGTTACGCAATTTTTATAGAAAACGGATATAATTATACCGATTCGTAACACGGATAATGTATCTTCCTGTTGTTGCATAATGGCAAACTGTTAGCAATGTGAGTTTGAGCAGATGATCTAGACGGTGTTTTCCAAGAATCTTGTTACAGTATCTATCCTTCGCTGTTACATAAACTGTAATAGAGTTTTCAAAATATGAAAATTTATTATTTGTAAGCATCGTGTGTTTAATTTATTTCAGTAGGATTTATTATTAACCTTTTCTAAGAATTCTAAAAGAATTAAACAATTCTATATGAATTTTTTCGACCTTACGAATGTTTGTATTCGGTAAATACAATCCATTCCTTCAGATTATTTACACATGGGTAATATGTATGTATATTTGTGGGAAAAATTCCATCTTTACGATTTATGAACCTGTAATCAAAGCCTGCAATCATTTTCTTTAATCGAGATGCGTTTAAATTTGAATTCCTCGTCAAATAGGATAATCGAGTGTCTTTTATCGTTGTAATTGCTGTCGACATTGCTAATAGTGTAAATTCATTTACGTACATGTATAAAAAAGTTCCACCAAAATTGGTTTCTACTCTTGTTCGTATAATATAGGAATAATTAAATGCTCTCTGCGTCCTCTCTCTCTTTCCCAACTATTTACATACAACAGATTTCTTCCATTTACTTGTAACTTCAGAAGGTCACACGCTCCAGAGGAACCGGAATCAAACTGAGCAGACATACAATTATACACACAGAGATACAGCGAGAGTCAAAAATGTGAATGACAAAAATATTTTTTAACAATATTTTATATACACACACAACAAAAATGTATACACATGTTACGTAAATTAAAAATTCATTAGGAAAGCATAAAGTATGCAGTAATAGAAATTAATAGGAAAGAACATTGGTAAGAGTCTGTAAGTAAATGAATATCATAGGAACTTCATTTTTATAAGGTGTATACTCACTTTTTCTCATTGTATAGTATAGTACCATAGTCATATGCACAGAGTGTACAATTTATTGTGTTTATACAGCTATTTCTTTGACACATTTGTTCACAGAGTAGCGTTGGAAAGATATGAAGATATAAAAGAATTGATTAAACAGATATAAAGTACGTAGTACATACAAATTAATAGTAAAAAAGACACAAGTAAGAACAGTGAAACCAACATTATACAAATCACATTTTTGTACTTTGACTCTCACTATGTACAGAATATATATATTTATATATATTTATATCACATTTATATAGTTATCTTTTCCCGAAACATTTGTTCAAACATCTATACGATACAATACTTGGTACTAAAATAAGAGGAAGCGAATATACTCAGTTAACAGTTACAACAGTTGCAGTGTTGCAGGTTAATCTCGATATTTTAGGAACGATTCGCGTAAGCACAAATAATCCGCGTTTTATCCTCCGCATTTCACAAAATAACCTATACCTTTTTTTCCTGCCAGCAGAAATCTCCGTCCCTCTTTGCCGCTGGAAAAATGCAATCCTGAAAGATTGTATTTTTCCGAGGAAGTTTCTACCGTCGTCGTAGCTCCTATATAATTTACGACGCTGTTTTTCCAACGGCGAATATTTAGCGCACGAAAGAAAATTCAGCGCAGACGAATGCGCGAATTATTATCCAGAGTTGTCTGGTGTTGTTCGCGCGTAGAAAAGTGTACGGTTGATTAATAAATCGGCCAATCGAAAACGAAGTTACATCCGAGCCTCGGATTTATCTTGTGTTTTCGTTGTCGGTCCCGAGTAATTTTCATTCGCACGTTTCACCAACAATGAACTCTCTCGAGTCTGGCTTCCCTTTCGCTTTTCATCGCCGTTGAAAAACATAAACCATAAACGTTGGAAATTCGATGCTGTAAGTCAGTCGAGTCTCAACTATTTCGATCAGGCGTTTTGCGAATGAAACGTATGTTTGTCTACATGACGAATGAAGTGTTTGAGAGTTCTCTTCGTATTTTGCAATCTATAGCACACTACTATGTATTGCATACCACAACGTGTATGTTGAAATCGAAGGAAAAAATTGAAAATGGATACAACGTACGAAGTCTGTATTCATATTTGTCTACCTTCAATTTAAGTTTTCTTATTGAACATTATTTTTGATTAATTTAAAAAATTATCGCTGAATCCATTCCCAAAATTGCAGCCTACATATATGTACGTTAAAATTGTTTTGTTCGTGTAAGTACTAGATTGCTAAAATACATGTAGCTGTATGAATTTCAATAATAATTTTTCAAAATATAACCAACAATTGTATCGATGACTATAATACACACACAAGTATTTTATTTGTTATTTTTAATTAATTAATACCATGTATATTGGGTATCCTGGATAGCTTTATCATTAGAAGAAGAAAATTTTCTGTGAAAGCTTCAGCAAACGAAATTTTGTAACTTTTTTTGTGTTTCTTTCTTAGCTTTATTATTAACAAATTTTATTATATCCTACCACTAAATTAAAAGAAGAATTATGCATCAAGTGGACTAAAATTACGCGCACACCCATAACGAATAAATCAATGGTATATTTACGAAACGAAAAAATTATAAAGGAAACTAAATTACACCGTTCTAAAAATTAAGTTATATTATACTTTTCTAGAATTATAAATTATACTATTTGTAAAATCATATTAGGAATTTATCTCAGTGAACATTTTCTTTTAAAGTTAACAAGCATTAGATGAGTTATGGACGAAGCTATAAATGGAAAGAAATATTATTACTACAAGAGGAAAAATCTGATGTATCTACTAGTTTATGATATATAGCCATTATGGTTATGAAATATGGTAAGAAACTTCGTCGACGTTTTATTTAAAATATCATGTTCCATTTTCCGAACGTTCCAAGTAAATTGTTCCCATGTACATGAAACCTACGTGTATCTTGTTATGGAAGCAAACTTTCCGTTGAGTATGGTATGGGGATACATGGGGAAATTTGATACGGTATGCAAACCTTAAATTACCTTCGTTATTCGTTCATTCGTTACATGGATTTTCGCGGAGTTCGTCGCGTGTAAAAGCGCGGTTCAATTCTGAAAAACATGATCACCGTGATATTTACGGCCATTCCTTTATTACCTGTATGGTGGATTATATTACGAGAGATTCTCTTCTACGATATATTCGACGACCTTCGGCTCTTGTAATTTAATATCACTGATTTTACATAAATTTAATTATAATAGATACAGAATTTTACAAGGTATTGAATTTCGTAACAATTTAAAAATGAGATTGAAGGCATTTTAAACAAGATACGTATCCATAAAGGTAGTTCTAATAAAAAAAAAAAAAAAAGATAACTGAAGATTCTTAAAGTGAAAATTACTAAAGGAATAAAGAAGATGAGGTTTCTTTGGAACGGTTGAATTTATTCAACAAGATAAGTTCTAAGACAAGGTTAAAGGCATCTTAATTAAGAAATATACTTCTTCGAAGGCTATTTTTAATACAAAGAACAACAAAACGATATACTATCGCCAATAATAATAAGAACTAAACGATCTCATTAGGTCTTTATCGAAAGGTTTAATAATCGAATTAAGTTATCAGAAAGAAACACGTTGTTTAACCTACATTACGCGAAAAAAATGTGCGATGATTGATTGGAAAACCACAGAGAATTAACGACAAAGATGAAAGCAACGCGGTTACCGTTTCGCGGTGTTGTGACGAGTAATCACGAAATCGCAATTAGTTAAATGTAACCGGGATCCGCGGTTCCAATTACGTCACTGTGATCAGTGTAACGATAACTCGTCGATCGAGAGTGATCGCGACAAGTTGGATTTCGTCGATAACAAAAACGCTGATTCGCAACGGTATAAATAACGAAGTCCGATTACCGATACCGATTACCGACGTCGAAGTATCTATCATTCTGTCTTGGTATTTCATTGGCTCCTTTTTACGGTTGCCGATTTCGTAAAATCACTCGACTTAAAACAATAGGCGAAATTGAATAATTTCGATAATGAAACGTTCACGATTTCTGCATTGTCACGTAACACATTTGTATCCTACTCGGTCGTTGAAATCTAATTTCATCGATAGGATAAATTACTTGTGTCGATGGCACGACGACACTGGTGTGCCATGTAAGTTAGTGCACAATTTTTCGAGCGTTTATTGTCCTCAACTTCTTACTTTTCAAACATTTAATCATCAAATTTCTCTGCACACAGAATATATTTTGCTGATTCTTTACGTAAAAGTCTTTGTAGCATTTATTTCTTTGAATTTTATTATTCTTGAAAAATTAATTTCGAACAGAATCTTGCGTTTATTACTATCATTATTATTTGTGCAATGTTTGGGACATTTCCTAGATCTATTTTCCTGGATTTATTTTACAGAAATAAACAAATTTTTTCTTTTTTGATTTTTGAAAAAATATATACAAGCAAGTGGGACATAATGGAACGTTTAGGTAACTTTGGATTGTAATAATAAAAAATCGAAAGGCGATAAAAACATAGTGTTTCAATAGGAGCTTTAAGTAGGCCTTAGTTTATTAAAGAAAGAAAATAAGATTCAGGAAAGTCTAAAAATATTCGCTTCGTTCAAGTGGTAGATTTAAAACTGCAAAATCTTTATTCTTATAAATTCAAAATTATTTATTTATATAATATATGTCAATATATATAAACATATGTTTTAGTTTTATTATTTCATGAACAAAGATCACAAATAAATACGTCATCTTCTTACTGAGCTCCGGTGCAAGCCTCATGGGCCCACCTTTGACATTCCACGAATCGTGTCAATTTTCTGAGAAACTAGGACAGCAATTACAATTTTATTTCACGATCTACTAATTGCAAGAAAGGATACTAAGTGCCAGGAAACATTTCCAATAAAAATGTTCCCTTTCGTCTCAGACGAGGGAACTTAATAAACATTTAATATTTACACTTCAACGTGATATAAAGAACCAGTGATATAAGACGTCAAAATACAACGTAAGGACTATAGAATTCGATGTTGTATTTATTGTTCTAAATTTTCAAAATACAAGCTTTGAAAGATGATAGTGAAACCAACACAAAATCGAAATTTCCACACTAAAAATTTGTCCAAGTCTGCCAGTCAAGAAATAACGTGTGCACTGGTCGATGGTCGATCACGAACTATTGTGAGGACGTTCAGTCTCATGTCACACGACAACAATTCATTCGTATCTCTTATCTAAGAGAAACATCGACGTTCAATTTTATTCATCTGCCCCGTTATACCTTATTTTCCCGTATAACGTATTTCATATTATTTATTAGTTAGTCGATGTTTGTTACTCGAATCCTTTATATTATATCATTCCAATGAAAACACGCATAGCCTAACTGTTTCACTCGAAGCTTACGTTAAAGGTTAACTATTTTCTTATGGAATGTTAGAAAATTATCAACAGCCATTAAATTAGCGCAAGAGGCAACTGCGACATATGAATTCTTACGGTATTACCTATTTCGTCATTGTGCATATGTACAGGCAGTGACACATGGCGATAATTGCACGAAGTGTTAGTAAACCCGCATAGAGAAAAATTGTAACTAATTTTTATCACAGTTCCATTACCTATTTAAAAGCAAGCAATGTCGACCTTGTTAAGTTTTCTAGCACAGAATAAGACTGAGAAAATCGAAGGTCTTTGTTTGTTAAGACCGTAACCCAGGTGTTTATGGCTCAATGAATTACTTGATAACATTATCTGTCATTTATGCAATGGGTAAGCACGCGTACCGCTAATTGAGCTTTTACGGTTGTAACAACTCTGCCGACCTTTGTGAACAGACCACTAGATCGATTTTATCCTTTTCAAGCTTCTGAATTCTTTTTGCTGGTAATGTTATTTGCTAGAAGCCCGATACTTAAAAATTCGAGTTTTATTTAATTGTATAAATTGTCTATGATAGGATCAAGTAATATTATTAAAATTAACAAGCATTTGGTTAATAAAAAATAGAAATTTTCAGACATTTACTGTTTATAATGAAAATGTATTGCGCGAAATTGGAAAGAAAACATGATATGTAGACATACTTTTGCTATGAAGCAAAACAAAGGATTCTGGTTAATCGGATAATTGTTATGTTTAGAACACAGGAATTGAAACTAACAATACGTCGAACAGTTCTACTATTGTAGAGACTATGATTCATATAAGATTATGAAAGTGATCACAAATGGTTAGTGAGATCAAGTTATAAGATATACAATCTCGATAGTAACTGAGGGAAACCAGTGAAACGGGTTAAAGTCGTAATGAGAATTATCAAGATTGAAGGTCAAGTGGGATAAATGCTCCTTCGGATACTTTCCAATTACGTCTGCACGCAGAACACTTTTTCTGTATCCGTATTTTATAATACATTCAATATATGTACACTATAACGTTATCATTGTAATAAATAGTTTAATAAAACAGATATTTAATTACGGATCACCCTGTGGCGTGGTTGTGTAAACGGAGACTCTACACATGTACTTGCAATATTATACATATATCGTCAAAGCAATAGCACACGCTTTTATTGAACCGAATCGTCAATTTTTGTTTAATATACTCGAAAGTTTGTTCATGCGGAACATTTTTTGTTTATAAACTGTCTGACAACTTCCAATGGAACCATTTAACCCTGAACTTGGTTCGTTAGATTATCAATGAACACAACAATTTCGATTACATTGTAATTAGATCGATTAATATTAATTTGTAGTTTATATTAAATGCAGCTTATGCCGATTAATTTCAATTCGTATTTTATACTATTATATTTATTTGTTATTATAATCGTAGTCTATATCGTTATAGATATATATATATATTGTAGGCCATATCACGTGAAACACGGAATACATATTACAGGACACGATGGAAATTAAAATTAAAATGAAGTATTCCAATATTAATGAATATAACACAAACTGTTGTGATTCACCTGTAATCCAACGATCTCAATTAAGCGAAGTGATTATATTGTTACATATACTGTGTCTATTTGCGACAACACTACGTAAACAAGACATCTCGCGGTTAATCACCAACGTCCTATTCATACGACATTTGTAAACCGCGTCGAAACGTTGTAGAAATCAAATTACCCTGTTAAAACGTGGCTAAATCCAAGGTCACTCGGGACACTTTTTCTTAGAAAGTCTGATGATTCCAAGCAAAGTATCTTCTCCTTTTCCATAAACTTCCTTTCACTTGAGATTCTGAAGTTTCGATTGCCGCGCACAATTTTTCTCAAAAAACTCAACCGTTTCTAATAAATAGAAATGGAAAGAAAATTGAATAGAAGAAAAAAAATTTTCTTCTTCACTTGTTGCCAGTCTTGCACCTTCTTCTTCCCAATGGCTCGATGATTTCTTCCGTCAAAAAGGTGGAAGCACGCGATCGACACGCGCGCGAATCTCGGGAAGCGATCGAACGCCGTCGACGCGAGTCAGCGTCGATCTCATTCTCGAAGACGACGAAGGAGGAAACTGAACTCGACAACGATAGGTAGACGCCTAGACACGTAAAACTCACGGCTCGATTTTGTTCCGATCCCACTCTCGTCCGCTTTTATAAACTGTGACGACACGCTCCAACGCGGCTAATTATTTTCCTGTTCTTTCCCACAACATAAACGTAAAAGGCATACTTAGACTTGACATTTTGGATATGCGACGCGGCTAATTAATACAGAAGATTGAAATGTGAAGATTGTTTCCGTCTGTCCTTGTTTCTTGCAACGTATCGCTTTTTATAACACGTTTTTCATTAGCTTGACGAAACAATAACATACTCTATTTACGTTGATACGTTTGTGATTTCTCCTGTCTCGATTATGTTTTTAACGTTACGCTTTGTTCCGGCGTTTCGCGCCTGAAGTTTACTGCCCTGAAGAAATGAACCGGAATATTCACGAAACGTTGGAATAAAAAGTGATCGAAATCCGAAAAAAACACGAATACGTCATCTGACAGACATCGAGAAAGTTTAAAATGTAAAATTTGTTTCATTGTAACGTTGGCTTTACACGACAATAATTAAAATTTATTTAATTATAACGTTGCGTTTACGCGTGTTATTGTATTACTTGATCCTTAATGGGTTAAAGAATCGTCTTTTCTGATTGTGCGTCGATCACGACGAAAGTCGAAATCGATCAGGATTGACGAGCGCAACGAGGAAGAAGGAACCGAGGTAAACCATCAAGTTGGCGGTTTCGCCAGGATTTTCCTCGTTGGTTGATTTAAAAGAAAAGTCGTTTTCCACTCGAGAGCCCCGCGGTCAGTTCCATGGGCTTGGCCTGCATCGTTCTTCCTCCCGTGAGTTTAATTGCGAGTAATGCGGGTGCCGATCGCGTGGAAATAGAGATAAAAACCGATTACTCGAAATCGGGAATCCCCTGGGAATTCTTGCATTCGTTTGTTTATTCTGAACAAAAACACTTTTGTAATTATAATTAACCTATTGAATATCGAAAGTTGAGATCTCGGAATTAATACTTGGAATTTCACACATGTATATCCGGCAATCCGATATGAAGAAGTTTGTAATTGTAGAAGCTGCGTGGAATGATCTGCGGATGCAGTGAATCGTCGAGCGACGAGTGCTTGAACATCGACAGTGAGTGAAAGAAACCGAAATAGCGATTTTCATGAATACGCGTGAACAGCGTGGAGATCTAGGCTTGTGACGACACGTGTAAAATATTTGAGATTGCAGTAGAAAAAAATTGTATAATATGTGACATCGATATGATCGATGTGTATCGTCAGACAGTTATCGTAGAATCATCGTGGAATGTCGTGAGACAGATACCAAAGAAACGTAAGAGAATCGTCAGTGAATCTTTAGCGAGTGGTAGAATCGTCAATGAGTCGTTGCAGAGTCATTGCAGAATGATTGCAGGATCGTCAAAAAATTGTTGAATGAATTTATAGAAAAATATAATATATACGTAAATATATGTAAATGAATATTTAACAAGTATAGCCAGCGATGTACTACAACATGTAATATAATGTATATGTTTATTTCGCTTGATCTACATATATTTAAAATAAATATAACTCGTATTAACGAAGAAAATGGCCAATAACAAGCAAAAAGGTACGATATAAAATTATTGAACCAGCTTTTACGCTATTGATTCAATGCTGCAGCCAATTAACCAGATACCCAGAGATTTTGAGGCTTACCGTTCCTGTATAGGATTATTGCAAACGTAAACCTCATACGACAATTCATTTCGCCAAATTTATTGAACCGCAATAAAACGCTCTAAAGGAAGAAATTCGATAATATCCGATCCATTCGAATCTCGCACGACGTTACGCATAACGATGTTTCTAATTGATCCAATTGAACGCACGCTATCGCACGTTTTCATTAAAAACATCGAGGCATTGTTAAACAAACGATTCCGTTCGAGCAAAAGTTATTAAAGGTCGAACACCCGTGCAATTTCACTATCGATATAAAATGGGAAATACGAACATCGAATATGGGAATCGTTGTTACATGTTTTCCCCGTGTTGATTGATTTCCTCCCGTTTCCGTTGCACTTCTACTACGTATTTCCAACGATATGATAGTCAAACAACTGGCCAACCTCGCTGTTATTTTAATTGAATTAATATTTCCATTACGATCGAATCACAACGCGCATCATTCATTTCCGGCTATTATTTAACGCGCTCCTGCATCAAGGAAAAGAAAGATATTTACACAAATTTCGCGTGTAATTATACCGGAATGGTACAATGAAGCAGTGGGAGAAATAAACTTTTATTCGAATCGCGTATTTGCTGTTGCAAATACGAAACACGTGTTTCTTCGTTCCGTTCGATGGAAATGCACACTTCTCTTCTGCTCACGGATGATGAAAAACCGTATTGATATCGATCTGAACGACCCTGTCGAAATAATCAGTCCAACGGATATTTAAACTCACTGTTTAATCCCGACAGATCAACGCCATTTGCCAGGCGGAATAGAAATTTCAGGGTATTAGTTTACGAAATTTGTACAACACACGGAGCACGAAGTATTTTTACATGGATCGCGAACGCTGTTTGTACTCTTTCTGATCCTTCCCAAACACGTTCCTTCGTCTTGAACAAAGCGAAGAGAAAAAGCGGACCGAGCGTAACCAAGGGTTCTCTAACTCGATGGCCTTGAACGCACCAATTCCTGACGGTTAGACCACGACAGAAACGGGTTTCGTAAATTAGCAAACCTTCGAAAACATGCCGAAACCTGAACAAATGAGGAATTTCTTACGACGTTTTTTCAGTAACTGAGTTACAAGGAAATGTCTGGGATTTTTTGAATCGACAACTACGATATGATCTTTAGGTCGAAGAGGCAAACACTTGCAACGGTGTCGTAACCTTTAAAAAATTTGGTGATACAAGGATGATACCTGCCAACACGAAAAGGAATGGGTAGCCTGACCGAGTCAGAAGGCGGCTGCAATAAGAAAAAGCGAAACTCGTGACGCGAAACTGACCAAGCAGAAATGCATTTCCAAACACTCTGAGACAGCCTTTGAGACGTGGTTCTATTGCTTTGGCAGGGTGAATGGGCATCGAAGTGGCATGTTTGACAATTGCGATAGCTGTCAAGAAATTTGTATAAATCGAGTCGTGGTTGTAGTGGAGTTGAATGTTGATAGATATGTCCGGGGAATTCCTCTGTGATAAATTAATAAACGTATTTTGCGCGAATTGAGAATTCTGCGGAAAAGATTTGTTTGGACCAAATGGAAATTTCGAAGGAAAGATTTTGTTTATTAAAATTTTTTTAGTTAGTAGTTATGAGGAACGGACTTCATCCTTCGAAGAATTTCTTAAGAACCTGGAAATTACAAGGAGAAGAAATAAGGAAAAAAAATTGCAAGAAATTCTACGAGCTAATTAAGAATTTTGCGATAAGGAATTTACTTTTAAACGTTTCCTGTTTGCGTTAAATGTAAACGATTCATTGAAATGTTTCATCCAATTTTATATTATTATCTAATAATCGTGGAATATTTTAAACAATTGTCCAATATTAGCGTGTACGACGTGCTAAGGTCACGTATCGGTGATAGCAATAAGTCTGAAGTTTGCACGAAATAAGAGAAACGTGTAAATCAGTTTGATTGAGCAAGCTTGTCGTAAGTGAGATGGTGAATATTATTAAACGCTCGATTAGATCGATTTATCGATTGTTGCACTGCATGTACTTAGATATATGCATATTAGTATCTCATTTGAATGGGAAAAATACGAAATGGGAACATTTCTGAAAGCTGTTAACTGCACGCGAGAATGTAACGATTCGCAATAATCTATGCTAATAAAATCGTTAAACATCTGAAACTGAAATTTCAACGATATTGCATAAACAATTGGTAATCCCAGTTAAATTTGATATTTTATTCCGAATAGGTCGCACTCATTAACCTGTTTTTGAAAGTTGTTCATGATTAAGCTGTATTTTCATATTATATTTTACGGAACAACATAAACAATAAGATACCTTTGTTAAAAAGGTAAACTGGGAATATACGTGTGTCCATTTTTAATTATTATACTGCATACTGTATAACGTGTTTTGTTCGTAGCAATTGCGATTGCAGAACTCGTAATTTTCTTTGTCGATGTTTAATTAAGACGTAAAATACACATTACAAGGAATACAGTTAAATCGAATATTACTTCTTCAATAGCAGATTAAAGTACTAAACATTGTCTCGAGCAACAAACTTACTTTTTTACATTTCACAGTTTCCTCTTATACTCAAAATTAAGTTATAACACAAACAAATACACATACATATTTTATATACACAGATTGAAAAAATATATCCATAAGTCATATATCTACTAACTATAAATAATACATATATTTTAAGATGAAAATTACATTGTCTTTCGAAGATGTCATTATACACCTAATTTAACAAACACAGTAAAATTCTCTTCCCAATGTACACAGTTAATAAGTATTGTAATTATTTTATAATAATTTAATTAATTGGTCCCTATGCTAACTACATTATATTAACAAATTCGCAGAATTATACCGCAATTGGACGTAGAATCGCAAACAGATAACCCGCCCCTAATTTACAACATTTACATATCCCCCAAATCGTTAATCCAGACCTATCACTCGGTAAACAGATAGTTGGAAAAAAACACGTTGCACTAGACGCATAAAGGAGCAATAAATCTAAGCTAAAGCTTCCCAATTCACGTATACAATTTCCTGCTGTTACCTCTTTCTGTTAACATTGTAGCACTAATCGGGTAAGATCGCATCGTACAACGTTATGCAACCTGAAATCGAGGGTAAAGGGCGAACTGTAAAGGACGTCCGCCATACAAACAGATATATATATAGAGAGAGAGAGAAGCCATTGCGTACAAAGGCCACGCGATGGTCCCTAAAGTATATTTACATTTGCATTCGGTAATTAAACCCCAGTGGGGTTTGCGCGATGGCCGTTCTTATCGTTCGATGGTGGAAGAAGAGCAATTGCTGGGAATCCTAAATAATTTAGCACAACGGGCGCGTGACCGAGTTATAACGAAACGGAAACCGGTAAGGCACGGAACGGTCACGAGGCAGGCAGTTGGTGATTAATAGTTTCGGTTGAACGACCGTTCCGCTAGCTTCATTAAGTAATTAAATTCTCGCCCCCTTCACAAGAGTTAACGTTTCGATCGCCTGCAAGGATTAGAGCGCTTTCGTGGTGATTCCTTCCTCGAGATCGTCCGTTTCATCCCAAACCATTTAATTATACACACGTGAATTTGTTCATATACAGACGGCCAAGTTAATATTCCAATATCCTTTAGAACAAAATAACTTTCTTAAAATTAAATTTTTTTGTGCAGTTAAAAGGATTAGTTTATTGGACGATGTGTGAAAAAGATTTGGAAGAGTCGAGTCTGGTCGCAATCGCGAAGGAAACAGTAAAAATAGTTTTTGGAATAATTGCAATTTAATATTGTAACGAAAATTTAAACAATACGGTTCGTAGATTCGCGTCAGTTATGCACGCGTTGAAAATTATCATCGTACAGCAATGTAAGCTTCATTTCGTTCGTAAATAATTCTGACAAGATTCTATTATACGTAATTAGCAAATTACCTACGTATCATACTCGTGTAATTTATTTGAAATTGTTTTTCATGTAATAGGCAGAAAAAGCAGACAGCTGACGATTAAATAATTTGCACATCGAGGGTTAATAACATTTACGTGAAACGTTCTTTTTTTTTTATTCTTTGCAATTACGGTGTTACAACGAAACCTGTCTTTTTCAAGAAAATCATGGGAAAGACATAATTGTAACCGTGTTTTAGGTTGAAAATTATTTATTCACTGTGAAAAATATTCAAAACTATTTCCCTTGCTCCATTCGTTAATTTAAAAGAAAATTGGAATAGATGTCTTCGAGAACTCTATAGATAACAATTAATTTATCTTTTCTTGATCCATCTTATATGTGTGATAATTTATTATGATGCAATTTGATAAATTTAAGAACATATAAGTGACATTAAGAATAATTACTCGTTGGCCGAACGAATGTTGACAGTTTAAATCGAGATGATGATAGGACGCGCTCATCATTCGTATTATCTGGAATCAAGCATGAATAGAAGTAATAAAGAGTATTGGACGAAGCGTCGCGCCGGTTGTACAAGATTTAAAGACAAATCTTGTGATTACACGCGATTGCCATCATTTGAAGGTAATCGGGTTAGGAACTCGTCGAGGAGATGTAACAATCAGTGAAAAAACATGCAAGACAATTATTTGCCTGTTGATTTATTAGTGGTAATCGAGCGGTATAATTGGTATTTAAATAATTGATTTTCCCATTATTGGTGAATAGTAGGAACAATTTTCACATTGTAAATCATAAAGAATCAAAATTTATTATAAAAGTACTCCTTCCTGATCGATGTAATTGATTTAATTTCTTATTAATATTGTTAATAAAGCGGATACGTAATTTGTAAAACATAAATGTAAACATGTAAAACATAAAATGCGGATAAATTTCCAATAATATGTTAATGTTATAAATTACAATAAGTATTTATATTAATTATAATGATTACAGTAATTATTAATATCTGACACAGTGGCTTAAATACATCCCAATACTTTAGCAAGTATTTTATTATAATTTCAATAGCTATGCTTTAGCATTCGTTGCGATCCCTCGGCATTAATAAATGTCAATTTATTAAACAATTATCCTACTTATTTACTGCCGCGCGCCGAGAGAAATTTTCGAACCTTTGAACGTCGTAACTCCGTACGTTGACGCAAATGTCGTGTACATGGCGAATTCGCGAAACTTTTAACTACGTCGTTGAACATACGCGTAATCGTCGATGTAGAGGTTGATGTATATGTTGATAGAGAGATACGATCATTACAGAGGAATTACGCCGTAACAAAATCGCGGTATCGGCGGCTTACGCAAATGGCGAAAGTAAGAGGAAAATCGTCGCCTTGAATGCGCGTAGGTATTCACCTGATTCGACCTTCGAGGCCAAATTATTTCCTCGAACCTACAGACACTAATCTCGTGCAACACAATTGCATTTGAAGCATAGCGTGGCAACCGGCGTTGGTAAAACTGCGATTGTTTTTACATTTCGCGATTTTACATTTTCCTTGTTGAATAATTGCACGTCTTGCGTGCTGTCTAAAGTGATTGTTTTATGGATCGTCCAGGAAGAATATTAAAGTGACTTTGAAATAAATTAAACCGCGGTAAACTATTAAATAATTCCATAAGCAACGTTGTCTCTTAGTTCGTAGTTCGAATCTCTCAGGTAAAATGAAATCGGCGAGTATAGGAATTGATAATTAGCAATTTGAAAGACTACAAATGCTGGTGCAATGATACAGAAATGATCGATAATAATAAATAGAAGAAGGTTCTTCGCTTCGTTGTGACGATGCTCGATGTAATACAATAGTTGGAGATTATTACATCATCTACTCCATTTCCTACGTTCCATACGAATAATAATTTTCATTTATTTCAAGAAATACGACACAATAGAGCGGATTAAAATCGAAATAGAATATTCTGCGTCGAGTTCTTCATTTTTCTTCCAGAGGAATCTAAAAATTATCATATGATTCAAACATTGGACTAGAAAACAATAAATAATTCAATAGATACGATAATCTTTATCTTTTTTCGTTTTTAGAGCCATATATGTATATTAACTAAAGGCTGATCTCATACATATCGTTTCTTGACCATTGATAGCATTATGAAAAACTAATCACTTGTACTTATTTCATTTATCTTATAAGATTTCATTTCAACGGTTAATAAAATAGTACGCGAACGTTACAAGTAGCAATTATTATCAGTTACGCGCGTGATCATTGGGGGGATTGGTATCCTTGATGAAAATAGCATCGCAAGGTTTCCATTAAACGTTTTCACTTTGAATAGTGAAATAATTAGAGCTCAATGTCATTGGAGAATTTTTCTATCGGCTCGATATTTATACAGGCGTACTCCTTGCGAGAATATTAGGTCGCGTAAACGGCGAAAAATACCACAGATTATACTGTGTCATGGTTTCTAGCACGCTCGTCGAGGCTCAATGCCGCCCACATTTTCGTTTGCATACGGAATCACGATGGAGATGAAAAATTTCATTTTTACGAACTACTAGACCGTGTCGGTATGAAATTAAAATTAACACAGTGTCGTAGTTAAGCATGCAAATGCATTTCCTTTCCGTGCAAGCGTTGAAGATCGGCGCTGGCCGTCTGATATTCACGGCAGTAATAAACATTTCGGTTTTTTGTCAAATTTATTCGCGACTTATTCGTCTGACATTAGAGATATAAGGATAAGAAACGTACTAAACGAGAAAAAGATTAACCTTACGTTCCTTTAATCATATACAGTGTAGTGATTATACATGCAAATTGTAACTCTCTTTCTATGAATAAATCGCAATTTTAAATTCTGCGAAGGAACCTTCGATTTGCATGAAATAGGAAACGTCGAATTACTTTGTTTGGAACGATAACGTTCTTGAAGTTTCTCCTGATTTCCTATGTGCCAAAATACGTTATTTTAGAATTGACGCGTAGCAAAACTTATAGCAACATAATGTCTAACAAAAGTAACAAAAATTAATTTTCACATAAACTGCATAAAAATGGATTTAACAAATTTATTTGTTCATCCTGACTTAACTTTAAATTATGTACATACACATATTATATGTGCAACTATATACATCCACCAGAAACTTCAAAGAAACTTATCCAAATTTCTTTAATTTTTTATGATTTTCTCGCTGCCCTGCGACGTTTCGAAAATTTCAAAACACCATTCAAATATTTTAATTCAAGCCCCGTGGGGATATCGTTCAGAATATTTAAGTTCACAAGTGCTCGAACTTCCATATTTCTGCTTTCCTTTACACTTCCTTTCAAGACTCGGAAGTTTAAAGTGTCCAGTGGTTGGAACCAGAAAAATACTGCGGATATTTATATAAATTTATACTTGTAGAAAAAACCCTAAGGAACGAAACTTAATTAAATATTTGTTTCATCTTTTGTAATTGCATACTGCAACACGTACTTCTGAATATTCTGTATACTTTTGCAATATCACATGCCCTATGCACATCAATATAAACGAATGAAGTGAACATTCGTAATTTATTTATTATTTACTTCGTCGATACCCGTTTAAATTGTGAATACGAATTATATGTCAAATATTGTCAACATCCAATTGATAACAGAAATTAAAAGAGTACTACGTAAGAAGAAACACGATCAGCTTAATCAAACTTATGATACTATTTGATACTATTCCACTTAGTACAACTCTAAGATTTCAAACTCGAACCAAACACGTAGAACTAACGCACAACATAACGCACCCCCACGATTCAACCCATCTGATTCTCGAATTTTTGTGTTCTAATTTCACGCTTACTTTTAACAAATAAAAATATTTTCAGCACTTCAAGAAAAACTTCAACACGTGCTCAAGAGGCGAAATCACATAGATCACTTTAATCTTTTCCTCTGTCTTAAGAAATTTGTTAACGATGATCCAAAAACGCAGCAGATTTAAACACGTCTCACGATAGAGCCAGAAGAATGAAGAAATTCTCGTTTTCCAACGTGTCCATTACCATTCTGCGATTACGATGCAAACGTTAGACGAACGAACGTTGTCGATTTTTCGCTATATCGACCGAACCGCGGTCACCGGGGACCGGATCCTTAGCCAGTGAAATAAAAATAGAAACATCCGTATACAAGGCAAGGAGCAAGATCTCTGTGTGGCCTACAGGGGCACGTTGTAAAATGAGAAATGCATGAGAAAGGTCGGCGACTTACCATCGTGGGAGTCGTAGAGGTAGATGATTTTCTTCCAGCCGTAATATCGCACCGTGTCGATGATAGCGCGATGATAATCCGGACGCATGCTTATGGCGAAATCCAAGAGACCTGAGGACGGTGTCAGAACCTGAAACACGTAGAGCGGACACTCACGTATACGCTTTCGACTTTCAGATTTTATTCGGTCGGGGGGCGAACAAAACCGAAAACCGTGGGAACGCGTGGTGAACTGTTGAACGGCGCCGTTTTTCCGACCGAGCACGACGAGGACGGAAACGCCGCCGGTGAAAATGTAACCGTAAATATTTACGATGCTGTACCGTGGCGCGAATGTTGGTCAGTTTCAAGGCTCCTTGCTACGTAATATTGGACCGTTTCGCCAGCTTTCTTTCTCCCTTGCGAAGTAACCAGCTGATTTAAGCGAATTACGCTTTCGTTTGGGATCGTTGGTGCTTTTTTCTTTGCATTCAGCAAGAAGGAACTTTTTCACATACGAATGTTCGTAAGTATCTGGATACTTTATGATAAGTCGATTTGTGGTAAGATTAATTTATAGAATAGTATTTGAAGTATTTGAAAAGAAACGAAGATTATAGCTGATCGGGAATCAATGAACAGTATTGGAACTTACGCTACAAGTTAAAATTATATTACATTTTAATAAGGGGATTTTTCTTTTAATTTAGAAATATATTCTACTTCTTACTATATACATTTAGCATTTAAATATTACTGCTTCTATCGATATCGAAAGACTGTCAAGTTAGAAGAATCATTTTTTATCTGGCTTTTAATTTAAAAATTTACAAAATCGTGACAATTAAGAAACATTGTAATCGTAATAGGTTTGACAATTGCGAATGTTAGTTTTATTATTAAATATTAGTTTTTAGAAATCGATTTAATTCACTTGTACGTTGCTATGATAATTATGAAGGTAGAAGTCGTGACAGTACGTTTCATCTGTAATTTTGTAAATTAAAGTACATTTTGTCAAAAACACGTGTGTATCCAGATGCCCCTGAATAATCGTGTAAATCTTTGTCGAAACTTTAAATTGTACGTACATCTAATTAAAAAATACTTTTTGGAAAGATATATTTCAAACCACACAATGACTTTTAACCATTAAAAATCATAAGTAACTTAAAAACGAAACAAGTGGTGTAGGTTTTTATAAGATTTAGTAACTTAAAGTCTTTTTTTCGTAAGCCGTCCCACAATTGACAAAGAGAGGTTCCAAGATGATTTTTTAATGAATCTTCATCCGATGGAACAGTTACAAAACCGTCATCTACTCGTACGTGTCGTATAAACTATTAAAAAATCCACTGTCAAAAATCGTGTGCCATTAGTTTCAGTGTTTCAAGCTCTACCACGTCACGAAGTCTCATAAAAAAATCAGGGTAACACTTTGGGATTTCTCTCGGTAAAAATGGCCATAGCTAGCCATTAAAGTTTCCCGAGCTAACTACAGAAGCAACTTTCCGTCATCCAATATCTGCTGTAACAGAATAATCCCTTACGAAGAGACAGAGAAAGAAGGAAGAAATATAATAACAAGGAACACGTCGCATTCTGTAAGATACCAGGAGAAACTAGCATTGTACAAATGTTCACGGAAGTATTCGAACACTAGTAGATACCTTTTATGAATGTATCATGCGTATTATGTGAAACATTTTGAATTTTCATTAGCATCGTTATGAGACTCGATTATCGCGTTTATGTTGATAAAGTTTGAAACAAATCTGAAAGTCTACATATAAGGTACTCAGTACAAGTATACTCTAGATGAACCTGTTAAAAGGTGCAAATTAATCGACTCCACCTTTCATTAATTTTCTTATTTCATTACATAAATACATGATTAATATTTGACCGACAAGAAACAAATTATTTACTTGCGTAAGTTCATTAATCACGAGAGAATGACATAACTACAATAATACTAAATTTTAAGACAGATTTAAGAAATAATGTTTTGTAACATCATTATTTCTCTGTATCTTTTAATTTCCCGAGTCGATCAACGTGGCTTCCGAACGATTTATATTTCAATTGAGAAATTACAAGTGCATTTAAATACCCGATTGTCCATTATATATTAATCAACCTTGATATTCAGTAGGATCGTGTTTGATACTTATTATAATTGTCTATTCATATTGCATACTAATTCTTCGCTAAATATACATCTACACCTTCACATCTTGCAGCTTCTATATGTACCCTCAGATTTCATTTCATTATTACATTCCATTCCATTCCGCAGATTACGTTCCATTATTTCAGATTGGTTTCAAAATTTATCAATTTAATCGTGACAGTCGTGTCTCATTACATTGGCAATAAAATTTCGAAATATTTTATATAACGTTCACAATGTGCACGTAAAAGTTTTCCATGACGAATGTCGAAATACTTTCACGAGTCACTGTACCGCACGGATCGGTAGAAATTGTAAAAGATCTGCTCTTATATAAATGGTCGTTTCCTCCTCGCGAACCGTAATTGACCAGTCGCTGTAGGGAAAGGGAAATGTGGTGTGGGAAGGATAGATAGGAAGAAGAAAAAAGAACAGAGGGCTTCGAATTAGCATTACCACGCGATTAGCATTTAAACGACATGGACATTCGTTGCGCGGATCGTGTTGCGTGCTCATGCGTACTTACCGTGCACGTACATACGTATCGAAACACGGCTGGATAAAAACGCACACTTATATCCTGGCTGGAATATACGGGGTCGCCATTCATCCAATATGGACGTACGATATCAGTTTTGCAAGTGGCGTTACCACGCCGCCACCCGATAAATGCGCCCACCGTTTGCAATTCGACGTGGCGAATAAATTTTCGACCGGACCAATTCATTTCGAAATTCAAATTGTAATATGTTTGTATACACTCCATACATATTTATGTATTTATGGATGAAGCTATGGTAGGTATAGGAAAATGTATGTAAAGCGGTTGTACGTCGATCGAGCAAGCTCTGTCCGCCAACTGATAATTATCGACCGCCACGATGGATCTCTATCGATTTCGATTCGAATTTCCTCGTACACGGTTACGTTTATATGTTTGTTTACGACAGGTACCAGAGGAAAGAGAAACGAAAGCAAAATTGTTTTGACCGATTGCTGGACAACCGCTTCGGGGATAAACCCGCAGCAATTTCTAAGAATATGGCGCGCGTTAACCGACGACGAATATACGTATGTACGTATGGTAGTTATGGAAAAGTTTAACAAGGTTGTCTGGGAAGGTGGGCAGTTTCTACTGGCCGATTAAATTACGGATTGAGTTGAATTAAGTTGTTGAGATTGTTGGTGATTCGGAATGAGAGGCATCCTTCGTTTTCCTTTGACACAGTAGTGTCTCACGTGTTTGTTCTTTGGTAATCAGTGAAGTGTATTTTCTGCCATTTGCGATGGAACGTTTTATCGTTTTTTAATTTTTTTTTTTTTTTGTAGTTCAGTTCGCTAAAAATAAACTGATCAATTTGCATAATTGGAGGATTGTTTGTTTAATTGAGCCATAAATGACAAAAATCAAAAAATAACTTTTCTCTGTGGTTTTTTGATACGTAGGTATTTCTATACGATCGAGGAAAAAGAATTTTGATTCCCAAATAAGTTAGAAATACTTTGCATTATAGGGATAAAATAGTCCGGATTGGAGATATATTTTGAATTCTCTTTCGTATTAAAGAGTCGATAACGAAGGGAGTTTAACAGATTAAAAAGTAATCGTTCAACAAACAATTAATCCAGATTGTAATTTAAATCTGAGAATTTAATCTATCAATTTCCCCTGTCTCCGCTGTTTACTTGTAAAAAGAACGCTTCCATTTTCATCGGAAATCCTGATCAAATTATACGTCGCAAGAAAGACGTTTTCGCTAATAAAACTTGCTGAACGTAAGCTCGCGTTAGTTTTTTATCGATGCAGCTGAGCTTCGAGAAAAGCGATAAAAATAAGCGTCGAAAGCCGATAAGTGAAAATAAGCAGAGACGTAGGGGTGGGTAAGATAAGAATAAATATCGGTGCGTTTTTCCCTTCGGCGATATTATAAGTTTTTATTTAGCCAGGCTGGGAAAGCTATTTACCTTCTCGGGAAACCAGGGCGTCACGAAAGGCATCTGAAACGTGTTGCTGTAAGAATGGAGGGTGTCGAATGAATCCGGACTCACGGCACCCAGCATGGAGAACACCCCTCTGCTGAACTGACTGCAGACTGTAACAAACACGCACACGCGATTCGTTAAAATTTCCACATCCATCGATTATTAATTTATGACGATTAAAAGAAATGTAATTAATATTTTTTATTTCAAATCCATTCGATGTATTTAATATTTCACGCGCAGAGTTTGAAATTTCATTTACCATACCGGCATCGACTTAGAAATGATCGAAGAGGGATGCAATTTGAAAATTAATATAAATTACAGACGATAACTATAAATGTATATTTTATTTTATAAACTGCTAACTATAAATCTCTATCTCTTCATTTCTATTATACACATAGGTATTATGAACGTTTAAGAGCTCGGACGAACGCAATGGAATTTTCTTTGCCACTGCAGTAACGACTTGGGAATTATCAAAAAAATGACGCAATACGAAATCAATGTAAATTAAGATCAATAACTACAAAATTCCATTCCTCGATTTCTTACGTGCATATATATATGTATCGAAGACTTTGTACAGATAGAATGGTATTTTTTTCTTGATTATCGCAGTAACGATTTGCAAATTATAGCAAAGTGATGCAGTTGAGAATTATCATAAATTAGAGATATAGCTATAAACTTCAATCCTTTTTGTAATTGTAAGAGACATCGTTAGGTGTTATTATTTCTTGAAATTATTTGTAATTGTCTTTAAACGATTTCTCAGAATTAAAATGATATATTGTTACGAATAATTTCTCATGATTCTATATGACGTAAAATTTTAATAACTACTTATGCGATTGTTCCAGGATAATGTATAGGACGTGTTGCAACGTAAATCTAGCCAAACAATATCATAAAAGTATTAATTTCATCGGTAGTAAAAGAAAAGTACTACGCTATAATTTGTCAATTATCATAAAAGAATGATCACCGCCATTTAGGTATACTCTCTCTCAGACCGAATAACGAACGAGTAAACGAAGCGAATTGCACGAAAATCATGCGACAAAGTTCAACGAGCCGCGTCGGCATTTCACGCGTAATTTCATTCGCAAGCTGCGTTTCTCGTTGCCTCGCCCAGTGGCAAACGTGTAATATCCATTCAAAGGTGTCAAAGCATAGCCAGAAGTCCAATAACTCTGTTTTTCATTATCGGGTCGCGAACAAAGCGAAGAGAATTCCATCGAACGCTTCGCTGTCTGCGCGAGTTTTCCTACAGCCGCGCGTAATGCACGCGCTCACGAGCGCTCGCGTTGAATTACGCGAGTAACAGCTCATTAACATGAAAATTTTGCTCATCTATCACGCTAGTTACAGTAAAAAAGTATTTTGGAGGTAGGACGTTATTTCGATGTTCAATTTTTAATTTTTTACCTCCACTCAATTGCTAATTTTCAATTATTAACTCTCTATCTGTAATTTATAATTTTTTATTTACAATTCTTTATTAATAATTTTGGATTCTCCACCTTTAATTTATAATTTCCTATCTTCAGTTCTTTATTTTTAATTTTTAATTTTCAATTTCCAGCCGCTAATTTCTCATGTTTAATCTTTAATTTCATATTTTTCATTTTATCTCTTAGCTCGCAATTTTTAATTTCGTCCCTTCATTTTTTATTTTTAATTCGCATTAATTCGGGAATCTGAATTCTTTTCGAACTTTTTTGCCGATATTAAATGTAGAAACATATTCAGGGAAAATTATTCGTCGGATATAGATTAATCTGCGAATATGTGTAACAGCAATCAATAGCTGATTGACTCATAATGTATACATATTTAAGAGCAATAAGACATTCGTATAACGTAAATGGAGAATTTTCCTAAATAGCGAGCTAGCTTTAAACCGTAAACAATTAATACCGTAATATACTCTGTAACACACAGATATAAACATTTAAACTCGTCAAACTTTGTGAATAACCTTCTGTACCTAACTTCTGTACCTTAAAACAACACATTTTTTCCTCCACTATAAGCTTTAATAATTTCCATTCTTTAATCCTAGCTCAACCTCCATATCGCGGACTAAAAGTCATAGTGATATAAAGTCAGGCCACTGCTACTTTGCGTAAAACGATGTTTTACTTTTACCATCGTAAAAAAACCTACGCATAATCTTTAAAGTTAACAAACCATGCCAGGATATTAAACTCCTAACTTATTTCATTACCGAATTAAGCGGATAATTCTTCTAAAGACTGCAAAACATATGAATAACTGTGTATTTAAATATTTTACTTACACCATTAAGATTCTTAGCTCGTCGTATTACTTTGATATCGTCGGTTACGATCGATCCTCTCGCACTATCTATATAAAAATGATATTGCCTTCTCATCAACTATTTACCAAGTTCCCTTTCGTGTCTCAGCTGTGCCCTCTTTCAAAGAGGAACTGATATTTGTACTAAAGAGAAGAACCACTGTTTGTAAACTTTTTACGTACACCGCTGTGATTCTCAACTCGTCATGTTACGTCTTTGACTTCGTCAATTATCTGTCTTTTCACACTACCCACGTTAAAATTCAACTTCCACCTCGTCAAACCTACACGAGTCACTACACGTCTGTCCTCGTATCGTTGCGAGGAGGGGTAGCTGTACATCGCCCCCTATCAGAAGCAAAACGTGTCCAGAATCAAGCAGTCCCCTTCTCGGGGCAGTGTTTTTGAAAAAAGGAGTCGGTACGTATGCAAAGCCGATAATAGGTCGGCCATTTGCTAGGCAGGCTTGGTCGTGCATCCTTCTCGCTTACTTGACGTAACGACTTGCATGCAACACGCGGCATCGCATATCGATTAGAAGGTTCTTGCGGCGAACGACTCTCCTCCGCGTCGTTATACGACAGAAGTAGAGGGCTGAAAAGCTAATGAACGCAAAGTCCGCCAGCTGACGACGAATCAAGCATGGGATAGATCGAAGAGCGAAGCTAGAGGGGCGGCAAAGTGGCGCGACGAGGTGCAAATAGATCAGGAAAAAACCACAAGGTGGAGAGTCGTTCGCCGTGAAATTGTAAATAGAGAGGCGCAAAAATGCGGATTCGCTACGAGAATCTTAATGCCGCGCAGTGCTTTAGAACGACAGCCTGAGTAGGAAAAATCCAGCGGACGTTGCGCAGACTAACGTTATTTAACGCTTAACTATGTATATCAACTAATATATTAATATATTTTTTCATATAGAATCGACCTTATACAGAGCACTCCACTTTGAGCTTGACACGTAATCGTCTAACTAAACTATTAGTTATGTAGAAAAATATCGAAAGTAAAATGTTTCAATAACTTTGTTGTGTTTTGTACCAAGAGTATCTTCATCTTACGATACTCACAAATCTTATCTAAATGTACGTACTTTTACGATTTGACAGTGGCTTTCGTTTTAACTACACCGTTTCCATCTAACGCCTGCTACTGTTCTTAAAAAAATCTTCAAAACTGAATAATATTTTAATTAAAAATTCGTAAGAATATAGAAACTTAAAGAAGTGAAGTATTATTGAATAATACAAAAATGATGAAAAATAGTGACTTGCTAGCAGTCGTTATCAAAGGTCATGTGCTGTTGGTCGAGTTAGAGATCAATAGGATGTGGTTGGAAGGTCGAAGGTGGCGAAGGCGAAAGCAGAGACGAATTCGTGGGACGCAACGGGGCCCCGTGGAATTAATAATGATGAAAGAGCGAAGGGACAGAGTCGAGCGTGCCGCGACCGTATACGTCACGATGCCCCATTATGCTTATGAATATAAATGCACCCTTGGGGGTGGCCGCAATAAATGCCGGTCACAGCGCCGCGCGGATCTCTGAATTCTGCTGGAAACGGCAGCGTACACGCGGCGCTGCCCGTGGAGTAACAAAAATAAAAGGCGTCGCTGCGCCGCCGGCCAGTTTTTCTTCCTTTCTCTCGTACTCCTATCCTTCCGTCCGCCCCTTCTGACCACCTCGCCACCCTCTTCACCTACACCCCTCCCATGCACTCCCCTCTTTCGCCTACATCTCCCCATCTACGGTCGTTTGCGTCCCTTTGCTTTTTCTACGGGCGCGACCGCGAAAGGTACCGCGTAGCAGTCCGCATAAAAGAATAATTAAAATAAAGTAGGCTGCGTGTAATTCTGCCGAAATTGTGGCGCTGCCACAATAACGATAACAACGAAATAGTTAATGAGGAGCCGCCCCCCAGAAGGGCATGAACCCCGTCGGTCTAATTGCGGGGTTAGAAAAAATATTACAGGAAAGATGTTTCAGGATCGTGTTCGATCCGAGAATTAATTTTTTAGCAAGTTATAAGTTTATTGGCTTCCCCGTTGCGTACCATTTTCATATCGTTCTTTGAGAAACTCTATTATTTCTAACGGCTTGCGATGGTTTTCATCTTTGTACTCGATGGTTACGTTCTTTAGTTATGTGATGCGCCTTATGCGATGTCATTTTGTATTAATAGAACGGAGGAAAATATTTTGTCCTTGTTTTATGTTAAAATTCTTTTTGTGTTCGCGGTTCGTTATAGTTGAGCTTCAACGTTCTGCAGCTCTTTTCATACTTGTTTTAATCTGTTATGCTGTGGTTACAACGGGTGCATGTTGTGACGAATGAAACACGTGAAGATGGAAATGCATGTAGTTATTCATAAGAATTTATGTAGGACGTCACAGAACACGTGGGAAATATTTATAGTGTTAATGCTAGGCATCAGAATGATGAAGAAAGTTTCATCCCAGATTCACGAACTTAAGCAAATGACAGAATGCGAATAGCATTTTGTCCATTCTACCAGAGTGAGAAATATGAAGCATGACTGGGATAGAAAGAATGATTCGTCGGCTAATTCATTGATACCAGTATACTTCTAGCGTAAAATAAAATTGTTTATAACTTCAAAGCAAGTCTCAAACGATATTTCTGTACGTGATCTGTTTTCATCGTCTATAATTAATCTCCATATATATTATATGATACTCTGTATGTTTAATTGATCTGTCGTATTCGACAAAATGACAGTTCGTCAGAGCATCGGATCGTACTTTAATCAGCATCAATGTCATTGAGATCGATTTTAATTTCTGTAATGCAAATATGACGTGCTTTATCTTTGAGATAACTGGAACGTAAAAAAATAAGAAATTTATTATAAATACATTGTATGTATCTAACAGATTGTCTCGGTCGAATGTTCAATTTCACAACAAAGGTTCAATTTCCATTCTTATGGGAGATTCCCAACAAAGGAAATTGTCTAGCAAACTGACTTGCTCATTGACATTCTTATACTTCGATCTTTTTCTTTTCTCATTTTCATTAAACAAGATGGAATTTCTTCCGTTAAGTTCTTCGATGGAATTCGAATAACGTTGCGGGAGGCAAACTATCGGAATTTTGGGATTTATACGGTGGCCCGCTTTCGAAGCTCATGAATTATGCAGACGCGAAAACGGGTTCTCGAGCGCGGTAATTGGAGGGAAGTGGGTTTCTTCTTTTAAAAACACTGGTCACTGAACTTTCGCGCCTGTTCCAATCGATCTGTGTTTCTTCTCGATTCCTAACATTCAGAAATATTTTTCAAAAATATACAACATGAATTTTCTATTTACGTTGGTATCTTCACTATCCTTGATAAATAGCCCAGAATCTAAATTATACATAAAACCTCACGTATTTTCTATTTATATTTAACGTCGTCGAGAAAATCCATTTAAAGTATCAAACTCTTATAAATACAAAAGCAGATTTTATATTTAAAGGATCTATTTTTACACCTATAACGACTAACACAAACTTTCAACTTTGAACTTTGACAAGAAAGAAAGGCGTATTGATCGCAAAACACAAGGAAGGCTCAACATGTTAAACGTGTTAACCATCAATGAACAATTTGCACCGTGTCGTTATCTCGTTTCACTTACAAATTTCATCCTTGATCTACTCTCTCTGAAGTTCTTTTTTTACTAAAAAATGTTTACCGATGTAGATGATCGTATAACGTAAAAGAGATATTAATTAGTAATAATGGATTCATCAAATTTTCTGCAACCGTAGAATAACCGAAAATTACAACTTGAACGTGCACGGCTCAGTTTACCTACAAACAGCTAAATTCACGAATGACAGAATTTTCCATAATTTTTCCGTAGCTACGTACCATACCAAACGCCTGTCAATATAAATATAAAAATTCACCAACAAAGGAGTAACAAGTATTCTTTTTTCCTTCACATCTTATACAAAGCATATCTTTCTCCGCTCTTTCTCTCTCGTGTAGACGATTCTTTTACTAGGTGTGTTCGCGTACTCGGGTTGGCGAAGCTCCAAACGTTTGAATCGTTGCTTTATTCGATATCATATCGCCACCGCGGCCTCTCCTTTTCGCGTTTTGCAGTTCGAAAACCTTTCTGCCCTTTTTATCGAGTGTCGGCTGGTTCGCCGCAGATGTATCGATCGTGTTGCAACGATTTCGCACCGTTCCACCAACTGTCCCGAATTATCGGAACATTTACGAGCCGTATTTAGTCGACTCGAATTCGCTCGGTGTTTTCGCTAGTTCCGCTTCCGGATCGTTTGGCCCTGTGTACGTTAAGTAGCGTACGAAACTTCAACGTACACAGTTTCTGAAACTCGGAGATGTTAGGAAATATCCTACTTGATCCGCGCGATCGAACTACCGATGTATTGGTTTAAAGTACCATCAAACAGAATTTAAAATTATATTTCTCCGATACTTTGTATCTTCTTAGATTGATCTAACTGACATTCATTTGATTATTAACTTTCAATTCGATCCTGATACTGTTGATATAAGAGGATTAAAAATCTTGATAAAACTTGATAAAATCGAATTAAAAGGAGGAGCGAACGAATAGAGATGCTATTGAATATTTAATGTCGTCACTCTTAATTCTTCTACAACAAGATGAAGTATATTTCTCTATATCTGAAGAAACTTCACAATTTTATCGAGAAGCTGAAATGAGAATTACAAAATTTATAGAAGCCAGAACTAAATATTTTCGATATGAATAAAAAAAGGAAACATGTTCGTTTCGTAAAATCGTAAAATCTGAAACAACTTCCAGTATTATCTCATTGCCGTATACGGCATGAAATGTACTTTTCTTCACAAGAAAATAAACAATTCCCAATTAACACCGATCGACTTCGTTTTATCCAAATTTCTGCATTTCGTCGTAACCAGAGTACACAGAGTGATCTATATAATTTTCCAAAAATTACTAATGACCAGCTTCGATGGAGTTGTTTAGTATTATCTCACGTGGCCGTGAAACATAACTTTCTGTATCCTTCCCTCACCGGTAATAAACAACATCGATTATACGAGCAACCATATAACCGAAGAACACCTGTTTCTCCCTTCCAACCTACGAAATACATATTCCAAAGTTGCGACAAGTATGCAGAAGGGTTTCGCGATAAAGTAGGCAGCAGATGGTCATGGTATTATCGACTCCTCGTATTGGTTCGAACAAGTTAACGTCTATTATTATATAGATTACGCTTGCTTGCCGACCTCGGACAGACTAATGATGCCAGCGAAGTTTCCATCCTATGCACACACGGAGGTGTTGCCATCCGTGCAGATGACACCCTCACCCACCAGCCAACCGCACGATGCACACCCTTCGCTTCGGGCTGTAACGCGTCTTTCGTCTAACAAATTGACGTCGATAAACGAGAATATTCGCTGTGTCCCCGGAAGAAATAGATTTTCTAAATGATTCGCGTTTCTTTAACGATATCGCGGAATACGGATGACAGATCAATAGTGGATTCATTACGTGTTGATAGATCGTGGATTTTTCACGCATTCATGAAAAATTCAAAACTAAGGAAAATTCATGTAAAATTCTATAGAATATTTAAAATAAAGTACGTACACGTTATATTATCTAGCGGATGGAATAAATCTCCCCCTAAATTCCACTTCTGTAATTGCTACAATAAAAGTATGAATTTGCATAAATATCCGCAGGCTGGTTACTAGTGCTAGTGATAAATGAGAGGGCTCAGAGGAAAAACGTCACGAGTAATAGTTTTATGCGTTTGTGAGAAATTTGGAGGTTCAGAAATTCACGGAATACGCATAATGGGCAAAAAAATATATGAAATATCCGAAGTGTGGGTATTTATTATGGATATTCAGTAGCTGAAACAAGTTCCTCTCTAGGTTCCATTTCCTAAATTATATTCGTAAAGATATGAATTTCCATGAATATCCGCACTTTGGTTCTGAGTAAGGGGATCTGTGTTTCTCGATTAAAGAAACAGATTTTTGAATTTGTTTATGTGTTTGTTAATAGGAAAAGTAGTTTATAGTTAGATGAAACGTGTACGATATTATGATACAGTGGTTACTAAAATTAAATCAGTAACTTGATTGTAATAAATATTAGCGGATTATCGTTGGAAGTACAATTTCGTATTGTAATTAAAACGGATGTTGTAGATTCACGAAGAGAAATCTTACGGGCAGAATAAATCTTTAATAGACCTTTTTTTTTTACTGAATGTGAATTCTTAAAAAAAAATAATCGTGATTATATCGCAATTAACACAAAACGATATACATATCGTTTGATATATTTACTGAATAAATTATACGAAATATTTAAAAAATAGAAAAGTGATATATCACGAAAAATATAACGTACCGAAGTACGTACGACAACTCTGACGACTTACAACTCTCTTTTATATTGAAGAAAAATCCCCTTTCACCTTCTCTACCTATAACCGTTCGTTCGCGCTATTTTATATACCAACGCAGCCCATCATTCACCCAGGCCCAAATATGGTAAATGCGATGGCGGCTTTCCTACGTTACTGAGGGTTTTACCGATAGACCTCGCTCCTTTACCCTCCTGTCCTGTACTTTCACTTTTACGATTCTACTTTGAAACTACGATACTACAGTGTTTTAGTATGTAGCTTTGATAGTTTACATTTTAACGAACAGGAAGATTTCTACTGGGAGATCTTGTCATTGAATGCCCCATGGACCAAATAAAAAGTAAATTTAAGAAACTAGTATTCCCTCCTTTTTTTCTCGTACATTTGGCATTAAAATTAAATATACCATTTAAAATTCCTTATAGTTACACAAGGTCCTTGTGATAACTGTTGCAAGCTGCTTTCTTTAAAACTATAAATCTGAAATGCGTTTCATTTTTTAATAGAATAGAACAGGAGAATAATCGTTTCGAATACAATGAATTTTGAATGTACTGCTGGGGGAACAAAAATTTGTTGCCTCATTTTTTGTAAATAGAACGACATATTAATATTTTATTTGTGTGTAAATGTCTCTTGCCGAGTCTTTGTAGCATTTACCAAAAATATATATTTTTAACTGGTATAATCAAAGGATTATAACAAACCGTCGAGAAATAATACGAATATGTTCTGTTATGAATCATTTTATTAAATATTCCTCTCTTTCAGATAGAATAATTCCATCAGAACATAATTCCAAATCAGATCGGAAAATTTAAGAAACCGTCATTTTCGACTATAAATATTCTATAGCCACAGCTAAAGGTGGAAATTTATCTAGAATTTTCTTTCGAGAATACATTCGTAAGCGTTCGGTTCAGCCGTTAACAAAGAAGTTGCACGTGTCATAGAAGCGTCGAGTGTACTTATTAATTATTTCAAGAAGCTTTTCTTCCCCGTCTGATCCCTATTCCCGCGTGGTATTCCCGCGCGAAAAAGTTTCCAGAAGTCGGGACGTAACTCGCAGAGGCCGTCAACGGGAACGGTTCGCTACTCGTCGTCGAGGAAATTCTTCTAGAAGACTCGAATATTGCAGGAATTATTTTTCACTCGAAAAGTTTCAAACATCCCGGTCCGTAATGTAACCAAACTCCCTCCGCGAGATCTCGAGTGGCCCGGAACGAAGAAAGTCGGACGATTCTCGCGGAACTACTTGATGACAAAAAAAAAAAAAAGAAGAAAAAAAAAAGGGAAGGAAATGAGAGGAAAAGAACACGATTCCCACTTGACGGGGCTGTACTAACGAGCTTGATCACGCACGCGACATGCATGTAGAAATGGGTTAATGAAACGTTAGAAGTTAGTGGAAGTCTTTTTCGATGTGCAACGGAGTCGTACGAATTTGACCGCGTTCTTCCGTTTCTCTTTCATCAAATGAGAGATTTTATAATCAATAAGTTGAAAGAGGTACCACTAATTATGTATGGAAATTAAAGCGTGTTTGTGAACGGAAAACGTTTTCAGAGGAGATTGAGTGAATTAAAATTCGAACGAAACGTAAGTTCTTCCAAGTTTACTTTAATAGAAGGCAAATAAAACTTGATGAAGGTTTGATGTTTGAAACGGTTATTGACTACGCTTTGATATTATGTGTGTTAATGGTATGAAATTGGTATTGGATTTGTTAAATGAGAAACCTTCGTGAAATAGTTCCGTGATTATATTGGAAAAATAATTATATATAAAACATTTTTTATTTATATTTATAAAAATATGAATTTTCGTAAATCTCATCGGTCTAATAATCGCCATTGTAAGTTCCACGCACAGAATTCAACAAAAGCAAGGTATTTTCACATTCAATAAAATACAAGATCTCGGCTAAAACTCACCAACTATCTTCGCCCAGAGGGTTCTGTAAACGCAACTAGATCTTCAATTCAACGAATATTATTCGCGACAATGCGATGGCGGCAGCGACGCGATGCTGGTTGCGCGTTCTACTCCCGTCTTCTAAGACACTCGAAACCGTAATTTAGCGTCAAGTATAGACGCGTATCTGGAATTGTCCCCTCGTATTATATTTAGCAACTAGACAACAAGTAATTCCAACTACGGTTCACGGGCCATTTAAGTTGCTAACTCGTCCTATCACGCGTGTTCCTACTTGTCCTTTAACAGCCGTCTCTACGGTCTACGTGCGCATACATACGTACGTGCATACACGTTCGCATACATACAGACACCTGTACACGGCGTTCTTATCAGAATTATCAGGGCCTCTGTTTCCTGGGATCCCTTCCTCGCCGCGAACTTACCGCCGCACAATAGAGAAAGTTTCCTCGATTTACCGATTATCTCGGCCTCGAGCAAAGTTACTGCAGCGGCTCGGCCGCCAGATTTCTAGAATTCACCGATGAACGGTTATATACGAGAGCCAAAGTGAATATCAGCTCGACGTGATCGTGTAGGTGTATTATGTTTTCAAAATTCCGCAGCCACTCCTGTGGCGGAAGGCGAACACGCGCTTCCGGGCTAGGAGAGGCACAGACATCCAGGGAAAATGCAGTTTAGAGAGGAATCTCCGCAGAGGAGTTAACAATTTGCAGTTGAAATATTATTTTTTATGACTATTGGATACAAAGGAGATTAACGATATTAGCGTAGATATTGGATTGCACGTAAAATTTCTAGTGTTCTTAATAGGTATATATTGGGTTGGCAACCCAATTAATAAGTAATTGCGGATGTTGTCATTAGGTGATAATGAGTTGCCAACCCAATATATCTATCAAGTAACGAAATAATTCGAAGCTAATAACTGCTCTTAATTTGATGTCAACTTTGAATTTCTTTCTGTGTCGGTAAGACAATTTTGAACCTCATCTATGCAAGAAATATTGAATTCCAGCTGGAATGTCTTATTCTCAGAATATTATACTCTTATTGTTATGTATTGCGATATTTATGGGATTTATTGGAAAGACACAGATAAGAATTGAAATACTTTGGAAAGTATCTGAGAGAATTTAAGGCCGAAAAAGATGACAAATTTGTGAAAGGAAAGTAAAATTATAAATAGGGAAGAGTCTACTTATACTTAAATCATACGATGTAGGATTTTTTTAATTCGCGCGAAGAAGTTGTTTTCGAACAATTTTTATTATTAACTAAATGTTAGAATAAAAAATACGTATTTTCATTCGTATGAAGATACGTCTATTTCTAAGAATCCTTGTACATCAATATCAATTAATACGGTAGGAAAGACATTTCATATTCCCTCTCAATCCTTATAAAACAATCAAAAAAGAATTTATATCAGTATTTATAAATAAACTAAAAATGAAGTTATAAGAGTCACTGGAAAATTAATATGAGTAGACAATTGACGAAACTGAAGGTAGATAATAATTATGGTCGATCAGCATTAATCATCACAATTAAAAATATATCCTTATTTGCTCAGCTAACCAAACCAACGTTCCTAACAACGTCGTAGATCGAAATAAATAAATCCGCACTTTCTATCTACTCATACACGCGCAAAGAAGAAAAGTATTTGCAGAAAACATTGAAATTCGCAAATCATCCAACATCCCTTAAATCAAAGGCAAACTCCTGCCGCAAGCCTAAGAGGTCGCTCCTGCGAGAATTCCCTTTCTCGACTTTAACTTCATCGGGTCGCGGGTTTGGCTAAATAAAAAAAAAAAGAGAGAAACGTGCAAAGGCCAACTTCTCTCGCAAACAGGGATTAAGGCTCCCAGTCGTGATATTTATCTTGAGTTGGATATTATTGCGAAAAAAAAAATCGGGAGATCAAGCTCGCTGCTTCATTTCCTGCGCATGCCTGGAACCGCCGCCGTGTCCCTGGATTTTTCATTTCGAGCAAGGGCTGGAAGTCGGCGCAGGAAACAGCCATTATTCTTTCTCCGCTATATGTGGCGCACAAGACGCGTAATAACGCAATGGAATTTCCCGAGAAACGTCCAGTTTCCCTGGCGGACCCTATATCTCTTTTTCTCTCTCTCTCTCTGTCTCTCTCTTTTCTTCGTTTTTCTTTTTGCTTCTTTTTCTTTCTTTTTTTTTGGTCGATCTTCTTTTGAGATTTTCCACAAAGTGAGACTTCCACTTCCAACCCTTTCATCTTCGTCGCTTGATCGGGCATGCTGAGACGCGAGCGGAATCGTATTAGCGTCAAGATTCAGGAGAATTCATCGTCATGGACGCCTAGACTTTTCGGTCGATAGCAAGAAAAGAAAGAAGTGACGGAGGTGAGAGAAAGAGGGTAGGAGAGAGTCTGTGGTGTTGCGTCTGTTTCTACTTGGCAACGCGCTGGTGATTGATGATGGTCATTCTATCAGTAAGGATAGAATACATATACCTATCATCTCGAACAACCTCGCGTCACAAAAATGTGACGAGAAATGGGTACTGACTTTGACAAAATTGCAGGTTTTATCGCGGCCCACATACTTGGTTTGAAGCGATGAGTTTAAGTATTAGATTAGGGTAGGGTTATTAGAATAAGAAAGAAACAAGCAGTTTGTCTTGCAATTTGTCAAATTCCGCGTTCGTTCGCTCGATGCACCGCGCCTGTCGCTCGTTAAACTAATATCGGGTGGCTGATTCAAACAAGTGGAATAGGCCCGAAACGATCAACTATCCGCAATAGATGCGCCATCGAAACTATGTTGCGAGGCTTCGAGAAACTCGTGGATCGATGGCTGGAGTAAAGAGACAGAAGCGCCGAAGAATTGCTTCTCGAGACGATTCTCAAATAAAATACAAATAACTCGTCATATAGGGTTGGCTACCCTTTAAATTGAAGCATTCAAATTCAACCAGAATCAAACATAATATAAATTATTATAATCCAAGTTACTGTACCACGTCAAATGAAGTTACTTAAAATTCTCAATGACAATTGCTTGTAAATTGACGACCAAATAAAAAAAAAAGAAAAAATATAGGTTGGCGGTCGGCGAATTTGGTACGAAAGCTACATCGATTTTGACTTTTCTCTGTCTTGCTCGACTCGATCGAGAGTTCGTCAAGGCCTAAACGAAAGTCCAAAAATGTGCATGATGTTAATCATGATCGTTAGATGTTACTAGCGCATTTCTGTGCACTCGAGTCGCGAACAGCCCTTGGCGGGAAGCGGGCAGACAACACGTGGGCGAACACGAGACTTCGTACGCTTAGATAATGGTCGTGGAAGTTCCTCCTGGTGATATCGACAGATCGGTCTGTTATAATTAGTTAAATTATCCTTCGCGTAAGTAATCGCGTTTATGACAGGTTCGGCTATGGAGATACGATGGACATAGAAAATTATAAGCACTGTTGTCATGGCTAAGAGAAACCGTGTTAATGTCTCGATTAAAAATATTGTCTCTTGTCTTCGAAACTTGGTGTCATAAAATTATCGACGATCCTCGTGTTGTTGTTCCTTCGGACAGAACAATTTTTGGTTATAAACAATTTTTAATCATTATTCAATAGCATGTGTATATTATCTTATCTTTGAAAGTTGTTGTACTAACTTCTCGTTGATTCAAATAACTCTGCTATACTTCTACTAAACAATGAACAATAATAAAATTTCAGTTATTTTCTCGTTTTTCATCGTTTTTCTTGCTATAAGTAAAATACAGGATATTTCCCCATTCTTTCGTTATTGTATCAAAGACTAATGGTGTCCCATAATATGTAACAAGTTTGACTATTTTGTACGAAGTTTAAAGTAGAATTTTAAGATGTTGGAAATTAAATGATTCAAATGATCCCACTTTACTATGTGTACCCGTGTATATTCAATATATTCAATTTAGCTTCCAGTAAACGACACATGATATGTAAATATATATACATTTTATTCGCTAAATTTTATAGAAGAAACGTGTCTTAGTCTGTGGGGCGAGATAATCACTCGTTCGATTCTTAAGAAAATGTGAGTTTTTATATGTTCGATTTAACTTTCAATGAAAGCATCGAGGTGAAATAATATTTCCAATTAAATTGAATTTATCGATGCTTTAGACAATCATCAGAAACAAACATAATTATAATTTGATTCTATTATATTGTAATTTAATTACACTAACTAACGCACACTAAGGAACAAGTATCTTAATTACTGGCAATGATACAACGATCTCTATTATGTACCCCATAAATAATACAATAAAAATAATGGAATATTCGAAGCAGTTTCAGTAGCGCTTTTGACGTCGATCGAATTGAAAACGTTTAATTTCCAACACGAACAGTCGAATCGAAACTTCGATTTCAATATTTAACATTCTACCAATCGAAATCGATTACGCATAATTAAAACATTGCGATAACTCGTCAAATAGAACGTTATTTATTATTCCTGGAACAGCGCAATGAACGTATCAGTGTATTTATGAAACGTGTTTTCGTACAGTAATAAAAATTGCACAAGCCCGGCGTGCAATACGCGTAACAAGTTGCACAATTAAACTTCAGCGAAGAACAATCCCGCGTGTTGTACAATTTCGAGAGCGCCAGATTGCTCGCCTTAACGTTCTCTCGCAACCCTTTTTGATTTTCAGCCTGTTCTCCCGGGAGATAACAGCGCCGTGAGATTTTCTTTTTCCTCGACACGCTTTATCTGCACTTTGATCGGAAAAGTTAGCACGACGCGAAAAAAATAAACAAGAAAGGCCGGGATGAAATCTCTCGCGGATGACGCGAGAACTTTTCACCCTCGTATTTGTCTCGTATCGCGATCATTTTTAACAAACCGCGAAACCATCGGGAAAAGGAATGAGAACAGGCGAGGAAAAAAGGAGCTCTTCGATTGCCAACGGAAGCTGGCAATAGGGGAGAAAACGGGCGGCGAACATCCGCCCTTTTCCGACTTGTTTTATGGAAGATCACCGGCACGATAAGAAACTGCCTGTGTCTGACAGCTTTCCGATGGCAAAACGACGAAACGGAGATGTTGAGCACCTGGCTCGCGAGAAGATGTGTTCTCGAACGAACCACCTTAGATCGAGAACCGAGACTTAGATCGAGAATCTTCGTCTCCTCAAGATGTCTGCTACATAGAATTCCTTTCTTCTTTTTCTCCTTGTCGAATAAAATCGGTGAGGTACTAAAATGTTCGTAAACTTTTCTACAGATTTTTACGATTACGATACAATATCACAGATCTTGTCTTTGATTAATAGTTAAACGTGTTATTTGCTTTAATAAACGATAAGCGAACATACCGCTTGTAATAAATGAGTTTTATCAATTTTGGAAATTACGAACCCCATTTAGAGGTGGTTAAAGGTCAATCGATTAAATTATGCAGGTTGTCACGAAACTTTTCCTTTTCAATATTCCACATCATAGCAAGATAAAAAAAAAAACAAGCTGAAAATTCTGTTAGAAGGTTCGAAGCAAGTTCGAGCGAGTTTCGTTCGAAGGAATAGAAGTCTAAATGCAGTTTATCGACATTTATTTAGCGTGCACGGGGTCTGATTAAAATTTGAAATAGCCCGCTATGTTTCTTCCAACTCGGTTACATTTCATGAATATTCCCCGTGTAGTTAAGTTTACAAACGTTTCCTCTTCCCTCTTTTTCATTTCTCATTTTTTACTTTCCCCTTTTCCTTTTTCCTCCGTACTTGTTAAAATACTTTTTCATAGAGACTATGATGACGATGGCTGCGCGACCTTTTATAACGTTCATGAGCGAACGTTAACTTGCAAGTAAACGACAAAAGCTTTCGTTGCGTTATCGTGTAATTGAAATGTCGGCGACGCCATTAACAAACACCAAACGTTGTCCGGTTGTGGCTTCATAATTCTCTGTAACTATGTTGGACGTTGCATCGAGTTACTTTATTAAAATGTGCATTGTCCATAGAGATCTAATTCCATTATCGTCATCTTTTTATTGTTATCTTCCATTAAATTTCATCTTACACAGAAATATCTGCTTTTACCTTGCTGTTTTTTAAATTCTTCTCTTTGAAATGTGCTTTGGAATGTTTGCTTCTTCCTCTGGTATTGTTAATCGTAAATTAATTATTGTAGTTTCTTACGTTTTTAAATGTTAATGCTTAATTATAGGTTTTATATTGTATTTGTCCTTTCCCGTATAATTTTCATAGTAACAGACTGTACGAAATGTTTTCTAAATGAAAGTGTTTCCTAAATTCTTCTCTTTAAANATGTGCTTTGGAATGTTTGCTTCTTCCTCTGGTATTGTTAATCGTAAATTAATTATTGTAGTTTCTTACGTTTTTAAATGTTAATGCTTAATTATAGGTTTTATATTGTATTTGTCCTTTCCCGTATAATTTTCATAGTAACAGACTGTACGAAATGTTTTCTAAATGAAAGTGTTTCCTAAATTCATCCCTTTAAAATGTGCTTTGGAATGTTTGCTTCTTCCTCTGGTATTGTTAATCGTAAATTAATTATTGCAGTTTCTTACGTTTTTAAATGTTAATGCTTAATTATAGGTTTTATATTGTATTTGTCCTTTTCCGTATAATTTTGATAGTAACAGGCTGTACGAAATCCAGGGAAATAATTTAACAAACGTCGAGATTTTACAAAATCCCAATTAAGAGCTACGAAAATAAGAGGTGAACAGTTTGGGGAGAGGAGCACACTTAAAAATTGTTGAAATTCACAAGAAAGATTATATTTGCTCATACGTTCATACTTCAGAATTTTTAGGTAATTAATATTTATAGGTAATTAACAGCAGCTTCACAGTCATACGAAATAATTTTAAACGTTATACACGTTTCGAATGTTTGGTGGTTCAGTCGTAAACGTTATTTCGGTTTCATAAAAAAAAAAAAAAAAAAACGATGGTTTTCAGGATTTAATCAGCCATCAAGTGGTTTGATTTATTGACTCGAATTTCACGTTGCAAACACTAAAAAAAAAGAGACGAATGGAGAGAAGAGAAAGCCTGGAGTATATACTCGAGCAGGAAAGTTTCAGGAAAATCCGGCGTCAACGCTGGTAAACAGGTGCTCCAACTTCAAATGTTTGTTACTCGAGCACCGGGGACGTTGTTTCGGAGTTTGAAAAAGTTAGATTAATTACCAGAGCGTGTAGCAATACCACGATATCGTAGATCATGTTTACGTTCAAATTAACGGATCAGAAGCTTGCTGTATTAAAAAGAACACACACACATACACGAGGATAAAGAAATAATTTCTTATTGATCAATGTAAATGTGTAAAGTTCTATTGTTTTACGAATATTCGTTCAGTGATGTAAGATGGTTGCAATGAATTTAATCGGATTGGTTTTATGCAATGAAATTTCATGCAACAACCACGCATATTTCTACGTAAAATACATCAAAATACATAATAAAAAAAAAAAAAAACGAAAGTGTGCAACTTTGAAAAGGACGATATCTCCACACATGGCACACAACATCAGAATAGTCACCGGATCGTATGAAGAAAATGAAGCAAGAAAGTACCGCCGAGGATCTAGTAACTTTAAAAAATATGTACAATTTAGCAACTCAGGAAGATTGGCAGAATAAAGATAATTAAAACATATGTATGTAATATATGTAATACGTAAAAGATTATAATTTTTCTTGTGGAATGTAGTTAAATAGAAGTCGTTCGATGAACCTAAAAATTGAAGTATCCAAAATACAGCTAGTTCCCATAATCGTAGTCATGTTGAATCGAAGAAAATTCTCAATACATAACATCAACCATCAAAATAAAAAAAAAAGAAGAGAAAAAACCTAACGAAGTTACGTTTAAATTCTGACGCGAGTAATTTGTTTCTTCTAAATATTGGAAACGTCCCCTACGTCAAAGTCTCCATAGAGACTTATCGTTCCGCGTAAACGGCCAACACACACGATCGAACGCCCGGTTGCGAAGATCACGAAAGAAGATTAATTACAAGAGGAGTAGGAAAATCAGGGTTTCATAGGTGTCGTCGTTTGCTCGAGACAAACGATTCGGTCGAGAACGTATTTGGAGATCCTATCGGTTACGATAAGAACGACCGTTTCTTCGCTTTTCTATTTGTTAGGCCGAACCATGTTCGCGTCCCTTTTTTTCCTCAGGCCTTTACTACCCTTCCGCCATTAGTCGTTTCTCGTCACCGATGTTGTCCCATGAGTTTTCCTCACCTTTTTATCTTATTTTCTTTCTTACTTGCTTTCTTTCCTGAGCTCGTGAAGGGTGCCAGGATTCGGTTTCTTTCAATACCCGACGAAACGATTGGATTTGTAAGTTCGTTCGTGCGAGTGCTGCTGCATTTGATCGCAAGGAAAATTGATTGTATGCAGAAACGATTGTATGTAGACGGATTGATCGAACCTTTTTTAGGTTTGCGGTGATGGTGTTGGTTTATCGAAGATTTATTTTCGCAACAATTTGGAATTTTTTGTACGAAAATTTTCGTATAGAAGCATTTGAGTCTAAACCTGTGAATTTCACGTCGACGTTTCGATAATAAACTTTTAATCCGATTTTTGAACTTTGAATTGGTTTTCAAATATGAATTTTTTTAACAATTGTTACCTCTCCTACTTTCAAGTTTGTTTCTTTTCTGTTGTTTAATACATTTCGTGGATTGTTAATTACGTGCCCTTAATCTTCATAATACTTTCGTTCGATTTTAACATTGTGTATCGTTTGAGGAATGCCAGGTAAAACGATTGTCGCATCATTGATAATTTAGAGAAACGACTTTACGTAGATACTCTTCTCAACCGTTCGTTCATCGAACGGAAGTTTATTTTGAGATGTCTCGTTCGTGCTTGAACAGTCTGCCAGCGAATAAAAGGAATAGCCGAGAATCGAATAAATTATGCAGAATAACTGTGGCGATCACTGTGCTTGTTGAATTACGCGAAAGCGACAGAATTAACCGCAATAAATAATATTGTCTTTAAGAGGGTAAAAAAGGAGTTCCACTTCTTTGGATCTAATGCGATTTTGCGCGTCTTTTCTTGTTCAACGATCTCAGACTAAAATTAATTTATGCGTTCTTTTATACAAATCATATCGATGCTAACATATCACGATAACAATCCCTTTTTTTTAAAAATTAAATACGATTCTAAAATTTAACAATTTTTATCAATATTTTCTAATGTAAAGAATATAGGACAAATTCATCGAAACTGTCAATACGATACTCGATGAATCAAACTTTCTTAAATACAAAACATAGAAACTTAAAGATCAAATTTTCAAAGAAATTGATACCTGCAATGAATTAAAAAGATCTTTAAATTTCCTTCTCAAATATGAAAGATTGAATAAGCACCAGAAGATGAAATTCCCAGAAAGATTTGCTAACACAATAAATTAAAAAAGTCTTCAAACGATTCTGAATCAATATGAAAATCTGATTTTCGAAGAAATTGGCTAAATTAAAGAAATCTTCAGAACATCCTCGACAAATAAACCCTTTTCTTAAGGACAGAACGTAGAACCCTTCTCGTCCCTTATCTTTCTCCCTTCAATCATTTCCTACCGTCATTTTTCTTTCCTATCTCTTTCGTCGCTTTTTCACACTTCCTTTCGTCTCCTTCGCTGTCTCGACAATTTGGCCACGTCTCGAAGAATCTGACCGTGCAAGGGTCCAACTTAATCAGCCGCGCAGCCAGACATCAAAGGCCGCCTAAAATTTGTCGTTTGATCGGTAGGCGGCACGTCCTGACTTGGAGCATGGGTCCGCATTTAAATGAAGATCGATGCCCTTCCTTTTGATCGCCATCCAACGAGCTTATCCTTCGTCTTCGTGCATACGACGGTACGAGTGGTATACAACTACTTAAGTCGACCATTGACCCAAGTAGATGTATTCTATCCATCCCTATTTATCGCGTTTTAGGCCTCCGTCGTTCCCGTTTCCGTTTCCGATACTCGCTAATGCATGTTCGTCGTTTCGTTCTGGCTACCTGCGTATAGATGTAAGTTTATTTGACTGTTATAGTGTACACTGGCTCACGAAAGTATTTCAACACGTAAAAGAGTTATAGAATATTTTTATTATATATACTATACATATGCATAATATACATTTTACGTACTTTATACGAAACTTTTTTGAAATTTCGTTGGCTTTGTGACGAGACTGTCATGCTTATATTGGTAGAGTTTGAAACAAGTATGAAAATGTACCGAGGTGTTAGAAGATATTTAATGGAAATATTATATATTTGACAAAGTACACGAAAGTATATAAATAGCCAATTATCCGGTATATTAATTAGCTTCGGCATTCAGTGGGACTGTTTTTAATACTTACTACGTAATATGTGTCTAGTGGGTGGTTATTCATCGCGTATACTAATTATTCCTGTAAGTCGTATATGTATTTTCAGATTGGCTTGAAATTTTGCTGGTGTAACTATGACAGTCGTGTCTGAATGCGTCGTTAATAAAATTTCAAAACTGTTCATATAATACGTGCAATATATACGTAAAAATTTCCTGCGTTAAACATTCAAATACCTTAGCGAGACACTATATATCGTGGAAGAATTATATCGAATCAAATCATGAAATTGTGCAGATTATGAAAAAGATCTTTAAAGGACCAGTTCATTCGCATTCGACGATAAGCCGAGATATACGTCATTTTTTAAAACATCAACTTTATGCTGTAAATTCATTCAAAGTGAATAATGAAGGTTCCTTCATTCATGATTCATCTGACGAGTAGAATTCGTTATTATATAGGGAGGAATTTATATTAAAGGAAATAGGAATTAAAATTATAATCGATTATATTATTTAAAAATAAGGGTTATAATCACAATATATCCTTATTTTTCAGAAAAATGTAGGAAAAAGTCTGTTTCATTTAAAAAGCAATGGGGGCTCCGAACTTTTGACCAAGATTGTACATGCAATCTATACATATATGTATATTCATGTCCAAGCTGGCAACGATGCGGCTAGTCGGAGGTGAAAAAGCTTGGCGCGAATTTAAACGGAATTGCTTTATTCTTCGATCCGTACGGCTGAATTTTCAAACGGTCACTGGGCTTGATAAGGAAAGCCTTTTACCGGCTGCGGGTCCTGTGACATTTCTTTCGTGACAATGCGTACGATGCAATCGATATTTCCTGGTATTTTAGTGGCCTGAAATGGTGGTCCATTCTATGCTACATTACCCCCTTATTTTGATAGTTATGCATGACAGCATTTGACTTGCAAATGTGAGCCACACGAAACCAAGATCGATCGACTACATCGGACTTAATCGTTTGATTTTGGAAGAATTATTTTGCTGTCATTGTTACAAACTTCTGACAAAATGTCTGGATAATATTTCTTCTACATACGCATATACAGACATGATTAACTTTCGCTTTTCCTTATCTACTGTACCATTTTGATTGTTTACGCTATATATGTGTTTTAAGACAATTATCACTTACAACATCGATATACTTTTTCCTATCAAAGAGCATTTGATAGTTTGCAATAGAACTTGCAGTAATTAGTATAAGATATATAGTATGCAGTAATTAATATAAGTCTGTGATATATTAGGTTGTTAAAGTGTCTTTCTTTTACAAACACGTCTTTTACAACGATGCATCTTTATACAAACACGAGACCTAATCTGTCGAACGTTGTGATCTTTATTTCGATAAAACGAAATGAACCATACGTAATTCGATAAAATAATATAAAACGGAAAATATTGTGCATCCATTATTTTCTTATAAAACGAAAGAATCTTTTCGGACGACCTGATACAATATCGAATTGTTTTCAATCTTCCTTATAGAATTTTCGTATCATCTTTTCCCAGAATACGTGCGTTACTTACCTCCAGTTAGAAACAATGAAAAACGCGTCTGTTCGCGCCTTAGCAAACTCAGATCACGCGCCATTCTATTGTTTGAAACGCGAGCTCAATAAAACTCCTACGTCCCATACTGTGTTCCCTTTTCTATTTTAACGTAATCGTTACCAACCTATTCCTTATCGGCTTCTCCGTTAAACACCATCCAAGACAAAATAGAATCGAACGAATCCAGGCAATTACTCGAATTATCACCAAACGATCCAGCTAAATAGTCTTATACGACTAGATCCGAAATTTTCGCCACCCTTCCGACATACGTAGATCCTTTATTAGCCCGTTATCGGAATCGTTAGACCATCGAGCCTGATAACGATTTCGATATACTTCGGTTCGTGTCCCGGTCTCTATCGTGCTGGATATCCAGCCGCGAATCCGGGTCTAGCAGACACCCTCTTTCGTGACCTGTCGCAGGATTTGCCGCCCCAATAAAAGGATTAACGGGACGAGGGTTAATCCTATTGGGAGGACCAACCTCACACCCCTCTATCTCTACGTTTCTATCTCTTTCTCTCTGTCTTTTCCTTCTCCCCTATCTTTGTTCCTCTATTTCACGCGTGGTCAATTCTGTCTTCCTCTTTCTCGCCCCTTTAAACCTAACGTTTCTCGCTCTATTTCTTTCACTACCCACGTTTCTTCTCGCTGGTTCGTCGTCCTCTCTATAGCGTAGCCTGATTAGCGGCCACCCACCCACGTACCACTGACCTTAACGCTGATAACAAACGATTATTTTCAGCCTGGATTAGTCGAGACTCTTATTCAATATATTCGCGTTGGCCTCGATTCTGAGACGAGACTCTCGTTTGCCGATCGCTAGTTTTTAGTCGGTTGATTCTATCTCCACGAATGGGAATTTTAAGAGTCGAATTTATATAATATAATATAGCTATGTATAATGATATCTATAATATGATATGATATAATATATTCACGTATATCGCTGTAATTGTCGTATAATTGTGATTAATTAAATTTTATTTATTTTCATTGTACAGTGGTTTTTGAATTCTAAGAAATATACGCATCTCTTGAGTTATCTCCCTGAGTATGGTTAATTATTATCGTCGTGTTATTCTGTTCATATTGGAATATAAGTTAGACAAATTTACCAAATTTTCAGCTGGACAAATTGTAAAATACAAATTAAATAATAAAAAAAAAAAATGTTGGAATAACGTACGGTGTTCAATTTCCTGAACCTGAGTCAGAGAAGAGAAGTGAAATTTCACTTTTGGGTATCTTTGGGGGAAACGGGGGAGGAGAGACCGGTCTTTGCAACCAACGTGAATACGGTGCAAATCGAAATTTGTTCCAGAACGTAAACGACCGAGGTTGTCCACGACGTTAGTATTTTCGGAAATAAGTAAATTTGTATTTTCTTGTTATTCTCCCAGTATATTGCAAGCTTTTTCAGATTCGCCTTGACCGATCGCTGTAATACAAATGGAATGTTATTAATGGTGCACATAAACGACTCAGATTGTCTACCGAAGATGCGAAAAGTACGCTTGTTGACGAATTGTTTGTTAATTAAATAATAAACATAAAATAATTACACAGATAATAAAAAGATTATCACAACTTTCAATTGTTTCATTTCTCTCATGGAATGCCAATATCATATTTTCTACGTAGGAAGCAAATAAACCATATAAACAGCAATTTATTTCATACAATTCTACTATACAAATTATATGTACTGTAAACTAATGTAAAAATGTAATGTAAATGAATACTAAACTAAATAAACTTTTGCTCACCTGGATATCTGACTCGTTTTCTTTAATTGTCCCTACACCTCACCTGTGCTTTATACAAATTACCAAAACAGAACTTTAATCAACTTTATTAATACCTTTCGATACTTCGATAATATATGCCTTAGACTTTAATAAGCCATTTTCAGCATAAAAATTACTTACTCGAGTTATTATAGCCTAGAAATTGTTCCAATCAATTAATCGCGTTCGTGGAGCAATCGTTGCTTGAAAAGATGTCGAACGCTCAAACTATTACGTGTAAAAAGAGCGTTAGAACACAAAAAGAGGATCATAAAACGAGGAATGAAATGAAATAAAGAATTAGCGCGGATTGCATGAAATATCGATGATGGTTGCCGTGCCAATTTTACCACGTCGAATGAACCACAGTGAATTACAAAACGTAAATATAACGGCCATTTTGCGCGATGGTAAACGAATTCGATAAAAACCGGTCGTCCAGCAACGATTACGGATAAACGAAATATTGAGCCATCGTTGCCAGGACCGTAAATTTTCCCCTTCCATCCCCTTATTTCCAATGGCGGGATTTGTTCTGTTAAATTTCAGGATTATTATTATCGGAGAATATTTCGGATTATGGTCGTTTCATCGATCGCGGCGCATTATGTTTACAGGCGCGTTGATCCAGTAATTTGTCATTACAGGGAAAAGACAACGAGTATTTTCGATTAATTCCTTTGTAATCGATGTGGTACGACTGGAATCTGATAAATAGACAAGGTGATAGTAATATCGGATAGGGTAGCAATATGGAACGCCAGGATTTTGAATTACGTGGCTACAGCAACGATATTTATTATTTTGTAAATTATTTGTAAGTTTCGCAGGATCTCGCAATAATAGCTGTTTATTTTCATAACAATTCTGTTATTTACCCGATATCACATTTCTCTCCAATATTGATTTACGATGGTTTATCTTCTGATTTTCAAAAAACTAGAAACCGTGAAACGTTCTCCTGTAACAACAATTTCAGAATATCGACGACAATACACCGTTGCGAAACCTGTGTTTTATAAAACGTACGATAAACTCTGTCTTTCGAATATGATAAAATATTGAAATGTAAAATGGTGCGTTGGTAGCAATGACTGTAATGTGGACTTATAGATCATATATAGATCATAAAAATGTATTAAAAAATAATAAGAAGCAATCTAATCGCCTTTGAGATGCCAAAAATGAAATCTATGTCAACGTAGAGGCTATTTAAAATTGTCAAAGTGAAAGAATATCAGTTTTTGAAAATGTTAAAGAAATATACGTATCGTAATTCAGATATTTATAAACCGCTCTTTCTATTTTATTATCTTGCTTCGAAATACAACTGAAAAAGTTCGTAACTTGCACAAAGTCCGCAACATTTTATACAGCACATTTCACGCATGAAACTCCCTAATTCGTTTCCCTCTTGTTTCCTAAATCCACGAGATTTCCATTATAAATCTATAATCTGAGATTTGTTAGATCAAAATTCGAAATGGAAATCCCATATTACTACCTTTCTGACAGATTTTTCAAACGACGAACCATGGGAATATTTTCAACCATATTAAATCATCAAATCGTGAAACCATTCTTTCTATTTTATTATCTTGCTTCGAAATACAACTAAAAAAGTTCGTAACTTGCACAAAGTCCGCAACATTTTATACAGTACATTTCACGCATGAAACTCCCTAATTCGTTTCCCTCTTGTTTCCTAAATCCACGAGATTTCCATTATAAATCTATAATCTGAGATTTGTTAGATCAAAATCCGAAATGGACATGCCATATTACTATCTTTCTGACAGAATTTTCCCACGACGAACCATGGGGGACATTTTCAACCATATTAAATCGTAACGGTCTCAAGTATCGCAATTACGGAGATATTTAACAAAATCCAATTACTCTTTTATATTAGCCTTTTGGCATTTTCGTCCTGGAAAAATACCACTGCTCGTTTCTATTTCATATTTACCTCCCTTCCACGCGGATACGTATGTACGTGATTCTTTTTTTTTTTTTCTTTGTTGTGTCCACGAAACAGAATTTCATCTCGTACCAGTGGTAGCTTTAATGTGTTTGCCGCAGCAGGTACGGGACAGGGGAGAAAAGAGAGGGACGAGGAGAAAAACGAGGGGAATTTGTCTGAATCGTTGCTCGCAGCTCTGAGAACTGGATTCGCTTCTATTTCTACTGAAATCTGACAAGAAACGGCTCTTAAGGTAATTTTATGAGTGGGCGTTGTTTGTTGATGATTTGAATGTGTCCCTTGTAATTTCCAAGAGATTGTCATGCTTATTGCGATACATTTTATGGACAAAGCTGATTCTGTTCCCTTGATTCTTTAAAGATTGGCTTTTCAAGTCGCCAGTTGCTTTCAAACGGTTTAAGAAACAATTACGAAAAAGGACGGAAACGAGTATATATATATATATATATATATATATACCTTTGTCTTCGACCTGTTTTAAGAAAGACAGCGAAAATAAAACGAGAAGTTGCAAATGGCGAACGGTATGGCGTTTTCAATTCTATGTACATAGCGCCGTGCAGAAGTCTTCGCTCATTTGCGATGGTAATCTCATAATGACATTTAATGAGAAATATTTCCGTATGATGTAACATAGAAACGAATCTTTGAATATTATTTTCATAATATTACTGGATTACAGCCTCGTCTGCTTTATTTTCTCGAAACACTTTGATAAATAGAGCCTTCGATTAAATTCAGATTTTCCTGATTTCCTTTTCTTGACTCATTAACGCTGATAAATTACACGTAAAATGAGCCGCGCGACAAAGCGTACTTAAAAATGAAAATAAATGGTTGAAAACGTTAAAAAGACAAATTACAGTAGGAGAAGGGTTTATTGAGAAATTATTTAACAAGATCTGTAAGAATTAATCTCGAGAGAGTTCACAAAATAATAATCATTTCTTTGAATCAATATATTTCGAACTAGTTACGAATCAAATACTCTTTGCGAAGTAAAGATAAATTTAAAGTAGCGTCAAGCAAGCGCGTTTGTATCCGTTTATAAAAGCAAACCATTTCTGCTTGACAGAGAACTTTTGCACAGTACTGCAGAATCCGGAGAAAATCGTCGTTAGAAATCAAACAAGATAGAAACTACAGAAACTCGAATGGAGTACAGATTTCTAAGCCATTTTTAACTCCATGAGACGTCGTAAAACAGCCATGAAACAGCAAGAAAGGGGAGGGCGATGGCGGAATAGCGAATTCGGGGTTGGTAGGTGGTTCGTGAATTACGAGACGTCGCGTCGTCGTAGGGAGAACGCGAATAGGGTTGAAATTGTAGTGTAGCAATAACCTAATGGTCGGGATGTACATAAGCCTTGCTCGCATGTAATGTACACGCGTGTTCGTTTGGCAAGTGTAAGAATATCATAACTCACGAGCAACTGAAATCAACGACTCGAAACCTGGTGCATGTGTTACGTAAAATACATTGCAAATTCGTTGGCCGATTCATGTTTCTATATTCCGTTCGAGAGAACATCTTTGCAAATAATATCTGGATAAATTAAACAATTAATAGCTTCAATTTTAATTCATATCTTTGTTTATATATCATTTGTACGAAACGAATATTACATTCTGAGCTATAAATTAATTAAATTCAAAGTTGGAATTTTTATTGAATTATCTGTGATTTATTTGTAGATTTATAAGTCTATTTATTTATTGCCTTGGAAATTGTTACAGAGAGAGAGAGAGAGAGAGGGAGAGAGAGAGAGAGGGAGAGGCTGGTGAAGAGAAATACAAAGAGCAAATACTAAACAGGAGAAACAGAGAGAGGTTTTTCTTTGCTTGGGTTAGCTGTTGGAGCTCAGGGATTCATGCTATTTGAATTTAATAATCCAGAGTGGTTGCCATCTACAATCTACAGAGTCAGATTAGATTGCCAAATATTGTACAAGAAAATCTCAAATTCGTTTTTGATAGTCTCCAGCAAAATGTTAGAATTTCATTAAAAATTTTTAGTCGTTTAATGAAAACCCGTTGAAACTGACTTTCACGATAATTTAATTTCTACGTTAAATTACCTTTAACACAGATTTTAATGATTTTTACTAAATATCATAGCAATCGAAGAAAATAATGTTTCCGTGCGATATGTTTTTTAATATTTTTCGACAAATATTGACAGTTTTAATAAGTGAGAGGTTTTTGCAATTTGCAAGGACGTTGTACACAGTTCGATATTGCATATGCATTCGAAACGAAACTAAATTTACAACTCTGATAGTTTCGCTAAACTAAAGACATTTAATAAATTTGTTGTGGAAAAATCCACTTCCTATTCGCATTCTAATTCGCTTTACGATTATTCAAGTGGCATAAAATATAAAGTAAACAGCTACTTGGCGTTTACTCGGCAAAAGTTTGACGCGTAACATGCACGCAAATACTCAACAGGTCGACAGAAGAGAAATCGACAACGAGGAACGACGGAATTAATAAAACACGATGAAAAACCAACAATCGAACGAGCAACTGGGAATGGACATGCAAAAAGTAAGACCACAAAGCGGTCGACATACATGAATGCCTGAAAAGGGGCGTAAACGAACAAGCGAAAGGTTAGCGGGGAAGAAGAAACTTGCTTGTTCGGCACAAAGCACAATGGAAACGGAAACAAAACGCGCGAAAGAAACGTTGTGGTGGAAGCAAGGAAGCTGCAACTTTTCATGCATTTGACAGAGTTCTTCGAACTTTCAGCTTTTTCAATATCTTTTATCCAGTAAAAGGGTTGAAAAATTTTCGGCGCATCAGGATCCCGAATATTCCTCCGTCTTGCGAGCAACTTTACGAGTGAACAAACGAGAGGTGGGTGTGTCGCCAGTAGGTTTATCTTGGAAACGCATTTCTAAGCGCGTCAACGACGACCCTTCGACCGTACGGTTCGAAACTTGGACGTAGCCGCTTTTCCATCGTGGAAAGACCAAATTTCAACGAAAATTTTTCGTTGACAGAATAGACGTGCAACATCAACGGTTATTCCTATTCACAGGGAAATCGCGTCACTTAATTTCTACACAGAGTTGTATGTACAAATCTGTCAATACTTTGGAATAAATAAAGATGATCTTGAGGATAAGTATTTCATGGCTGGTTTATTACGAAACGTATACGTATTACGTGAAAATAAATATTTAGCGATGTATTTTCTCTCGATGTCGTTTCTACGATTATTCCTTGTTTCTGTATTTTTTATTTTTATATCTGGCTTATTAGGTTATTTCATAAATACTGGGCTTTATACGATTCGTATCTATGTGTATCGGGTGGAAATAAATAATCAGCGATACGTTGCCTCTTACTTCTGCAATTATTTGTTAGAATAGAAAATATTTTCTGTACAAATTTGATCGTTGTCCTTTCAGTAAGAATCCTACGACGAATTTAAACACAACTCTCGAATAAACCGTGTTATTTATAAGATGATTCGATAATATTAATAGCGCGTAGAATTCTTTTTTGGGCGAAGAAAATTTGTATATTTCCGTTGGTTCTGTTGGTGGTTTCAATTTGGTGATTTTAGTATTATGGATAGCGTTAATATGTGACTTTCGTTGCGTTCAACCAAACATTCGTCTTCATTGGAAAAGACGAAAGTGACAAGGGAAAAGTGATCGATTGACAATTACAGATAAGAGAAATAAACGAGCTCTTTGTGTGCTCCATTCACTTTGCGTACTTTTATCTGGTAATAATAAAAAATATAGAAAAGGGACGAAAATAATTTTCTTGCAACTTGAAGAACGTGTCTTTCGTATCGTAGCAGAATGATAACATGATTAAAAGATAACAGCGTTATTTGTTCTGCTTGTCGTGCTATTTCCTCGCAGCACCGATTACATGGTATAAATCAAAATCCTGATTTATGAGAAACAAAACATACGAGGACTTCGATTCGAATGCTACACCATTCAATAATTTTAAACGTTCGTACTAATTTGGAACAATGTCAATCGAAGAAAATGGTATTGTATGCCCAGAGATTCAAACGTCGATTAACGTGGTAAAAGTTATATATACATATATTTTAATAATATCTAATAACAATCAGACCAACCTGATCTTCTAGCATTTATGAGAATTTTAAAGACAGACACGTAATACGTAAAAATATATAAAATATCCAAACTATAATACTTGTTACAATGCAGCTTTTAATGTTCATAAAAATATGAATACAACAAAAATACAATGTTCCTATTTCTTTTTCTCGCGAAGGACAGTAGCAATTAAAGTACCTTCCTTATGATTTTGCGTTTCTACATCCACGCAAAATGCTACATACTCGACTACCCTTTTTCTAAGGTAATTAAAATTATGTTCAAAATCTCCTTCTCTTTCTAATATTTTCTAAAAATTGGGCAAATTCATCTATCCTCAATTCTTCGATTCTAAAATTTCTTTTTCCTCTATAAAGTATGTTCCTCTTGTTAGCAATCACAAATGATGCTGCTAAGTAATTCATCGATGGATCGCGAAACATCGGGGTGCAATTGTATGAAAACCGATACGGCAGATATCATGACGTATGGGCCGCTTAGCTTCTCATCGAAGAGCGGACAGAAATAATTTTTTCCAATTTTTCACGACGCAAAATGCGCGATCCGCACAGGCCGATAACGAGTCCGACATAAATCGCGCAACAGGAACGAAGCCGCGTTATCGAGCCAGCGACAGTATGGCCGCGCGGTGTTCTGATAAAGTTCTGTCATTTTTATCGACGAGTCGTTCGCAGGTTCGTTAAAAAACGAGTCGCCTGGCTCGTCAAACGGAATTATCGAACAGACTCGACGACGAACGGCTGTTTATCCTGCGCGTAAATAGCGCCATACCGTTCTTTTCCTCTATTTTCCTCCCCCCTTTTTTTGTAACATTTATTTTTTTATTTTTTTTTTTTTTTGTACAAATGTACCATCCGTCATTCCATTTCGCGAACGTTCCGGACGAATTCTATGAAATAGAATATCTCATTCGCAGTCGGTAAACTCTCGTTTCTCGACTGCGTTACGTTGATTAAATTTTGAATTATGACGTTTACACAAGCAAAAGGAAATAAGAAACGAGAAGATGAGCATCGGGTACGAAGATTATCTTAAAGAAAGACTACAGAGGCTCTTGCTTCGGTTTATACTTGATTTTCAAGACCAGTTTCAGCCACTGGAAACGCGGCTTTTCTATAAAACGCGTTATTTCGACGTGATTTTATGATTTCCACGTCATAATCGTTCGAAAAGGTGCCTTCCAATGTTACTAGAATTTTGCAATTTAGAATTTCTTACATAAAACCGAAATTATAAATACCGTGAAATATTCGTCAAATTTCAGGGTTTTCAGGTGCCGACAGCGAGTCAAATATGGAACTTGTATCGTTAGTTTTCGTAGCAATATCGTTGTTTTTTTTTTTTTTTTTACGTATGCAACAACATTGGTCGATCGGAAATTGTACTCCTGTGTCCGAATGTTTGCTAATACTTTCATAATAATTTAAAGGATCACAAACATAGACGTCAGACTTCTATAATCTATAGATATTGAAATTTCCAACTACAGCAATATTTTTCAACAATTGAACTTTCAGCTTATTACATGTAAAGTTCTTCCCCAAAATTCATCATCTATCGTTTTCACTGTCTCCTTTTCGAAATTCACCTTGGAATTTACGATACTACGTATCATCTACTTGAGATAAATAAATTTATAGAACTATGCAATTTGTTTTTCTTTTTTTTTTATAGAACCTCAACACCAATCACGTATAACTTGGGAAAATCACAAGATGCAATTAATTGATCTAATTTCCGAGAGTTTATATTTCGTTTACATCTCGTTCGAACTATTAAAACTTATACATCGCAATTTCTAAAATGAACAAAAAATATTCAACTATATATATATATATATCTATTTAACAACGTTTTTTTGTAACGTACCCTATTTAAGTATAATATCCAACTATACCTATATTTTCAACGATACACGCGCCGATATTCCAATACTCCAATGCAATTTTCCCATCAAAGAAAAAGTCTTAAAAGCGAAATGTAAAATGGTCTCGTCGAGAGGTTCTGGCGCAAAAGAAACACAGTCGAACGGCCACGCATCGGTGCATCGAACAGCTCGCTAATTGCCGGCGTCTCGTTAGCGTATAGCAGCGAGAACGTAGATTAGAAGGACAATTAGCCTTAACAGCCGACCGACGGCGTCTTATGAAAATGCAGGGCAAAACGCTTTTCTGGTCTCACACGACTTCCGTGGAATTCGCGCTTCGTGGTCCTGCGTAAATTCCATGGACGACGTGAACGACGACTACTCGAGGGTTGGAGGAAGGCAGGCAATGGTTGGTCCCTTTCCCCCTCGCCAAGGAAAACTGGCCGGGATTACCGTGGCTGGAACACTGGTAGCGGGGGCAATGAAGTAAGGGTCGGACATTAGAATTCATGCGGAGACATTTGCGGTCCGGTTCCTAACGACTAGCTGTAAAAAGGCTAGCCGGAGCTGCGAAGTGGAAAGCGAAGGAAGGGTGCGGCAGATGAAGAAGAAGCGCGGAAGCATTGGAGTAAAAGAACGGACACTGTTTCAGGATGGTTGTCCGAGTGGGAAAAGGTATAATTTTGATGATTTTGTATTACTCAATTCTTGGTTTCCTTAATCTTCCAGTCACGGACGATTTTCATATTTTTCTGTGTAAAATCGTGGACGGAATTTATACAGGTTTATCATTAGGAAACTTTGAACGCAATATGAAAAAGAAGAAGAAAATAAACGAAGAAAAGGGAAATATTTTTATTTATCAACCGACAAGTTACAAGCAGCTTGGCTAGTCGAAATTAACAGAATAAATAGAACGCCATTTCGACGTCGCTCGCGGCTGGAGGTTTGTGTTTCTGTATTTGTTTGTATAATACGTACCGATGAACGTTATTTAAATACACCAGTAGATATATAGAAGTCAGTAATCTCTAATATGCTGAAAAATACCGTTTTAACGTTGATAATTCTTCTTCTATAAGAATTCGAACGAAGATGTTTTATCCGAGAGAAAGAAAAAATGATAATTTTCGCGAGTAATTTTACGACGCACTCTTTCACAGTTAAGACGCTACTTTTGAGTCGAAGCTCCAGCACCTAAAACTTTACTACTACTCTGATTCTCCCTGCCCGTTGTGTTCTTAATAATCGAACGTGTCGTAAACGGTGTTAACACCGCAGAGTAATTTAGCTACTTGTAACTGTCCGATCGATCGAGTGCCATCCGAAAGAATTTCCGCGACCCTCGCCTAATTAAATTCAGAGCCTCGCGCTCGTCTGGATCTCCCGCGCTTCGAGCGCACGAGAAGGCGGTGAGTGATGCTCAGCGAGCCAGTCATCGGTCATTTTCTTGCGCTCGGTGAAAACCAATCAGCATGCGTATCATTCGTAAATTTTGCTTCAACAGTTGGTTCATCAACCAACACCTCCCTCGTGAACAAGTTACCTAAAGTTGATTAGGCGGAAAGCAAACTCGGTGCTGTGTCATCGTCATCGGACATGCACACACACATCTACAGGAAGATATACATTTAAGTGTCGAGATAGAAAGATTAGAAAAACCTGACCACGTTTTCGGGAAGGTACAGCTAAAAATTACAAAAAGAAAAAAAGAACAAATTACGTACATTTGAGAATTAACCACATCTTTTACCCTTTTCCGGTCGGATAAGATGAATAAATTCACCAAAATGGATAAAAGATCGTCTCCTCAGTAGGCTGCGTAATACATTTAATATAATAATACCTGTAATATATCTTTGGTATATGGTACAGCGTAGCTTGTAGATCGACGCGTGTCGATTCAAAGATCGTGCGTAGGTACGCGTGTCACGTTTTACTTGAGATCGATGTCGGAAACACGAGTTCGTGTAGGCAGAAGGGTGAGCGACTCTTTGGGTTTGATTAGTTGGGTGGTTACGATTGGGTGATTGGCTCGAAGGTCGAAGGGTAAAATGAAAGGGATTTGTGTCGGTGGTTGGGTCGTGGCTGTTGGAAGGAGGCTGGTAAATCGAGCGACGTTTCTCTGGGATTTGAAACGGACTGGAGGATTATTGTTTGGAAAGATGTATTAATCGGTAGATTTTTTGCTGAGCGGTGAACGGTACCGTGTTTTGCAGACAGTTTCTTTTTTTTTGGTTTTGTTAGCTTCGTGTTAGTTGGACGTTTGGATTACAGATTATTGATGGCGGCAACATGAACATTTTTTACATTTCCAATGCCAAGAATGTCTGCTATGTTCTCGAGTAACGCAAATTAGGAGATAATTGGTAGAATTAAGAGAACGGGTGATTTATAAATAATTGTAAAATAATACCTTTGAATAGTCACATTGTATGTTTATGTTTATTAATCGTTATCCAACTCTTCTTTTCTCCAATTTCATTTTTCCCTCAATGTTAAATTGGTATGATTTGGTATGATTGGTATTGGCAAACTTTTTATTGCTCACAAAGGATGAACTGACTTGTAGAGAATAATGATGCCTCGAGTTTATCATAATGTGTCATATTAAAATAATGGACGAATAAATATTAGTGACGAATATTAGCGACTAGAATATTCCATTGCTCGTTAATTTTATACTTGCCTTTGCTATTCTTTATAAAAGTTACGGATCGACAAAGGAAAAGCAGAATTTCAAAATGGCACGTAAATGTCCCCTGAAACTCGTCTATTTATGGTACGTACAATTATCCACAAAATCCATTATACAAATTATAAAAGGGGAATTTCTATTTATACAGAACATAACATATCATTTGATAATATATAAAGGAATATAATAAAACAGCACTTACTCTTCTTAGTACAGAACGCACTAAATTTTGTTCTAATAAAAATGGCCCTTTTATAGCATGTACGCCTGTGTATATAGCAGGAACGCCATAAAGTGAGAAAGAAGTAATCGAATAACGTTATATGCTCCGCGATACAATATTCCAGAACGTATTCTATCGAACACGTGTAGGAACTTTAAAATAAATGAGTTTAACGGGGGGAAAAAAGTTGTACTGTAACATATAAAATGAAAATATTTTCGTCAGAGAAGTGGAGGACTGAGCATAATATTCGAATGGTTCGTAAATCGAATACGAACCCATCTATATACCATATGTACGTATACCGTATGCACCTGTGAATGTACTTGAATACTTTCTATACAAAAACTTTTATGTCCATATTGTATGTGTTATATAAAACATTTTGAAGTCTCATTGACACTGTAGCGAGGCACCACTGTCATGAATATATTTAAAATTTGAAACCAATCTGAAAATGTATGTAGAAATTACAAGATATATATTGCAGGCATATAACTAGTAAAGAATTATTTATATTTATTGAGATATGTATAATTATGTGCGCTAGACTAGATTGGCCGCGTAGTAGTGACACACGTATATGAATATGAGTGTGTGGAAATATGTATGTGCATGACGTTTCGAAAAACAGATGAATGAAATTGTTCCGTTGGCAGTGTGGTATGGACAATGGTGAGACAAAGAGAATGCTGAGACGCGTGCAAATGTATATCGACGAAGATCCTGGAAATCGTTTATTAAATAAATCTAAAACTTTCTTAATATGAATTCTAAGTGTAACCTTAGTGTTCCTTTACTTTTATTTCGGCGATTAGGATCCACAATTCTCAACGATATTTAATAAAAAAATCTACCAGGATAATTACAACATGGATAGCTATCTTAAACGCATAATAAGTATTAAATATGATCCCACTAAATATTCAGGTTAATTGATATAACGAGTAACTTACATAAAAATACCTTTGTGACTTCTATGAAATGTAATACTTGTACTAAATACTTCGTAATTTCTACATAGTATATTTCCAGATTTGTTTCAAGCCCTCGCTTGTTATATAATAACGATAGTCGGCCGTCGTAATAACTGTGATGAAATTTCAAAATGTTTCGCATAATACACGTAATATATTCACAAAAGGTATCTACAAGTGTTCGAATACTTTCGCCATATATGCTGTGTATATACGTTTGTTATGTGTACATGAATGTATCTGAACGCAGATAAGTTTGAATAATATAACGAATATCTAGGGGCTGATAGACGAAAGTTAGGGGATGCTCGGCAATGTTAAGGTAATGATTCCACCTCTGTCTGTTTACGGATTGCGTTTCGATGGAATTTCGCGACTACGTTGCGGTTAAAACGCAGCCTATAGTTCCTTTGAAACAAAAGTTACCGATCTGAAAGTTGGCGATGTTTCGGTGGAAACTCCGGGAAATGCTTAAATTTGCAGAAATGTTTAAATTGTTATATTGAAATAACGCGTAAGAACGAATTTAATGCGATATACATGCACATGCTTATCTAGCGTTGAACAGAGGGAACTTTAATTAAATCGTTGCGAAAAGAAAAGTTCTTGCTCGAATTATGCCGGTCAGCCGTCAGTTTAATCTTCATGCACGCGTGTTTTTGAGAGTAGAATTACCGCGCGCTAGAAAAGATTAATTAAAACATAAGAAACGTGATCGTTTTTCTTACGTTTGTTTTGTGAATTCTTTCTCCCGCTCATTTTGTGCTTTTTGTTTTGCGATAAGCGGTTAAAAGTGTGCTACTTTAATTCTCTCTGCGTATACGTTTTTAAAACATAATTATACAACGTTATGACCGGCGAGAAATTAATTAAAAGACGGAACTTACAAAACTATAACATAAACAAAAGGTACGAGATTATTATCTCGAGCTTTTGAAACATAAACCTTCATTTCGAAGGAGAAGCAAATTAATCGTTAAATATAAAGTTTCAACTCGTATACGCATAAATATGAAAATGAGCTGTACGTAATAAAGAAACTGCAATAATAATTTCTGTCACATTATTTCGTCGCGTAATTATAATCAGCGTAAACGAACATCGAGCAATAGATATAGTCTAATATGCCACGGTACATGATTTAAGAAACATTTTTAATTTCCATAACAAGAGTTCTACTTTTATTTCCTGCAATCATATCGTCATAAAATATTATTTAAAAATATTAGATCATCCGAGAAAGCGAAATGTTTCTTTTACGTGAATATAATTATAAATATATTTACTAGTATTTTATATTGTTCTATATATTTGTTTCATGACACTTCGTTTAAAATTTTATTTATTGCAATATTTTGAAACAATGTGTCAATCAAGAAAAAACATTAAAAATTACAAATTACAAGCATCGTAAAAGGAATATCTAAAGGGCAGATTAGTTTCCTATATATTTAACTATATAAAAATATTCTCTAAGAATATGACTAATTATTGTTATGAGATCGTTATAGTAAATCACCTGACAATAGATTTTTTCTATAGTACTGTAGTTACGCCCCTTATTTTGTTGTAGCTTTGAACAAATAAAAAGGTTCGCTGATTGTCAACTGCTTTGTTCTCTTCGAATGCGTCGCGTTAATTAACAGCCATATAAGCGACAAAGAATCGTAATCGAAACAATTTTCTCGCTGTTGTTCTGACAAAAAGGAAACGCAACTTGTGTAACCACAATTTGAAACAGTGGTCGATCAAAAAGTTCGTAAATATCGGCGATAATCGGGACGAATTGAATGGAAATCGCGCGATCAGCAAGCACAATGGTATCGTGGTATCGACGAATCGGATAGAAGGTTTGATCGAATTTTGAAGAATTTTAGACTAAATATATTCTGGCATTTTCAAATGTCGAATACTCCACCAAAATATTTTTTATTCGAGATAATATGGTAAACAGTAGTTTAGGTTAAAATAAACGAAAAACGATATCTTATTAGTGTAGCTGTGTAAATTAATCGTGAAAAAGGTACTTTTCGCGTCTCTTCAATTATATTTGCTTGTTTACACAAAATACAGAATGCATTGGAATAACTCCATGTAAACAAGAAATATTTTAAGTCAACATCTCGTGAAATTATTAAATTTAAATTGAAAATAAATACATAGGATAACTGTAATAAGAAAAGAAAAGCTCAAATAAATGTTCATTTCTGTCGCATGGTATGGTCCACGCTGATCATGTAAATAAATATTTTTTACATTTCATTGTTGAAATCAAGTTATTGCCGAAACACCATCTAACGATTCATTTTCACATAAAATTGTCATAGCTCCATTAAAAATTACACTTTAGAAACATCGCTGTAGTCGAAAGAGAGCTTAAGTACAAATCAATATAAAGAGAACTTCAGAACTTTAACGCTTTAATCTACACATTTACCCAAATATCTTGACACGATTTGAGGTCAAGTGACAGTACAGAAAAGATACATGTAATTGTTAACTCGATTAAATTTTGCAATGTTTACCATATGGTCAAACAATTTCCATACAATTTTACAATGAATCCTTTCGAATCCAAGCATTCAAATAGTGTTCTTCCACTTCCCATCTTTTATCCGTGAAAACAATACAAGGACATTACGAGTATTTGCATAGCGGCGTCATCGGAAAACAAAGTGTCGTTGTATCTTTTGAATTCCTCAGTCTACGATAGTTTGCTCCTCTCAACTCATATTACATGTATACACATACCTAAACTATTCAATTCGTTTTTTTTTCTCGTTTCATCCTATACATTTCATCATATACGTATATGTAACTAACACCAAGCAGCGATGTTGATGCCGTATTCCCCTTTTGTATCGTCGGGCACGTAAACGGGAATTAACGAATTAACAGCTGCTCGAAGGATCCCCTTTGACTCACGGTTGATCTTTCAAGCAACGGTCCGGCTGACGTTCTGCCCCGCTTTCAAAGGCGAAGACGTCGGCAGAAATTTAAAGTTTCGTGCAAAGGCGCCGCGTTTCCAGGCAAAGTGCCCTTTAATTCTAGCGTCGAGAAACCCGCTCTGAAAATCCTCTTCCGGCTGTCGCTGGGATCGCGTTGTAATTAATGTAACGCTCTCCTCTCTCTCTCTTCTTCTTCTCTCAGTCATCTCTCTCGGTCACCCCCCCTCCAACCCCCCCACCCCGCTAGTCGAACGACCAAGGGATCAATTTTAAGTTTAACAAACGAGTTTGCAACGTAGCGACCAACGGGTGGTCCGCTTTTCTCGTTAACTTTCTCGCCGCGTTATAATCATAAATCGGTTATCCGACGCTAGGCCCTGGCCGACTTGCGTTATTATTAGCGATTAGCTATAAATTGCGAATTCTTCCGATCGCACGATTAACTGCGAATCGGTTATAAACCGACGATATCGAGATTCGTTCTGCGACAGTAACAGAATTTTGACGGACCAGCGAAAAGTACATATTTGGGTCAGTGTGATATATATGTGTGTAGCGGCACACGATTAGAGGACAATTCAAATCATGTTGTTGTTCTGCCTCGGGGTATCAAGATCGTTATATAAGAATAACGTAATATAAGAATAAATAAACTCCGGGCAAAATAATATCGCCGCTACGTGCAACCGTCGAACAAAGACAAATTTGAATTTTCCGACTTTACCCCGACCAGAAAAGAGTTCAGTATATACCCAACGTTACATAAAGCCATATTAAAACCTGTTTGGACCTATGGGATCCAACTATGGGGAACAGCGAGTAATTCCAACATAGAAATTCTCCAATGATTCCAATCAAAAACTCTAAGATCCTTAATAGATGTACCTTGGTATGTTACCAACGAAACGATACACCGCGACCTTAAGATAGCCACGGTTAAAGAAGAAATATCAAAATTCAGTAACAAATATAACATAAGAATTAACAACCACCAAAGCCCATTAGTTACCCAATTACTTGACACGGCGGATCAGACCCGCAGACTAAAAAGACAATACCCTTTAGATTGAAGCATTAGATTCAACTAGAATCAAACAAGTATGTTAAACTCTTATAATCCAAGTTACAGAACCACGCCAAAATAATTTACTTATAATTCTCAATGAGAATTGATTGTAAAGAGTCTACCAAATAAAAAAAAGTATATACCCAGTATCTATCAGCATCTACGAGTTATCTGCGAGCGATTATACACTGTCTGGCGAATACGTTTGTACGAGCGTCTCACGACATTATTTATATTTATTTAATTATTTCAAATATATTTGACGAGTTGCAACAGCAAGTTCTCGTTACATATTTACCAATCCTCTGCGAATTCGCTACATATGTATAGAATGATGAGAGCGTAAGTGCCACGGATCTGAAAAAATATGTCGCGGGCAACAGAGAGGTGATATTGCTATCTATCGTTTATCGTCACGCGTCGTTATGGCTACTGTTTTACTTGTGTATGTGACACTTTTGGCCAGTACTTATCTTTATGACTACGTTAGGTCTATAAGAAATAACCGATCGAGCTCGCGTTCCTTTCACGGCACTTCATTTCAGGTACCTATTATGTTTGTTCTGGACTGTAGCGTGTTAGAAGAACAAAAGGGTATTTGAGATGGATACAAAGTACTTGAGATTATTATATGAGCGAAAACTTTTGAATGAAAAAACTTACGACGTTCCGTAATACGAAGATCCTGACAACTTTCAATTCTTAGATCAACACTTTTAAAGACTCGCAGTACAAACTTTCGTACTGTTGCGCATATGTACAAATAATTCCTGTGTGTGTACTTGGTTTGGATTCTAAATTTTACAATGTTGGAAAAGCGAATGAAAGGATGCTCGTACCGAGTGTTTGCATTATTGTACGAATGGAAGCTACAACGCTATCTCAGGTTTCGGATGCACGAGCCCGAGAATCTTTTAATAATAGATAGCCACATTGAGCGGAAAAACTTGTGACGTTTGTGACGTGCGATGTGAAATCTCTCTTAGATTCGATACTTTCGAGGATTTACTATGCAAGGCTTCGTATCGTTGTGCAAATATACCGATGGAACAAGACTTTCTATTGGGTTGGCAACTAAGTGATTGCGGATTTTGTCAATACCACCTAATGACAAAATCCGCAATCACTTAGTTGCCGACCCAATACAACGTCAAAATGTACAATTTGAGGAATAAAATCTTTAACAGTAAAACAATATTTAATAATGAAATTATTATAGAAACTAGTCGTTATATGGAGATATAATATACATATAATATATTTCATAATTTCATGTTTATAATAATTCGACTAGTTTGATGATTTGTTAGTAAAAGTATGTCGAGTTCATGGGATGAACTTTGACGTCTAATCAGAGGATAAGAGAATCAACAGAAGAGAGAATGGGCGCGTGTAGACTTAAATGGTCCTAAAAAATGCGTGTGCTAGTTAGTCAAGAGTTGAAACAAGAACTAGTTTCGAGTCGAGTGTCAGAGTTAAGTGTCAGAGTTAAGCGTCAGTGTTCAAAGTCAGAGCCGTGTGTTGCCAGTAAAGAATTGGAGCAAAGACCTTCAGTGAAACTCGTTGCGTTAGTTTTAAATTGCCGTTGTCACCGACATTTTACGCCGAAATATTTTTATCACTGTTTTATCTATAGTACATCGTTCAGATATTGTGTCGAAAACAGTATATGGTTTACTAAAAGCGGTAGTTCATTTCTAACTATTTTTTTCAAACATATGTATTCCCTTAAAGCTATCGATGTTTTAGGATATTTTTATACGGTTTCGTGTACGCTAATAAAAATCGCGTATTTTCTACCAAGTTGTGAGCCGTGCTATACTTATACTTTATTAATCTTTTAATCGTGGAAATAATTAATCTAATATCCGTACATAATAAAATTGCAAGATTTGCGATTATTAATATTTATAAACTGTTTCCTTATTGTAAAATATATACGTTAGAGATTGTAAATTCGTGTCATTGAAATATACAGATTAGTCATTGTTTCTCAAACAGTTAGTTATAATCAATTGCTTTTTCACCGTGAACCTATTTTTGTATTGAACTTTCTATGCATTAATATTCGGTGCATTAATATATCGGAATATTAAACGAAACTTTTTACCGTGGAGAGCGGAGATTTTCAAGGATTCGCTTCGGGCGTTGTTAGTTCCTGCGCGATATCGCCGCGTGATTTAACGCAGAACCGTTCGACTAAAGCAAAAAATATGCAAACGAGATAAATCGGGCCGAATAAATCAAACGGAGTGAATTACACCGGTTACTTTACTGGTTTCCCCTGGTTCGACTAACTGAACGTCGAGTGCAACAAAGAAGCAAGACTTAATAACCCCGGTTAATGCTGGAAATCCCCTTTTCGTTGAAGAGTATCGCGTCTTGTTTGTCACGCTATTCACGCGGTCTCTCCCCTCGTCGAAATTCGTTCATCGATTCCTTTTTCTTCCAGAGGATGACAAATTATTCGCCAGTGGAATGATATATTAAACGATATTAATACATCGGTCGCATAAAACTCAAGCAAAAGCAGAAGAATATTAATGGTTTACCAGAGTGTTACGTTTTATATCTTCCTCTTCTTTATCCAACCTATAATGTATAACTTAATGACTGTCACTACATCTTTATCTTCTTTTAGTCAACTTTCGATGTCACAAAATGTATCGGTAAATTATCGATAACCCGTGAATAATCTTTATTAATGTCTCAGCTATACGTCTCGCTAATATTTAAGGAATTTCGATCGAGTAAAAAGTTAAAACATAACACGACCGCCCGGTAAGAAACACGCACGGCTATACGTCATCGTGATCGCATCCCTTCCCTCTCAAAGTCTAATCAAAATTCACGTTCCATTTTAATTAAGCGACATTGGAGGACGCGCTTAAAGCCAAAGAGCGAAGAAAGCGAAGCCCGGGGGCTTTGGTTCCGTTCGAAACGACGAATATTAATACCGATGAAAATTGATCACCCGCGAGGGCACTTTTTAATCATCAATATTAATTAGTCCATTGAACCGAGCCCGAATTAAGAAAGTTCATCGAGAAAGAAGAAAAGAAGAACACGGTATACCTTAAAAGCGAGAACTTCCTCCCCTTTTTTTCCATTCCCCTTTCACCCTTTTTTCTTTTGTCCCTTTTCGATTCGATTTACAAAGCACCCGATCGAAAATCGAACTTCGACTTTGGTTACCTCTACAAAGTCGCTCGACGAAGTCAGATTTAATCAGTTCGATTTCGAAATTAATCATTTCGTATACTTTGCTGCGAGTGCCGACCAAGATGGATTGTCTCGAGGGACGCATTTGGAAACTTAAGATTAACCAGTAGCCAATGGCCTGCGTCTTTGTAGGCCATAATTATGACGAATCATCGACAACTTCGTTATTTGTCGAATCATCCACTCGTAATCTCTGTTCGGAGATGAATTTCTCAGGATCAAAAAATAGAATTATTTGTTATTCCCTGGAGAAAAATATATTATACAGGGCACGAGTATATTAAATATTAGAACATTTCCGATGTGTTTGAACAAAATTGGTATTTGATAGAAATCGAACGGTTTTCAATCCTTTTAACTTTTCATCTTGTTATTACAAATCCGTTATTTCGCCTGCATTATATAACTCTGTATTGCAAAATGCTAAATAAAGTAAAAGTTGTGTGAGTTTTCCAATAAACGCGTAACAAGCTATGGTTATTCGCGAGAGAGATTGGTACATTCGGTCAACATTTATTCATGGTAATGTTGATTGTACCTTTTGAAAACACGCTCAATTTAATGAAAAAACTAAACGTACCTCTCGCCAACTTTCTAAGGGAAAAATGTCTACATTTATTCACGGTAATGTTGATTGTATCTTTTGAAAACATGCTTAATTTAATGAAAAAGCTACACCTATCTCCTAGGAAGTTTTTAAGGAGAAAATGTTTGTTGAAAACGTAACTCTAACCGTATCTCGCGCGAAACGATAAATATCTATAAAATTTTCGTAATTCAATATTAATTAGTATCATGATTATCAAAGTTCTTATACTTGCTGATCGTCAAAATAATATTAGGAAGACCAATAGCTTGAACGTTCTCCGGGAAGAAACTTTCTTAAATAGTTTATTACTGCGTCTGGCAAAGTTGGCTGATTTGCATTCAGAAAACGTCTGCGGAAATACGTAAAACTTGCTTTCAAGTGGACCCATTGTCGAGCGTTTCTACAAGATAGCCGTCTCGAGGATCTCTAGACGCTATCTTTAAACCATATGCACGCTTCTCTTGCTCTTCGAACTTCTTTATTGAACAATTCCCGTGCAAAATCATCGATCCGATTTATCAAAATAATTCATCCTTAATATCGGACCTGTCTACGCTCTCTACCTCGAAGCTGTATCCTGTTAAAGAATTTTGTTATCGAGGCTGGTTATGCTCCGCTAACACATCCACGAAATAATGACCGTTCATCCGTCAAGTTCCGATAAGATACTCGATTTTCCCTTCCTTCTGCATCCAATCCACGGCTCTTATCGATTTCTTATTACTTAGAGGCGTGCCCCTCCAACGACGACGAGATCGTTCCACGGATGCCTGGTGTCGTCTCGTGGGTGTCGTTACTCGCACGTTTCGCCCTCTTGCTAATCTCCGACCAAGACGATGTTTCCCGGTGTCAGCAAGTCCCGTCTGATCGTCTCTCGACTCTTTTTGACGAGAAAATCCGCGAAGAACGACGACCTACCCACCCTACGCGTCATCGAACATATCGGATTTCCGTCGACGCGACTCCTCTCTCTCTCTCTCTCTCTTTCTCTCTCTCTCTCTTTCTCTCTCAGTCGCTCGCTCTCTATTTTTTCACGATAAAGTCATCGATATTTTCCAGAGGAACGTATCGATCGGATATACGAACGTGAATACCCAACACGATTCAGCTATTCAACGTGCATACGACGATCAAAGAGCGTGCTTTCAAACGATCCAATTATTCGCAGATTTTCTCCTTTGATCTAGTTGCTATCTTTTTTTCCTATTTTTTTCTCGGCTCCACTTTTTTCAGGTCTCATTTACGATTTTGCCAGAGTGATTGGCTTTTGATTATCGGCCTTGTTGGACTGTGTTCCTGGAAGCTTGGGGACCTTCCAGAGACACGGAGCGGATTTCTCGGTTAAGTGGAGAAATTTCGATTTCCATATACTGAGAAGTATTTCGATAACAGAGCGAAGAAGTAGCGAAGTAATTAAATATATAGCGTATGCTGAAGATCGTGGAAGAAACAAGACGAGGGAGATTCTACGATTAAAATAAGATACATGTCAAGAATAATTTGGATCGACTCGATTGATTTTCCTCGAAAATAGAACTTCTAATGTACTTTTGCTGTTCTTGATTTTTATCTTACTTTGCGTCACGAGATCTTCCTTATTTTTAAAATGTACCTAGATTAAATATACCCTCATGAGTGATCAGTTTGTAATAAACGTTAGATGCAACGAATACGACGAATTTTAAATAAGTAAAATATCTTAAAAAATTGCAACATAAATAATAGTCAAACGAACACGTCAAAGAAGAAAACGATAATAATAAATTTCGTTGTCCAAAAGTTTACTTTCTCTTTCTTCGTTGATATCGTTACACGATATGCGTTAAAGCCATCGAAAGCTTCGCTAGTTCTAAATAAATGATCACGCTAGAAACATTTTCCGTATAAATAACAAATTGTTGGAAGGAAAGGAGCGCGAGAAAGGTGATGATTCCAGTGGGAGAGTTGAAACCTTTATAGACTCGAAGTGAAGTTCGTTGTAGTCAAGTGTAAGTAACCGAGGAAGACGACGCCTCTCGGTGGAAAACCATCAGGTGACCGATAAAAGATACCTTCGTGAACTTTCATCGAGGTCGAACTAAGTTTGAAACAAAGATATCGGTCAAATAAAAACTACTTCCTCGTATATTTCTATTCGTTTAACTTATAAATTATATTTTCTCCTGTGCTGTTCTTAAAATACTATAAACGAAGAACTTCTCGCACTGCTATAGATTGTTGGCCAAGCACGCAATTTCGATACATCGCAATTACAAAGTAACGAGTGATCAACGGTTTTACCAAAGCAGCTTAATAATTGTGGAGCGTGTGGCTCATGTTTTTCATAAGCTGAAGATATATTTCTTACGATAGAAAAACACGATTAGATCGTTAATGACTCGAAGAATGTAATTGGGTTAAGTTTACCTACTTCAACGAATTTTCGTTGAAGGGGACAGATTTTTTATTTTACTACAAACATTCAAGTGCTTTCGATAATATTAATGGTATCTTTTGTTGAGCCAGAAATATATTGCCACGTGCATACCTATTCATTTCCATTACATTCCTTCAATCTTAATTACCTGCAATACCACATGTAACTCGAGAGAGTATACCTAGGACAAATATAAGTAGATGTTATAATTGCAAAATGAAATGTATACTTATTAACCGCGTCTGTTCTAAAGGAAATTAATTATACGAAATTCTGAACATTTTATTGCAAACCTTATTGAAGATTTTATTAAGGCTCATTCCTATGATATCGTAGGACATCTTTTACTTTTAACCCTTTCGCTTCGCAAGTCCAGTCCGCCGAAGTACCGTCACTGAAGGGAAACGCGCGCCAGAAATACGCACAGTGTGCATGGTTGCTGTTTATACGTTTTCCTAAGTCTTAAATAACAATAATTTTTGTACGAATCGTATATGAAATATCGTTTCACTGTCAATGGATTTAATAGATTTTTTAGCATGAAACAGTATACTATCGTTTGGATGTTTGAAATATATTACGTGAAACGTTTTGATGTTGTTTCAACAATGAGTAACTTCAAGAAGTGATTAATCCAATATGTCAATAAAATCAACAGAAAATGTTTTACCGATAACGAACAAATATATTATTGACTATAGATAGCATTTGTATATGCGTCATTTGGATGCAGGATATATGGATTGCCGGACTTAGGATTCGCCGCCTATATACGGCGCTCGTACCCACAGGTGATCTCGTGGGTGCCGCCTATAAGCGGCGCTCGAAGCGAATTGATGTAAATGATAAACATTAAATTACATGAATGTTGTCAGAAAATTGTTAGTTGCCTTGTCATATAAATTCTCAAATTAAATGATATTACATACACACACATTCTATGTTTCTACGATTACTTAAATCCGCCCAATCTTGATCTAAATGTAGCAACTCTAGAATCAAATATACGACAAACACTTATTATCCAAGTTATAGTACCACGCCAGAATAATTTACTTATAATTCTCAATGAGGATTGATTGTAAAATTCTCCCAAATAAAAAGGAAAAAATATATAGCAACTATCCTAAGACCGTTGAATGGCGCGTAACATACACAAATAGACCTAGCCCTAACATAGAAATTTTGCTTATTTCGCGCGAGATCGCGGAATGAATTCTGAAGTGCACCGTGACGTGATCGTCAGATGAGAATTCTCGGGCCGTATTCCGATGGTAGCTGGATGCTCTGGGAAAATACGAGCCGCTAAACGTAACGAGTGATCGTAACTGAGAGCAGAGTAACTAACCGAGGTGGCTGGAACGCGTCCGGAATTTATCGAGTCCACTCGATGGAGAATTAATCGACGACGCTGGTTGGTCGGTCGCCGGGCAATCTCGAAGAAACGCGAACGAGCCAGAGGTACAAACGATCGGAAGTAATCCTCCTGAGGGAAGAGGGCAGGTGAGATTTCACGTCGAGAGGGACGATAGTCTTTTTCTAGTCGGCCAACGAACTTTTCGAACGGTCTCGCTGTTTCGCGACTTAATTGGAAAGTTTTAAATCGAGGCTGGGCTAATCAGCTGACGAGACTGTACGCGCGGTTTTACGCCTGACACGCAATCAGCGTGGATTCCGCGGTCGAGGGTTCGTTCGTTGCCCGATTCCTGCCAGAGATTTGCGTAATCCCGACCTCTTCCTCTTTTTCCCCCTCCACTCCCATTTATTTTCTGTATTTTTTTTTCTTTTCCAGTTTATGCGCAGTCTTGATAATGAGCTTCGAAGGAAGGATCGTTAGTTTGTGCGAAACGAGAATACTCGGCGAACTAAGGAGAAGTAATAATTGACGTTTTATTTTATTAAAAGCCCGTAGAAAATTTAGTCTTTCTGTATGTTTTAGAGTTTCTCGACAAATTTATTCAAAATGTATACTATTTTATCTGAAATATCATCGAATATATGAAACTTATGTGAAAAAGATTCCTCCGTATAATATTGCGTATAGGAGATGACAATTGGTATTAAAGTTATGTAAATTCGGTGTCCAAGCTAGATACGTCCTATCAGCGTGTCATTTAATCCCTGTTGGTGCTACAATGTTTCCGAAATATTGGCGTATTTCTTTTAAAAGAACACGATTTACCTGGAAGCCTCGTACTTCGTCCTTCGTAATTCCTTATAATTTTCACAACTATTATTCTGTTCAATCTCGAACACCGTTTTACGTGCAATAAAGCCAGCGTATTACCGTAAAATGTAGCAGTAACGTTATAGGGATTTCATCTATCTGTCCACGTAACTATAACTGTCTACTATATTACAATAATTAGATAATCTCATCGAGCGATCGTAAAACGATTTTATTTATTCGATCGACCGCCAATTAGCAGGCAATTGAACAAAATATACCTATCTGCCGCTCAATTTCTATTTAATGAGGAACAAATTGCTGAATAATGTTGTCTTATGATGGCTAATTTGCAATCATCGAACAATTCAAAAGCGTCCGTACGTATATAATGAGGAATGCAGTGTCTCCGATGATTGTTCCAGTTTTACACTGTTACAAACGGTAACGTCACTCTGTGCAAAATAGTCACACACCAAATTCCCATTTCCATATTATTATTAAACTACAATGCTCCATCCGAGCAAAATAATTAACTCACCCCCTGCGTTTTATCCTAACGCGATTTAGTTCGCGTTTAACCCTCTGTCTCATCTTCACACCATTTCTTTTAATTATCTAACCAGGTCCTTAATTATGTTTCCAATGTATTTGTATTAAAAGTTCCGCTCACGTCGACGGTATAACGCAACAACTTTAATTTTTCGAGGCGAAAAGGAACGAAACTGCGAGTCAATTAGGAACAAAAATTGGACTGCCATCGGCGGTACTTCCGTATAATCCACGTTGCATAACTTTGCCTGTTTTAACCAGTTAACGGTCCTTTTCGTGAGAAACGACAATCGGAAATGACACGATCCCGGCTAACCAGAAGCTTCGCTACCGCGCTCCGAACAAATAACGTTTCTCCGGCCCGGCGTGACAACGACCGAATTCCAACCCTCGCAAACCCTTTCAACTCGCTCGGAACAAATATTAAATGATAGTTGCCCCTCGGTGCCGCGCGACTCAACACTAATGGAAAATGTCTCGCTGAGAAAAGAATTTAATACCGTATCGGAATTGGCCAACTTTCCGACTTTCGAAAACTGGCTGTCAACTATCGGCGATGTACATTTGTTATGAGTTATGACAGACTCAGGGCAACGACGTCACACACTGCCAACGAGGACGGTTTGCTTCTTGCGTTTTTCGTATCTGATCTACATATCTGTACATACGCGTGAAAATTGAAAGACACACTCATTAGAAGAGTTAGAATAACCGCTAGGTCTAGAATAATATAAATAGAATAGAATAGAATAGCGTTGTTTCAGGATAAGAAAAATATAAAATTGTTTGTATACTACGTTTTTGTTCTTAATAGTGTGTATGTATGTCATTTTGTTTCGTATAAGGACTATTATGTTGTCGGAAAAGTGTCTCTCTTTCGCAAACGTGTTTTTTACAACAGTGCACCTTCATACAAACGTGAAAGCAAGTCTGTGAAATGTCGCGGTGTTTATCTCAACATAACAAAATCGTACGTAATTCGATAAAAATAATAAAAAATAAAAAACGTTGTGCGTCTATTATTTCCTCATAAAACGAAAGAAACTTTTCGGACAACCTAATGCATCGATGTAAATTTCGAATTTTCTCCAAATGTGGTCGATCAATTCTGTTCCAGCCATCAATTGGTATTAGAACTGGAGCTAGGATTAAATTTGGAGTTAGAGTATTTAAGTGATATTTGTATCTTATGTCTTGCATGACAAATGTCACCGATGCTCTCTATGATAAACGATAAAATATAAATTAAAATTAAACAACATTCGAATCCTGTTTGGTTGGCAATTACTAAGAAACTCCATTCAGATTCGATCTTAGGTACGTACTACATCTAACAAGCTTCGTACAATATTCTGAAAATGTGCATAGACAATGAGATCGCGTATAAAGTACAGGCAAAGTCGTTTACGAGAGCACAGTTTGTAGGGAAAATTATTAAAATACAAATCTGTTTCTCAATTTGGAAACGAGGACAAACAGGACAAATATTTAAAGCAACCTTTCTCGTTCCTCTTACGACCCCAGTTTGTACTCATCATTTATACCCACGTGTTTTCGTATTCCTTGTGCATTCAGAATAACATATGTTATATAGCTCTCTTAATGATGAACCTACAGTCCCTGATTATTAAAGTAGAACCACATGCAAAAATTCACTTCACCAACTCTGATATGCCACGCATATATTATGTCAAATAAGTGGAAAATTATCTTTTATTGTTCAAGGAAGGGAAATACTATTATAGAAATACATATTGTAAATATATTTTACAATATATAATGTAAAGTAAAAAAGAAATATATATATATGTCGGAGATGAATGGAAAGCCGGAGTCTTTCCTTTGCAATCTTGGGAAAGTCCTTTAACACTTTAGCCTAGATTTTATTATAGCTGTAATTGTTCGAGATTTGTAATAACGAGATTGGGTTCAAGGTGATAACTGGTCGCCGAACGTAGCCACGGTCACGGGATCGACGTTTTGCTTGATGAAGGTGTGGAGTGATTGTATGGTTTTTCCTAGTAATGTGGTTGTGGTGGCATACAGCCTCGAGATCGGGCCTAGTCGTATGAGATTGTATTTTGGTGATGCCGATATAATGGGACACATGTTGTATTAATAATCAAACCCCAGACAGAATTACTTAGTAACGGCGATTGGAACTTTCTCGATGNTCAATTGATCATTCGTGTTATTACCCTCGTGAGTGACACATCAAGCAGTTTCCCGTGCGTTTCAGTAATCGTATTTTGTGCCTAAAATTATTTTACGCATAGTAAAGAGTTTTATCCCGTTGACCGTGGATTCGTTTGAACTCAGAACATTGTTATTAGACGTCTCGTGCTCAAAATTTTTATGATAATCCGACATATATATATATATATATATATATATATATATATATATATATATATATATATATATGTCGGGTTCTCATTAGAGTTAGGGGCGTATAATGAATCTTCACGTGAATTGGCCATCGTTGTGATGCACTATAGATGATATTTACTGATACAAATGTGATTATTACAAAGTGTAACAAGTAATAACGGCGATTGGATGATCGAGATGTCGATGACAATGAATTTAGGTTCGATAACGAATCCACGGTCAACGGGATGACGAATGCGATTTGATCTACGATTCTGGTGTGACTCAACGTACAGTTCAAGTAGAACTTATCTGACTGAATCTCAGTCCAAGTGGAACTGCTCTTATATACTCCTCTCCGTACCTCTCTCTACCCCTCGGGTCAATCTCTGTTTCTTAGGAGAGCTATGTAATTACTCCATACCCCTGTTAGGTACACCCTCCCGTTTTTTTTTTTTATTTTTTTTTATTTAATATTTCGCATTCACAATTTGTCCAATTTGGACATTTGGTAGAATTTTTTAGCTGTTGGATTATTATGTGGGTGGCTACCCCCAGCAGGGTACCATCTCCGTGTTTGTTAGGTTATATCCTTTGTGAACGTCCCTCCCGTGACCGTGGCTACGTTCAACGACCCGTTATGTCACTTCGAGACCAAGCCCACTGTCACAAATCTCGGGCACCCATACTCGGATTAAACCATAAACGACTATTTCTCAGTTTTATTATTTAAGTACAGCTGTAATAAAAAGTCTGGGCTAAAGTAGCGGGAACCTTCCCAAACGTTCCAAAAGAAAGGCCCCGATGTCCTTTCACCTCCGACACACACATATATATATATAAAATGTAAAGTAAAAAATGTAAAGTACAGGTATGTGTGTAACGTTAAAGGAAGCGCCGAGCAACAGATGATTTATAAAATATCTCAAGAAAATTTCAAGCGATCTAACTAAATTAGCAAACGAAGTTAGCGAAATCCAAGAAGTAACCGAAAGTCCTGAACACAGTAGAATCAACAATTCCGCTGTGCGCGTCACTCGTCGCGCTATTTTCTGCCAAGTAAATCTGCCCAAACCACGCAGAAATGTCAGCAGCTGTTCCCAAAACCTAAAAGTCATAATCCTACGGTCGCGTGTTCCGGGAAAGATGCCTGGCAAAGGGGTGTATTGTCTGCGTGGTTGCTTGCTGTTGTACCGAACGTCTCGGTTGCGGTGACAGTAGACCAATGTCTGCTCCGAGATAAATCGCGCGGGAATTGAAGCTCGAGATTCGTCTCGCGTCTGGCGATAGTACGCGGCCAGAAGCGCGACAACGAGAAAGAATAAAAGGAAGAAAGAGAGAAAGAAGGTAAGAAATACAGAGAAAGTGTAAAAGTGCGGTGAAGAGGACGAAGTGCGCGCAAGAATAGAAGGGAATGGCTAGAGAGAAACGGATGAGAAACGATGGAAATGTACATAGGGTGTCTCGACAAAAGTCAAACGCTCGAATATTTCGTTAGTCTTTGACAGCGTTGGAAAATTTACAAGGTATGATTTTAATAAAAGAATGAAACTCGCGATACTATCAAATTTCTCGAAATGATTTTTGTAACACAACTAAGCTTCCTAGAAATATATTTTTTCATCAGGAATGAATTTCTACTAACAAATTTTTTAAAGAATTCATAGAACTAACAAACTTAATAAAATAACGGGAATTGTAAAATATGTTTTAGCGTCTGTAGATATTTTGTGCAAAATCAATATTGTTTTTCTCAATAAGATTGAGACATAATTGTGTACGCCTATTTATATTTACTGCATCATTTTAATATAATTATCTATGCATAGCATATATTTTTAGGCGCACAATACAGGCCAATGATTCAAGTGCAAAGTTCATTGGTGTTTCACGTATCGGTTTTTCTACTGCACGTGACACGTATTAAAATGTATTCAAGCGTGGCCTTGAATATCGAAAGGCTACTGATCAAATTCCAATACAGTTCCAGGATACTGTATGAACTTCCTATTGCCTATGTTCATAAATGCTGAAAATAGCGTTCATCGGGGATACATTATCTAAAACGAGTACTTACGAACTGTGCTGTTTCTGAAATTATTACTGGCATAACAGTGCAAGCTCTAATTGGTCGATTCATCATGTCTTCCGGAACGTTATGTTGCCGCCGTTAAATGTGTGTACCCAGTTACGTTTATGAACATATTACACGTGTTTACAAGGACTAATTAAAGCTTAAGTTGCTTAATTTAAAATCTATAATATAATATAGCGAAATAAAAAGAAAATTTAATTGTCAAAAGAATAAACTGCCACTTGAAGTTTAATCACCTTCCTAACATTCACATCCGTCTCATAGATGTATTATAACTCTTCGACTAAAAGCATTTTAAATTTGTATTTTAATCGGTATAAAATACAACAAGAAAGCAAATTTATGCTTCGCTGCATAAAACGTATCCATGATATTGAAAAACTGAAAAATAGAGATACTCCTAGATAATTATGCGAACTAGTCAGTTTGAATCGCATATAACGATATAATAATCTCGAATAAATTGAAAGATAAAGATCGTCGTATTTAAAATTCTTGCAGAAATGTCAATCTAAAAAAAGAAAAGTAGTTCTAATGAATAAATCATAAACAGTAGGGGATTCCTTCGAAATTTAACTTAAAAGCGGTTTACGTCTTAAGTATTTTCCAATAAAGTCAAAAATAAAGGAGATATCGAAGAACTCGAGTTATGGTGTAAGACACCCTATATAGGAAAAAAGGCGGGAAATACTCTTGGGAGCCCCACGGCAGATTTATACCGCTCCTGGCTGGTTGGCTGGCTGGCTGGCAAGTCTGTGCACCCTATATATACATACCTCTACTCTACATCCACCCCTAGCCGCGGGGTAGCCCCCTAACCAAAGGATCCTGCAGGATATTATACGATATGCACCGAAAGTTGATAGATGGCTATTACGTTCCGCTAAGACGAGCATGCTACGTTCTGCTGCTCTTTCTCCGTCTATCACCTCTTTTTTCCTTCCTTTCTCTCTTCCTTGCCCTCGTGCCGATCCTTCGGCTGTATTCGAGCTCACGAATGTGATTTTTCGGTGGAAAGATTCCCTTGGCCCTCGTTCATCGTCTGACTCGTGCAAACGACTGAACCGTGTCTGTGACTTTTTACTCCTTACCGCCATATACTTCGCGAGATTTTTGAGTAGTAAAAACGATTCGAGAGAAATATTAACAGAGGGAGGATTTCTGACCGATCGACCGCTTTATTGTACGCACTCGATGGTGGAATTTTATTAAGTTTACCCAATGGTTTCGTATTCGATTCTAAGTTAAAGATTTATCTCAATTTTAGAGCGATTATAGTTTTCAATAGAATATATGTATATGTTAGAATTTAATCTTAAAGTTAAGAAATAAATCTGTGGAAGACACAATGTTTATGTTGAAATAATATTTGGTGATGTTTATTGAACAATATTACGATAGAACTGAATGTATTTAAAATATAAGTGAGTGATATGGATTGTTGACAGTTGGCTAGTTACTCTCAGACTGACTGTAGGTAGCGACCCATGGCCCCTTAAAGATTTTATCCCCACTCTCTATACAGTAGTGAGTATGACCTGCGTAAGTGTCCTGTTCAAGTGCCTGTGTAGGTGTCTGTATGAGTAATATCGTTGTATTCCAACAGTATATATAGTAATAATAAATAATAATTGTTTTTTAGTTATATATGGATATGTGTATGTCGGAGATGAATGGAAAGCAGGAGTCTTTCCTTTGCAATCTTGGGAAAGTCCTTTAACACTTTAGCCTGGATTTTATTTTAGCTGTAATTGTTCGAGATTTGTAATAACGAGATTGGGTTCAAGGTGACAACTGGTCGCCGAACGTAGCCACGGTCACGGGATGGATGTTTTGCTTGATGAAGGTGTGGAGTGATTGTATGGTTTTTCCTAGAAATGTGGTTGTGGTGGCGTATAGCCTCGAGATCAGGCCTAGTCGTATGGGATTGTATTTTGGTGATGCCGATATAATGGGACACACGTTGTATCAGTAATCGAACCCCAGGCTGAATTACTTAGTAACGGCGATTGGAACTTTCTCGACGTTTCCAATGGAAATATAACAAACAAATGCAATTGTACAGCGAGGAAAATTGCCTTCAATTGATCATTCGTGTTATTACCCTTGTGAGTATCACATCAAGCAGTTTCCCGTGCGTTTCAGTAATTGTATTTTGTGCCTAAAATTATTTTACGCATAGTAAAGAGTTTTATCCCGTTGACCGTGGATTCGTTTGAACTCAGAACATTGTTATTAGACGTCTCGTGTTCAAAATTCTTATGATAATCCGACATGTATATATGTGTAGAATAATTAATAGCCAGTTGGTGATAGTTTCTTTTGCACGTGGAACATTTTTCTCATGAAATCTTGTCTGATCGTGCATTTATATATACAATTCAATAATCGTACGTTGATAAAGCTACCAGTAGAAATAGAAAGAAACCATTGTGTTCTATTGTCCCGTAGTATGATTCTTCTGCTTGTCTATGATTCCTTGATATCTTCCTAGTGTTTCTGCACCGATTTATCAATAACGTTTATTACGTATATTTTGTTGTATGCAATCATCTATTATTTGAAGGGGAATGTAAAAGGTGAAATTGTTTTTCAACTAATATTTGTTACTTGCTTGTAACGATTTTATCTTTGGGAACTTCCTCAGAAAACTAGAAAAACAAAAGGGAAAAATAGAAAGATTCTAATAGATCTAATAGTTTTTAAAACTTTGTTGATGAAATAATTTTAACCTTCCTGAATTTATTCACGATTTCTGCAGATAAATCAAAGGTGGTTAACCCTTCATGCCGGCTTGACGGACACGCGTACGTCAGAGTAACCATGTTGGTTGTAGCGCGGTGATCCGACGTGCAAGCCTATGTTTCCTAAGTTACATTGGCCCTTTTTCGTTTTATTTTTTTCGCAGTACATTACATGAGTGGTATGTAATTTTACGTGAGTTCAGTAAATCATATTTATCAGACAATGTAACGTGTTACTGATAATTTTGTTATAGACAATAGAACATAAATGGTAGTTTATTATTTCTACCTAAATGGCGTTACGAAAACCACCAAGATTTTTATCACGCAGCGAGTTGCTATTCGATGTAAAAGATACTGATAGCAATACATTATGTCAAACTTTTGTGGAAAATAATGCAAAAAAATATTGATTACGCATAGAATGAAACTTCCACGTTTGTATTACATTGAATTTGAGCAGAGTGATAAGCCATTGTCACCTGCCAGAAAAATGGGAATGCGTTTCAATTGGTTTCTCGTACAAAGGGATGAAAATGCTATTTTCTGGAAATTCAGGCGTACAAAGAGAATTTTGTACGGTTATCGATACACGTTTTCTCTTTTTTTTGATTTTAAAATAATAACATACAGCGATAGTTGCGGAGATTAATAGATACGCGCAACAGTTCTATAGAAAGTCATTTACTGATACCACGATCGCGTCTACGAAATAAGGAACCAATGACCGTCGAGCAAATGTATTTATATCTGGCATTTATTACTTTCGTTTACTGGAATTTTACGGAAATCTACGATCAAAAATTATTTTAACAGAGACAATTTCATAGAGACGACAATATTCCCTCAAATCACGTAGCAAAATCTACTGTAATTGATTTCATGTGTTTCTCGTTTAGCTGACGTTTAGTAGCCTTGAAATAGTGGCCTTCGTAAACTATCTTTCGTTAAATGTACCTTCGCAATTTGAAAATTACCGCAGTAGCTTCGTGATATAGAATTTTAAACAAGTTCCAATAAAAGTAAGGGAATTGCTGCAAATTAACTACCGCTTGAGCCAATAACAAGTACATGCGAAATTACAGGCTTGAGGAATAAAGAGAACTTTACGTTCATCGAGAAAACTTTAACTTATTATACGATATTAGGTTGCGGATGAAGAAACAATGGGTTAGTTTATGCTTCGAATGAAATTTTTTTTTTATAATTAAGCGGATTCACACACTTCAACAATATTTATCCATATTAAATATTCAATATTAACGCGTTCGATCTTCCACGAAAATCGGTATTCTTCAGACGAATTTGTACAATGCGAAATGCTGTTCGTGGGATCACGCAATAACGGAAAACGCATTATCGTAATACGTTTTGTTGGACGAGACGCGAGTAACGGAAATGAGGACTTATGTCCAGCCGCTGTCTTCCGTTCAGCATAATTTTTTCCCGTGCTGCCGTGCCGCGGGGAAATTTGCTTTATAACGTACGTGCGCCACCGAAAGAGATAAAGTAGTATTCACCGGAGGAAAAGTACGAGTCGAACTGGCTTTAGAATTAATTACAACTAGACTCCGGATGTTTATGCATTTACAAGAAATTTAGAGACACGGAAATGTACATAGCGGTTACAGCGTGCAGAAATATACGAAATATCCAAAATAAAGTTTCCGTTATAATGTTTGGAGGGTGAGATAAGTTTTGATTTTGATTCCATTTCTCTAGATATATTTGTAAAGCTGTAAATTTTCATAAACATTCGCAGTCTGCTTAGAAGCAATAAAACGCACCGACTATTTTCTCCGTGCGGTTTCCTCTTTAAAATTGTTTATAGGATTCGATGAGAATTTCTGGCGAAAGTGTAAAAAGTAATGCATAGATAGTACGTAATTTAAGATGGTAATTTATAATGATTCAAAACTACACGATATGATAATTTGTATGTGCAATTTTAACTTGTGGAATTGTTTCGTGCAGTCGTTCATTTATCATTTATATTCCTCGAAATTGCGATGGAATTGTATTTCGAAAGCTATTTAGAACAACACACAAGTTTGTTGTTTTCTTAGTACATTACATGCAAATCCCCAGGAAACGTGACGACAACACGTATGTCAGCCTGGTATTACATGAAAACGATGAGTAACAGATATTTGTTTTATCCGGTTGATATACTGGTCATTCAGAAAGAATTGGTGTTTCCAAAAATGTAAAGTTTTTAATTAGAAAATACGACGTTTGAATTATTAAAAAAAAAAGGACAACTCGTTTCTATCTTCGTGCAATATTGAAACGTTCGAAAGAAAAATATCGAACGCTATTAACTCGTGTTACGTTAACTAAATGAAATCTTAATTTAAGTTCGTCTCTTTTAATCTAAAATTTTTCGTGGCGAAATCTTTAGTAATCAAACTTTGAACATGTCCGACGCATAAGATTCAGCATCGCGCGAAATTCAACTAACTCTCAACGATTACCTGAGAGATTTAGTAAAAGTAATTAAAATTACGAAAATTGCTTCATTTACAAGCTACTACCTTACGTGTAACACATAGGATTAAAGCAAATTAGTCTCTGCGTTTACCTTGAATGAAAGGTATTACCTTAAATACCATTACCGATTAGTAATTAAAGTTTGCCTATTGCAGTTCTTTGCAATTAAAAATATTCAAATTAACGAATGTCCAGATGAACTCTAAAATTCACCGCAGATTTTGACGATGAAACGAAAAATAGGAAGATAAGGAAATTGAAATTAAATGTTAATTATGCCAAAAGCAATCGAATGATTCAAGTAACTGTAAAATAAAAACACCTTGATAATTTTAATACTTTAATATTTCGTATAAATTACAAACTTTGAACTACATGTGTTTATTAATAAAATTATCCGTACTTGTCCTACTCAAAAACGCTACGAAATGTAACAAAATATTTTTCACTGGCTTGTAAATGTAATATAAAGATAACAGAATATCCTTCAGTAATTATCTCATTTTTTTCTAGATTTTCAATAAATATAACAATCCTTTCAAGACTTTCAAACGAAGAAATGCATTCCGCATTGGTCGACCCCAAGGAAATCGTTCGGGCGATGATTCAGTGAATGCGAACATTTAAATGGATCGCATCTCGACGATAGATATGGCAGGAGAGCAACATGGCTTACCGTGGGATTATAACAACGGGGTCTTGATCCGGGCGAACCAACTAGCATTAATACAATTAGCAGAGCTTTCCTAAGTACCGTAACGCGGTGCACGGTCGGCCTGACCCTTGGACTTGGCCCAAATATTCGCTACTTCGGGGCCAAACCACCGCTAACTGTCCACGAATTCTATTACCGAATCTCTGTACCGATACGCTGCCCCTGTGCCTCGAATATTTCATCAAGTTTGACAGCAATGCTAGTGGATGACGAAAAGTAGGACGATCGTGAAACTGAGATAGGAGAGACGGAATTTGCATACGTAGGATAAAGAAGGAACAACATATTTGAGAAAAATAAACCTAAGGTGAAGTAAAAGAAGAGTGTAAATTATTATTCGTTGTATGAAATGTTTTCTTCTTTTGTTCGAATGGTATGAATTTAAATCTTATTATGGTCCATGTTGTGTATGTGCAACATTATAGCGTAACAGATTGTCACCTGACTAAACAATATACGCTTGCTTTTGGTAAAATTGATTTGAAGTTTAGTAAATTGTCTTCTTTGTAGAAAAACGTTTTTATTATCGGTAATTCGCAACAAATTTTTGTCCAATAGATCGAACGACATTTGCTTCTAAAACGATTAATAGTTTCACTATACGATGACAATTTATGAGATACGTAGGTTTCCAGTATTTTAATACTCGCATACATTATATCTCATAACGCAAAGCAATCTTGTCTGTATGCTTTTGATATACGAGTTACACGATTCATATATGCATAATATTAGAGTACCAACAGTTTCTATGATGCTAGAAATAAAATGGAAGCAATTTAACTCGTGAGACTAGTAGCAATTAAAGTACATAAAACTATTTCGTTTTAATATCCACCTACCCTCAGAGAACCATACGACTACGTACTTATCTTTCGCTACACTGTATTATACGATTAAAACAATAAATTACTACAACACTTTCGAGAAGGGTAGTAAAACTATCCACCACGCAGTACAAACATATCTGTTATTATACACATGTATATATATATATATATATATATATATATATATATATATATATATATATATATATATATATATATATATTTATAGAAAGAGAGAGATAATAAGTAAGTATATGATATTAAGTATGGAATTATATATGGAATATTTTCTTCAATTAAGACAAGAATATGTTTTTGCTTCTCATTAAAATATACAACATACTACGTATAAATATAACATTTATCGATCAAAGCACTAGACGAACATTGACAAAATTGTCACGCTTTTACCATGAGATACAATGTTCGCAATCTGATACAAACTTTCTCAAGCTTACTCTTGTTTTTCATTTGTAAATTTACTATTTTCCAAATAAATTTTTACAAATTTATTCGACTGACAACGAGTTTAATCGAAGTTATAAGAAAACGCAGGGGAGAAAAATAGGAAATGTCAATTCATTGCAAAAAGTATACCGAAGAACTCTCAACTCTATTTTAAACAAACAATTCATAAAACATAAAGAGTAAATCGACATTGCACGTTTATGTAAACCATACCGCAGATAAACAATGTACCGCTAATTATAATCTAGATGGAAAGCTGAACCATTCAAACGGACATTTCGTATGCTACAACCTACCATACATGCACACTATAATGGTTACACCGGTACGTTGCAAACAGATCTATTAGGAACGTAATTGAAATTTGGTGGAAGCGAATTATGAAAAGCCGTTAATGTTACAATTGGAACGCCACACTGTTCCTTTGCCGTTATAGGGACACACTTATAAGGGTTTCATCGATGACAAGACACCGATATCTTTGGTACCCAGGTGGCCATTCGTTTACGGTTTGGGACGAAGCCGATCAGCTTCAAAGGCAATTCCAACGCGGCTCGATTGGCCGACACCCCCGGGTTAGAGAGCATCAAACGATCCTGCGGATGGCCGGCCAGCTCGTTCGCGTTTCAAATCTACACGTTCCAGGACAAAGTGGACAATGAGTCTGTGTAGAATCGGCGGGGACGACGGCGTCGCCACGCTCCAAATCAATTTCGCACTAGGACGCTCAGCTTGCATATCGGCTGCCCCTACCATTTTATCATAGCCGAAAGATGATTGCTAGTTTGCTTCAATCTCTTCTATCGATTTTACAGTGCCAATTGTTTTCAATGGCTGAATTTATCGCAAATTACTGATCTTATTAATCAAATTACTACGAGTTAATTAACAGAAAATATAAATAAATAAAATTATGAAGATAGTTATGTGATAGGATAATAATAATTAGAATTAATTAATCGGTCAATTAATGAAGCCAAGAGTGAGATTGACATTGATCAACCAAAATCTGCGATTTGGTTTCTCGATATAGAAAATCTCTGTAACGAATTCTTGTCCGACTGCGAATTCGTATCTGCAATGCTGTATACATATAGCAATTACGCGTTAATAAAGTGATCAATGGACTATTTAAACCGTTTAACAAATTTTTGGTTGGGAATCATGCGTGGGAATAAAGTAGGAAAAAAGAAATTAATTTTTTACACTGAAAAATATGATTACTATATCCCTGAAAATGAATTTTCCTTAAAAGCAATCAATTTATTAATTTCGCAAAAGTCATATCCCACAAGTAATTGCAAAGCGATTTGCTCTACCGGTTAATCAAATTATTTACGGTTTCCTTTTAACATTCGATCAACCAATGAAACTCCATCCATCTAATTAAAAGTAATTACTTTATATAAAAATTGTAGAATATTCGAAAACTGTGATTAAATACTTTAAAAAAATGATACAGCGCTATACGGAATATCTTTCGTCTCACGCGCCAATCTGTTGTGTGGCGTATCGATGCGTGTTATCGAATGCATCGGGGATGTAATATCCACGTGGAAGCTTCCTGTTCACGATCGACGCGATAAGAAAGGACATGTAACCCCGTGTCGTACGTGCATGACTTCCAAAGACGAGAAATAGGGATGTCTCGATGAAGGAACGAGATTAGTATCTCCGCCGTGACATCGAAACGTTACTTCGTGGACCACACACCACCAACGATTTCCACCAGCGCCGAATTCAATAGCAAGCGTGATGCCGCGTTTCCGGCACGTACGAGTCTGAGTATTGTGTTGATCATTCGACATTTCTGATACGCCAGAGATATCGCGAACAAAATGACACCGATTCCTGATATTCCACAACGTGCTCTACTTTTCGATACTCGGCCTGTTACAGCCAAATAAATGTTTGCCAGCAAGACCGTCGAGTTTTACTTGGTGTTTTACTACGATTTTGTTGGAAATTGTGTTATTAAGATCTATCGAACAGTCTTTCTCCGAACTCAAAGGCAGTTTCTAAAGAAGTTAGATAATAATTCTTGTTTGAAAAGGAAAGAGAAGTTACGCGATTCGTAGCAACATAATTCTAGTTTGGTCATCGTATATAAGTTTCTGTTACCTTCCCGTTCTTTAACTATCAATCGAATTGTAAAGTTTAGAAAGCAAGTTTCCTATTAGAGATATATGTCGATGATGGTAGAATTTTTCTAGCAAGGAATAAAGCATTATATATTTAATGTTCGGACAAATATGCATAATTCCGTACTTCAAAGCCGCTACTAACTTATTTATGGTTAAAAGTCTCGTTTTATTCTCTGTGGTGTAGATTCTTTATAGCAGAAAGTTAGAGTAGCTTTCGATTTTTGTGTACGAATAAATGCAACATCGTTGATAAACATATTTCAGCAGACTATAAGTTTCTGATTGTTTCTTTTTGTCAAAGGTAATTGATTTTTATACGAAGAATATACGAATATGGTTGTTTCTCTATTTTGTCGATGGATTGAAAAGAAAAGGCTTGGATCAGTCTGACTTTTAAATACGAAATTATCAACGAACGTTATCCATCAATTTGACCGATATATGAAGTTCATACTTACTAAGGCGAGACAGTTTGTAAGCATCTGCGGTATTAATTACGTCTACGAAAGCTTGCAACTCAAACTTCCGAGTCGTGGTATTCTGGTTATGGTTGAACATCGCAAATTTGAAGGCTGACTGAACTTCGTCGGTGCCTTGCTCGAAGATTGCACCTGCAATCAGAAAACGCATATATCGATTACTTTGGTTACTTTATCAACTAACCACACAATTCATGTAAATATATTAATATTTATAAAAGAACGCATGCACGCACTTGATGTTGGTCTGTAAACGTTTAAAAAAGTACGAAACAATTTTCTTAAGAATATAACATACATATCATATATAGACATCGCAACATCAAGTGTGGGGTATTTTAATAAAATTGTAATAAAATTTGTAAATAAAATTTCTCTATATGTTTGTGGTGGAGAAGGTGTTAGGACTCAATAAACAAATCGGTTCGTCCGAATAGTCAATATATTCAAAATTAATATACTCCTGAATACAGGTTGATTTCGTCGCCGGTATAACTCGCTCGATGTAAGCCGTTAAAGAAAATTCGTGACCTGAGAATACTGATATTCGCACACGCACTCGTACTCGTACTCGCACTCGAATTNCAAATTCGTATCTGATGATTTCGGTCGCGTTCGACTATTTATTACGGTCGGGGGGGGGGGGGAGCCAAGAAATTCGAATTTGGCTTCCTACGACGGTTGCGTGTAGCGGCGTCCTTGTTTGTGTCCGGAGGTTACTTGTTCTCGAATTGTTTGTGTCTTAACGGTCTTGCCTCTCCGGGACGAAACAACGACATGATTTGAATTGTCCTTCAAACCCTGTGCCGCCACATGTTGTCTCTTAATGACTTGTCTTATAGGATTATATCATACTCTAAGTATTATTAGGTTGTCCGAAAAGTTTCTTTCGTTTCATAAGGTTTATATTATTTCATTGAATTAAGTATAATCCACTTCGTTATATTTCTATTGTTATATTCGTGCATAAAATAATATAAAACAAAAAACATTGTGCGTCTATTATTTCCTTATAAAACGAAAGAAACTTTCCGGACAACATAATATTTCAACAGGTCGAGAATTTCTATAGATTGACCAGTACATACGTGTTTGATAAGCTGAAGTGAGAATTTATAGGGGAGAAGAACGATATAACGAAGAATTGTAGCATTTCCAATGCATATTTTTTATTCGTTTATCGAAGAAAGATTTCTATTAAATCCTGCTAACAAAACCGAATATAACAAATTCGAATATAAATATCCAACAATGATGTTATAAATAAATGTACATTTAGTAGAAAGTAATATAACAAGATATTCCACTAAAGAACTACCCTTAATTTCGCGTCTACGAATAAAGTGAAAAACGTTTAGAAAAAGGGGGGTATCATCTTTTAGGTTCATAGAAAATTCGATTATCCAGTTTATTGATGAAATACGGTATAATAATACGACAGTGGTAACCTGTATCGGATATATGATAGCATAGAATTTCGTTTGCTAGTGGCTAACATATGGTACAGTGGTAGGAGCCAACGTCTGTTCGGCCACTGCCGGTCCACGACCCTCGTGTAATTACGTCGATCCATTCGCCGTTAATAGTCGGTAATACGTACCGATATTAATGCTACCGCCTGTCCAACGGTTTACCCTAAACTATCTATACAATCGATATTCCCTTCAATCATTGATTGCAATATCTCTTAATAAGATAATAGATAAGTTTAATGATTTCACTTATGTAGGGGCACGGTGAAGCAAATTTATTCGAGCGATCCGAGCTTCGATATTTTAAAATTCAGTCTTGAACTTTCCACGGAATAATCAAACTTGTTGTATGTTATGAGACGCCATTGATCTTAAGTTTAGAAAGAATAATATGAAAAACGTGAGAATGATATGAATAACCCTGTATGTGTAGCGTTATTTGAGTGAACGAGAAAGTATGTCAGAGTTAATAAAATAAAAAAAAAAAGAAATAAAGTAATATACACACGCTACTGAATCATGATAATTGTAACTGACAATACTAACATTAATCGCATCAACTTTTTACTTTTCGATGAGTAGAAGTTATACGCTCGTAAAAAATTATGGCTGTCACACCGTCGACGTATATACTCGATATATTTCACTCCTTATATCACGCCACTAATAACAAGCCGAATAGATTATTTTCAAATGTAAATCGCAGAAAAATGGTTCACAACCGAACTACTTTTAACTTGGCTCAAATATCCTGCTGACTGAAGGAACCCTATCTTACCCAACTCTCTCGTCTATCTTTATTTTCGGATTTCTTCGATCGATTTAAAACGCTATAGTTTGCTTAAAAGATAAAAAATGCAGATTTCCCAACGAGCATCGCGTCCCGATTATCGTGGGTCGATGATATCCGGTCGTTTCAGTTGGCAAACATCGAGCTTCCAAGCGATTTGTCACGACAGCCATTGATTTTTCGGTAAACAAAAGTTAAACAAGTTCAGCGCACGTTCCCCTAGTATTTTTTTCTGCTCTCTTATTTTTTCGATACCGTGTACCGGTTAAACGAACGTTATGTTCATCAAAGGCGGCCGCATATAGCCCGGCAGAATATTCTTTCCAACTTTTAGACAGAGAAAAAGAGTTCGGGAAAATTTTGCCAAACCAAAGAAACGCAGCGTGTGTGTTTTTCCCAGCTTGGCGAACAAACATAAGCAACGAGACGTTACATTGGAATGATTTTCTTTACGACTTTCAAAGTCGCCACGCTGAATTTGACTTTTTTCCGAGTGTTTCTCCTCTCCATCGCGAAATGAGAGAACTTCTCGCATGCCCTCTCCCTACGCCATCGTGCACACCGTAACCTTACGTAATATCGTTTCACGGATTTTTCTTATTTCGCCTTTCTCGCGTTTCTTTTGCGCCGCGGCGCGCCTCCGCTACCAACGCTATTTCTACTTTACGCAATTTCTTCTTGTCGTTGCAAATCCGGCGAATCCTTAAAGAATCGCGTATCACCGTGAAACGAATCTCACGAGCTCCATTAAATCAGCCAACAAATGCTGTTCTACGTCGGAGGAATACTCGAAGCACCGAATATTCGAAAATTCTATTCCCTTCTCGTATACCTTGCAAATATCTTTATTTATTTCGTTTGAAGTTTCTATTTACCATAGTAGCGCAAAAATTAAGGAGCCACGTTGCATACGTAGTGGAGCACTTACTTACGTTTAATCGAATGCTTTCATCTTTCACTATTTATTTTATCATGATAAATAAATATTGTCTAATTATTATTTAATTATTTATATTTCTTATGGTTCTGCTATTTCGTTTTTGCATTATACGTGTCTCACGGTACAAGATACCAATTAAGATCAAATTTATTTGATTCTTCCAATGAACGCAGAAAATAGGTACCTTGATGCTTGTGTCAGTGTACGCGGTCCATTGTAAACTAAGAGCTTGAATTACTCGAATCTCGTTTCTATTACGATATAAGGCATCGTGTATTATCGGAATTTTCAAATTTTTGAAAATACTTAGACATATTAAATAAAAATGCGCGGTGTCGTTTAAAAAATTTAATAAAAATTTACACATGCGTTTGTTTGAAAATTAATTTTTCTGCTTACTTTTCATTTTTCAGGAAATTTTCATAAATGTTAGACGATGCTTCGCTACTTCTTTGCAACACGGTATTTAGTATAGCGGATGATTCTTGACGAGACGAGAGTCCACGTGATGTACAGATGTATCTGATCGATAGAGTTTAGGAGAGAAGCGGGCGTCGAGATGTTTGAACCTAGATATACACGTGTCTGAAGTTTGAGAAGGTCAGGGTAGCTATGATTTTGATAATTTATGGCCTTATGATAAATTGGCATATTCGAACATTCAGTGAGCTGTCTCTACTTCCTATCTTATGCTATCTGATTTCCCCTCCTGAAAACTAAACTTATAAATGACCGATGCATTTCATCCTACGTGGCTTGATCTTTATATGGGAGTAAAGCATTTCTTTTTTTTTCTTTTTTTCTTACTATTTTATATTTCATATTTCATATACTTTAAATACGATATTAACATTAAATAGAGATAAAAATGTTCAAATAGAAATGTGATAATTTCTTCCAAAATTTTACTCTTATTTTTCAATATTTCTTAAAATAAATTTCTTAAATAAATAAAATAAATAAAATAAATTTTCAAATTTTCTGAACTAATTATCGCAGCAATCGGGGTCAAGCTTTTCAACTCTTGCAGAAACGTTATTTTCAGTCTGGTACATCGAAGGTTACTGGAACTCCTGTTCTCAAACTAAACAAGCATTATGTGGTGTTCTAATTGAGCAGTCAAGCGAGATGACAAGGAAAAAACCAACAACATATCGATTTTTCTAAAATCTAGCGTAGCAAATTGTTTCAAATCAACATAGAAACAAGGTCGATTATACTCTCAACAGGTGTTCGCAACAATCTCCTCGTTGTTTTTGTTCCTAGCGGCGAAAGAACTTGAATATTTCGCGGCAATGTGTAAATCGTAAGAACAAGGTTGCGAAGAAAGCGTTTCTTACTTTCTTTGTGCGAAGGTACGCAGGCGAACAGAATGAAAGAACTTCTTGCTTGCTCGTCCGTCTTTTCTACTTGCGATATCAACGCGACACGCTTCTCTCTGTTCTCTTATCGGAGCACCGCTGTTTCTGCCTTTTCAGATACGCCGCTTCGGGGAACTTCGTAAAACCATATCAGAAGAAACGAGATTATTATTCAGCCGGAGGTTACCAAACGTAGCCGATCGAAAGATAACGCGAATGCATCTCTATCATTTATATGTGTTGTACAACATTCTTGCAATTTTGTTAAAATTATGTTTTCTAGAAAATTAGAGACTTAATTTTATATTAACAGAGAGGAAATTAGAGACGCGATTTTAAGAAATATTTATTATAGCATCTATCTTCTTAATTTTTATAGTAACTACAATAAATGAAAAAACGTTATGCTAATTGCTGTTCCTAAATTATATTTTAAATTGCCTGTTTTCCAATGACTAACATTTTTACACAGTATCATTTTTAATTAATTAAATTATTTTTCAGTGTCCAGTATCAGTGACAATTTAATTTTTTTATTAAGTTTCCCATATTTTATCAACCGGTACGTTGCTTACAATTTCCTTTTAGTTCGATTCTCTACAAAATTGTAAAACATACTTTGAAAAATATTTATCACAGTATTTCAATCTTTTAAGTGTTTTCATAACCAAACAAAGAATTTTCTTTCATTACTGTTCCTTAATTATACTTTAACTAGAGTATCTTTCGATAACAAATTTTCTTATCAACATTGTACTTTTTTAATCAGATTATTTTTATATAATAACAAGTATTTTTTCGCATAGTCATTCTATTTTTACTTAATTTAATCGCAATTCAATGCTTAGAGTTTTCGTATAGCAATTTTATCTGTATATTATGACTTCCATACTCCATCAACAGATTCATTGTTTGTAATACGATATCAAACAGTTAATAACTATTTATTTATGGTTAAAGATTACTGAAAGATTAATGAAAAAAGAGCGATAGATTACAAAGTTAGAAAGTAGAAAGTTTTGCAAGTGGATAGTAACACACGTGGATGCGAACGATGAAATTTATACAAGCAGAGGCGTAAACATTGTTCAATATCTAAGACGTTGGTGCTTGTTCGTGAAACAAGATTCTAACAGTGTAATTGCCAAAAGTTTGATGAACTACGACCATAAAGTTGCGCACAGGCAATCGACCATTCATGATCTAATGTGTTTCAGATTTTGTCAATGTGAGAAACTGTGGCAACTTTTGTTCGATCGCTATCGTCAAATAATAGTAAACAGAGTTCATCCAATATTTGTCATCCTTTGTTTTCTAAATTATTAAGAATATCAAAAATTATGTTACACGTATCCACTGTTTACAGGAGACTTGGAATGGATTACACTTTAATATTGAAAATGAAATCAAAACCTTTATTGGTTTTCATTCTAAATTCGTTCGTGTATGATTGATACGCGATAACATATCGGATTTGCCAATTTTTCTCATGAAATCCAAGAACAATAGAAGAAAATATGATAAATATTAGTATCTCGAATAACCGTGAAAATTGATTTCCTCTTCCATACACACAGCCACTGAGCAATTTTAGGCTTATTATTATTATATATAAGCTTCAAAAGTGGAGAATGTTAAGAGATCGTTAAAATGTACATAAAAAATACGTTTGAACACGAAAATTTGCATGACAAAGAATCTAATCAATGTATTAACAAGTTTATTGAAAAATTCATGTAATTCAAAGTTCACGGTCCACGTAAAGAATTAATGTTCTATTAAAAATAAAATAGATATCGTGAGATGTTTTAGATGCACGTTGTACGTTGCCGTAAAAATAGTTCAAATGAGAATTGCAAACTGCAAGCATAAAAATACAAAGAATTAAAAATTCGAATCACAGAGGTTAAGACCGAAGGTTTCCAGTGCGCTTAGCTTAAGCCCGAGTTCACCCTCTCCAACTTTACCCTTTCAATCCTCCTTAAAGTAACCATACCCTAAAGTAACCCCTTCAACTCCTCTTCTATTCATCCCTCGTATAATAACATTTCCCACATCATATTCACCTTCGACTTATCCTAAATCAAACACAGGCGAATCCAAGATAAAGCAATCGAGTCAACGATCAACCCCCTTAATAACGATCAACCCTGTAAATTCGAAACGTTCGAAACGACGAATATCCATCTTGACAGATTCCACGAGTTTACAGGTGGCCGTTCGCTGAAAATTTCTAGAAACTAATAGGTGAAAAGTATGCATCGAGTACAATAGTACACCTTTAAATACCAATCTGGATGGCCGTGTTTATCTCAGGGAGCGTTGACAGGTGGGGCGCCGCCGCGCGTCTATTGATTGGTGCCCAGCCTCCCCACCATGCACTCACACTCACATCGATTCCCCTTTTCTCCCCTGTCGAGCCACCCTGTTCTTTCAACCTTCTTCAACCTTCTTCCTTCCACGCTTCCCAATTTTCCAGCCGCGTGTCATTCCTTTTCTACTTCTCCTCTTCGCGCGTCCTTCATATTTTTCTTTCGGCCGCGAACCTCGTTTTTCGGCGTTGCGCCTCACGCCGACATCGGTATTCGCCTGGAACCGCCGCTTTTACGCTTCTTGCATCCCCCAGTCTCTGTCTGTCCTTCTCTTCCTCGTACTCGCTTCGTTTCCAAACGTCGTTCCTCTCCTATCCACCGACGTCGAACGACCAATTTTTTCGCTCATTTGTTAACAGTTCCAAGTATTCCGGTATATTCAGAATTTCTCCTTCAGAGAGTCAGACGCATTGTCAGTTTCGAGCTTTTCCTTCGACGAACATTTGCAAGTTTGATCCTGTCTCTGTTCTTTCTTTGCTTTCCACCTCTTTTTCCCCCCGTACACGTGCTTAATCGTTTGTTCGCCCTGTAATTTATTTTAGCTCCCCTTTTTGTCCGCGTTCTTCCGTCGCGTTCTTACAAATCGTCCTTGGTCGTTGCTTTGTCCTAGACCGTTCCGACCGAATCAACCGACCTTCCCTATCCACCAGGAATTCGTAAAATTCGACGAACCCCTGGCGTGTCCCTTTCTTTCTCGCTCGTCTCTTGATTTCGTTAGCGTCGAGGTTCGTTTGCTCCTCTCTTTGTATTAGCTTTTTGCGCCTTGAAACCTTTCTAGCACGCCGCAATGTCAACGATCAATGTCGATTTTCGACGTTGACAAGTGTTTAACGATGTTGGACAATCACTGAACGTCGCAAGAAGCATAATTTCAATAGAGCAATAGCAGTAACGCTATCGTGGTACTTGACATCGTAAAAATTTCAAGTCAGTCACGTTTATGTTATAAGATTTCTTTATTGTGTTTATATTGAAAATTTTTCATTGATTTTTATTTATATTGCAAATGGAAGTAACGTTTGTTCCATGTATAGACGTCTGTCATCCTCCAAAACAATGACGAGCAAATAATTTCGTTACATAACTTTATTTAATACTATTTATATTGCTTAATATGCTTTGGGATGATAATTGCTGGTGGATGATGATGGCCATTGTTTGGTCATAAATTATGGGATCAATATATTTAATTGAAATCAGAAATGATATTATTTTGAAAAAACATCCCATGAAAATTCGGGCCTGTCTGAATTAATTCGGATATCTGTTTCACGTTCACGTCATGAAAGCATTACCAGTAGAAAATTTCCAATCATCCTTCTAATTGCATCTATATAGAATTTCCCGTCAATGTTATTATTAGGAGATTTTAGATTTGAAGCTAATGCTACGAATAAAAATGCTAATTTTCTTTACTTTGATAGACAGATCTTTGATCGAAGAATTTACTCAGGTTTTACTAAATTCTCCGAATTTTATATTCGTTTAATGATTCCAAACTTTTCATTTATATGATATTTACATATTTAATAGTCTCTGTCGATGAAACATTCAGAGAAACAGAACAGCGAAGCACTGTATTTTCCACTGTTCTCTCCGTTCTTAATCAGAGTCACCAAAGAAATTTACCTAACTTCAAATTAAATTCGATCTAATTGCATAACTAAATTGAATCGAACCATCTGAGAGAAAAATGGTGAAACGAGGATAAATGGACGTTGTGCTTAACAACGAGGATTTCGAATACGAACGTCTGCACCGATGTGGTATTCATGCCACAAGCTGGCAAACGTTTCAGCTAGCGATTACAAAGGGACAGCGTGACTTTCGATACAAAACACGTAACGTTTAAGTAATCTAGGAACCGATGGGGATTCAGCTGAATCGACGTCGTTGAAGGAAAGGGGAGGCCACGGCTGAAGGTTTGATCGGCGAAGCTTGAAATTATCGGTGCTGGAGAGAGCGAAATGGAGGAAATTTCGAATAATAGCCGTTAGAAGCTGAACGACGCCGAACCGATCGACAATGTCGTTATGTTTCGGTTACTGCGATTCGCTTCAGCGTTTTCCATTAACTTTATTCGTTATCTTTTATTATGGTGTCCGCACAGGCGTCGATCGCCTCGATATGGAGTTTATGGTGGTGTGTTCGCGAGCACGCGAAGCGTGTTCGCAAACGAGTATACACAGGATTTCTCGTTAAACATGAAAGTACGAGCACGAGCGGTGAATATAGTGTCCAAATAGTGTTCAACCCGGTGGAAAATTTCCCTGGGATTTCAACGGTACGTAGAAATTACGCGGAATGTTTAAATAAAACGCAATACGTTGCGTCGAATAGAAACAGTTCCAGGGAAGTGGTTTAATATTCGACGCGATAGTGGAAATTAGTGGTCGTTTCATGCAGCGAAATTCGTTCGTCTCGCCGGGCAATACGTCAGGCTTTTGATTCGCTGTGTTTCGTGCGCCGAATTCCGTATCTCGGACCTCGCTAAATGTTACAAAGCTACCGCATTCCGAAAAAAAAAAAAAAAAAAAAAAAACGGGTAGAACTTCGGTCAATTTTACGTAACAGATACCTATCGATTAGAGAAATTTTTCGTCATATATTTTACGATGTAACTCGCGTAACTGTTAAACGACGCTTTCATAATTTTTTTTTTTTTTTTTTTTAGAATATAGTACTGGCATTTAGAAAAGCAGATGTTTGTGTTTAATTTAGTAGAGTAGATTTTTGACAAAGTGGAGCGCGACAGGATACGGAGTTGCAGCTGATCGATAGCTTTTGCGAGAGGATCGGAAGCCAGGATGTTGTGCGCATCTGGATATAGGTACACGTACATGACTAGAGCTACGGAAATTTGAACGAAGAGATTACAGATATGTTTTCTCAGGTATTATGGTTTGTAAGGTATTACAGAATTCCACAGTCCCTTGATTTATGGAATATTTCCAAATTTCGGTATAAGTACTACTCTGAAATATCTAGAATGCCCGATCAGATACAGCGCTATTATTCTCCATTTTCGTTTTATTCTCTTTTATAGAAAACCACGTTTTGCTATATCTAGTCGATAGAAAACAGAATTAAACATCCTGTATATAGAACCAAAAAATATATAACTCAAACCACGGCGATAGGTAAATGTTTCGATTTCAATTACAAAAATATCCGATATAAAATATAGATTTCTATTTTAAAATATGATTATGACTTTCCCATACATTCGAAAAATTTGTAACGTTTTCGAGCCTGTACGAAGATAAAGAACATAATAATACATGTTTGTTTATATACATCGGATACCGTAGCAAATATTTGCATACATTTCTGCATCGATAAATTTCCCACAAATATATACAACATCGCTCTGAAACATTTTTCTTTCGCCATAATTGTGTCCAAACACAACTGTGCATATTTTTCAAGGTAGTTAAACGCACATACCATGTATAATTTCATCGTAAATATCCTAAACGACTTAAAAATTCTCCGAACATCTCTCCACTTCGTTTAACGAGTGTCAAGGGAATAAACTACAGCGCGTTCAGCACGTCACACAATTCTATGTCTATCGCGTTTGCGATAATCGATTCGTCAGGGGAGTCGAAGGACACCAGAGAGAGAGCCAGAGATTCATAAGGTTAACGGCGCAATCTCTTTTGCCCGACACCCTGGCTAATCAGCGAGTCGGTTCCATGACAAATCCAATCCGAGGACAATGACCTAACGAGCAAACTCGATTTAAATCCGTGCTCAATATCGTTCGAGAAGTCTACTGACTGGCGGCCGCACGAAGACTATCCGCGAGACGTCTTGTCGCCCGTTGGATCCGATATTGTATCCCTTAAGACGTTCCAAGGATTTAAATTAAGTTCTTGCCCGCAGATATTGAATCTACTTTATGTTAATACCGGGTGATCCTCGCCACCCTCGAAAGCCACCAGGAGAAACTCGAAGACGAACGGCTGAATAATTTTCGAAAGCTTTTTCCTTGGAAGAAAACTGGCGAAGAAGAGGACGAAGAAGAAGAAGAAGAAGAAGAAGAAGAAGAAGATCCGAGCCGCTGATCCGTTTCTTCGAAAATCAACTGACACTGGCTTGTCCTTTCGTTTGCCACAAGCTTTTTCCTTCGCTATAATTCAATTAAACGATTTAATGAACAGTTTCGTCGCAGTCCCTCGACTGTTTCGATTTATTTGATAGGATCGGGGAAATGTTTAGAAAGAAGATGAACGAGATTTTGTTTGCGAAAGGCAGATCTCATTAGATGGAATTCTAAAGCGAGTGGAACGTAACAATTTTATTTACATTTGCAATATGTGAAACTTTCCGATTTACAAGACTTGATATAACGAAATTGTCCATTTATACGCGTAACTCTGTTTGACTATTCATAAAGTTGAGTATTATAGAGTGCGTTATTGCACATTCTAGACGAATGACGTGGACACATACAATCATACTTTCTTTCGAGTAAAGTTTGATTACTTGTTGTTGAGGTTATTAGATGTATAAACAGAGAAACGCGTGGATAAATTGTAAGGTAGAAAATATATTTTAATACAGAAGTGTAAGCACAAGTAGAAATATAATTTGAGCTGGTCCAGATCCGCACGCTAACAGTGTTACCCTATAACTGAAAACCCCGAAGCCACCGTCGCCTGTCTACTGTCTATGGTCTGCCTTCGTCCCAGTCTATTGTCTATACGCTGTCGATGGATTCAGTGCTTGAGAAAACTAAAAAGACCAGATGTAGAGTTTTCTTAGAAGTGGTGACCGCTTCAACACTTGTCAGTGTAAACAGGTCTTAATTAATGTTCAGATCAAGATTCGTGTTCAGCGCCCCGGGGCCGCCAAGCGGTCCGGTAGGGGAACCGGATCGCCTGGCACGGAGGCTCCTGCGACGAGGCGCGGTGTGACATGGCCGCACACCGCTCCATTAGGCGAGGTATTGTACGCGGGGGGAGGCCCGGTGTGTCGCCGCACCGGTTCCCGGGCCTCTCCCGATCGCAGCCGAGACGGTTCTTGTGGAGGTTTTAGTAGGTTGGAGTCCGGCACTACCATGCCGCTTTCCCCAGAAGCGGTTTGGTGTCCGTGCGGATTTCCTCCACGTTAAAAAAAAGAAAGATCAAGATTCATATATAGAAGATTCTCCAATACTGTTCATTCTGTAATTATCGTTAAGAATTCCAAATCTTTGTACCCTTAACGTAGCTCTCTATGAAACGTATATTAGAAAAACGTAAATATTTCTCAACGATATATCTTCCCTTATTTTCTAGAATTGTTATCGTATCTTTTTTAAATTACTGATTCTCTTCATACAAATATTCTATCGTAACATTCATTGATGCTGAAACGAAGAAACTATTACTCCTATATTTAATTCCGTTTCAATGGCGAATATTTAATTTCGAAACTAATATGCAACCTATCCCTGCTGTATCGCCATTCTCCGAGCGAATCAGCGCTTCGTACGCAAATTGATCAATCTCGAACTTTCGAGTTTCACATTCTCCAACATACAGGCGACTTCAATCACGCACAATATATTGCTTAATCTCGACTTCGTCGCGTTTACGAGCGGGCATTTATACTTCCCTGCAATTTAGGGTAATACCAAGCAATTCCTCGTCCGTCTACCACCAACCAGTCGTTCAACTTCTCTTGTTGCTCGACAAATTATCGCGCGAAGGCGTCGTTCAATCACTATATCGTATCAAGATAAGTCTACCTACCCTTTATCGAATAATTAGGTAACAGGCTTCACGCACGCTAACTTCCAGCTCAAACTTTTCCTTTACTTTCCTTGAAATCACTGCCAATTCGCCCCTAATTACCATATGGACGGGTCGCTGGTAATTTTGTCGAGACATAACTTTCCTAAACTATCAGGCTAGCACAGTCATGTTGGCATATTATGGAATAACAAGTTGCGGTGTATTACGGTACGTGAAATGCTTGCACATAGAGCTACTGTTACTGTTAACTTTAAACAACAAAACTTCATCTACTTGCAAAACTTTCGTTTCGTTTTTCAGCGAATAGTTCACGAAGTTATTAAGAAACTTTTTAGGTACGAGAGGTACGTTTTACAAATTGATGACTCGACGCGGTGTCTTACGATTGGATTTCTATTATGTATAATGTGTACAAGGTGAATTACCGAACAGTAGACTATACAAATTTTAGCCGAATTTTTCGTAACTTTCAATTCACACGCGACGTACGTTCCAACAGAATTACGTGCTCGATAGAACTTAAGATTAAGTAAGATAATAAAGGAAAGACTTTACGATGTAATTGTTCATTTATAATTCTCCTGAATTCGTAGTGGTATAATAGTATTCGTATCCTGGTAAATCGTAATTAACTTCTGCTATTCTTATTTCAATTTCAACAATTTGTCCGACGTTAAATAGAAACTTTACACACAATTTGCTAATCGACCAATTTCAAGATATAATCGCTAGATCGTAGATATTTATATATTCGTGAAGAACTTAAAGATGTAAAAATGTTAAAAACATGTAGAGTATTGTATATATTGCATACTATATATTCTATAATACACAAATATGTAAAATAGATTCAAATCTTCTCCCCCCCCCCTCTCTCTCTCTTTCTCGTTATAATATTTAGCAGATTAAAGAAATCTGTACCAAGGTTTCATTTCTTTGGTTGAATTTATGAAAACATGAATTTCTTCTTGCACTATGATTTCTTTACTCTAAAATACTGAATTTAATTGTAATTAAATTAAAAATAAGTGAATTTTTCGTATTAAGCGTGACTTTAACCTCAATCTTCTTAAAAACGAAGAAAGCTCGGACGAAAAGATTTCTCGGTCAAGAAGCGTGGTTTTCTCTTGACTAAAGCGAAGCGGGTCATCGCTGAGCGTTAAGCGCACGCAAGTCAAAGTGGCGAACGTAACACGCGAGGAATTATCTTTCGGCAAAGGAGATTAAACATCGTAAGCTGGGGAAGAAGGTCCTCGCTAAGTAAGAGGCGACCAAGCAGGAACATTCTTAATCATGTAAACGGCAGGTTGCCTTAAAAGCTCTTTCGAATAATGGCAATGGTTCCAGCGGACGGAAGATCCTGCCTTTTCTCTCTTTTGTTCAAAGATTTACGAGTGGACAGGGGAACTCGAACGAGTAGAGACTCCGTTAAAAGTGCTCGATTCGATTCTTGCTATAACGTTCCTTCTGTTTCTTTCTATATTGTCCCTGAATCTTCTGGCTGGACGTTTCTCGCTTCAACGACGTTCCGCCACCAGGAATTAGTCCAACTTCCATGTTAACGCATTTCACCTCGCATTTACCACCTATGAAACTTGCTTTTAACAAAATACCCTGACGGCGAGAAATTCTTACGGTTCAGCTAAAAATTAGGCTTCGGAAGAATTGCTATTATAGAATCAATCGAAAGAGTACCGAAAATTATGGCACGAAATTTGGACGTGTAACGTGCGAGAGCAATATTTTTATTCGTAAAATTAAATGAGGCGCATCATTTACAAATGTGGCAAATATTTCACTATATAGATATTTAGGATTTGTAAAATTTGTATACTAGGTTAGATTAGGTGACTGGTATCTAGTGCCAAAAATATTCGCAAGAATACTATCACGGTAATATTACAGTGTCTGATAATGATATGAAAAAAGAAGAATTAGAAATTTAAATTGAGTTTTATGATAGCATATTTGTTATTCGCTGGGCCTCTTCTTCTAATTATCGTCTAGTTGTTAGTTATATATCCTTTTCTTTTTGTTCTCATTTTGTTTGCTCCCGATCGATATCTTCTCTGCGAAGAAATAAATATTGTAATTATATGGCGTTGGGAAACTTGTCAGTTCTCAGACAAATTTCACATTCCACAGTTTGCCACTTAATCTCGATTCAAAAAGGGTCATGAATTTTGAATAAAATATTCCGCGAAAGGCGTTGACTCTAAAGTATTCTCGGCATTCTCATTTTTACACATATCGAAGTATTCAAAGTAGAGAAATTGCTACACTGCTATACTTCGCAATTATTCGAGCAACTTCTTCGGTCGATTAAACAATTTTTACATAAAATACGCACTTACAGCTGTAACCAATGTATTAGATTGTCCGAAAAGTTTCTTTCGTTTTATAAGGAAATAATGGACGCACACCATTTACCGTTTTATATTATTTTATCGAATTACGTACTATCCATTTTGTTCTATCAAAATAAAGATCACAACGTTCGACAGATTAGGTTTCATGTTTGTATAAAGATGCATCGTTGTAAAAGACGTATCTGTAAAAGAAAGACACTTTTCGGACAACCTAATACGATATTAATCGTTTTAATTTATCACATGATTCCATATGAAAGCCAATTACCATACAATTTTATAATAAAAACTAAATAAATCTATATTCTTTTTTATATTAAGAACAGTGTTGTAACACGTATCACGAGACGCAACGTAAATTCACATCGAGAACAGAGACGAAATCAAGCAACGATATATCGAACGATATTCGTGAGAAATCCGAGAAACGAATCGTAACGTCAAATCGTAATATCACGTCGATTTTTCTCTCACCCTAAGTCCCCGTAAACATCGTTTGAAGAACGAACGAGCCACGAAAGGAAAATAAAAAAGAAAAAAAAAAACGGATAACTTCGATCGAATTGTATTAGGTCGAAGCGTGTCTACGGTAAGGCAACGATCAGAATTTATATTCCAGAGTGGTAGGTGGTTTGACGACGATCCATCTATTCCCGGTAGACAGTTGACCGGAAAGCTATGAGTTCGGAACAGGTCGTCTACAAGTTCGATCAAGAATCAGTGGTGGTGGCTCTCATGAGCGTGCTCGTCGAGACTGATGTACCCTATCAAACTGTTTGATATACTGCCTCGTTGTAGAACTCTATTGGCGTGCTCGAACAAGTCATAAATTTTCTTGAACTGGCTGAACGCGCGATTGAAGTGCACGCTGCTTGTATTTTTCACGGCGCCACTATCGCCTTCCTTTCAAGGAATATTTCCCAATAGTTACGTCCGGAAGCTTGTTTTCGGCATCGGCCCTCGCGATAGACGCCATTGAAAACCCTCGAACCGAACGTTCAGTTCTACGGCTTATAGTTATATCCGAATTTCTCCGCGAATTTCCTGTTTATTCGGCCGCGTTATCGCTCTCGTTGGAAATTAGTTATAAAGATTAAGCATCTGTTAGCATACACGCGAGGTTTATGAATAAATTTTCAACCGGTTATTAATGGCTCTCCGTCTTTCAACGATTATGACAAATCGCCAAAGTGTCTTTTTAAGTAATGACCTGACATCTTTTTACTAGTCACTACATTTACGGCTATGATTTATGATTGTTTATGCAGGAGCACAGAGGCTCCGGAGAAAAAAGGAAATACTCTACTTTAACAATGATTTATCACGCAAGCGCGCGTGTAACTTTCCTACATTTGCATGTACTTCCGAGTTTGGATTTACAGCACTAACGCACCAGGAATGTAACTTCTACGTGAAAAAGAAGAAAGGGGAAAAAAAAAAAGAAAAGATAAAAGGAAACATCTCCACATGAAATTTAAACAAGTGGACTTTTTATTTGCATAATGAATTTCATCGCCTTGGCTATTTAAATTCTGAACGCATCTCTCGCCAGACTTTGAAACTTTCGAGGTAAGTAATGTGTATTATTTCCTCATTTTCCATGAACGTTCTCTTTTACCCGCGGTACACTGCTGCTCGTAAATGACCACTTGGGTCAATTTGTAGTGGCGATACATGAATAATACCGGAATATATGAATTTGTAAACAAATTGTATATCAGAAACGGTACTCGCTATCCCTTCGCAAAATCAACAGATATATCCATACAATATGAAGTATAAATTGTTTACTTAATATTTGCCAATGATATATTACGATTAAATTGGTCGAATTAATTATAATCTATTAATTTGAAATAATTCCCTTTAACTTGTCTGTACCTTGACAACCAATCTTGCCGGGAGTGATCTCTGAAACAGCTCTAGCTTCCAAAGATAACTGTCATCGTGACACAACATTTTCTAATAAGGAACAAAATCTTGTTGGATCTCTTCATTTATAATTTCGCAACTGGATTATGTTCTGCAAGAAATAACCGAGCGGCGGCATACTCCCGAATGAAATACCAAAAATCGCTGCTTCATTTTCCCTAATCCCTCGCAAGGGAACGCCTCCAGCCGAAAACCATTACCAAAAGAAAGCTCATTGAACAAAAGTTTCCCTTTCGCCCTGTTACGCCATTATCGCGTTCCGGATAGAACGCCGGCTGGAACGGAAAGAAGAAAGGATGATGTTGCGAAAAAATTCGCCAGTCGGGCCCGATTATTCCCGCGGCGGCGTAGCCGGGGCCATTTCGGCCGATTTTTCAGTAGGTAAGTACAGGTGGTGATTTATAAAGTGGGAATGCAGCTCGGTGGGCCGAGTGCCGCTCATGGCTATCCATTACAGCCTCCTGCTGCTTCGAGTCATAATATTTCCCTTCCCACAGCCAGCATCAACCCGTCCTGCCGCTTGGTCTGCTCGTATACCGCCCCATCACCGCACTTTATGCATACTAGGACTTTCTATACCGCCCACTATCCTGGCAAACATTATAACGCCGTGATATTATGAATTTTGTATACGCCTCGACGAGTCTGGCCGACGTCTTCCTCCTGCAACCCTTGCCAACGTTCTCTCCCGCGCCCCTCATCGCCCTTTTGCGCAACACTTGCCCAGTTGTTTTACGTGTTAAACCGAACAGCGAACTCGGATTATCTGTTGGAAATTATGGGTCCATCGTGAAGATGAGGTATTTGTTAGATATTCAATGGGGACTTTGAGTTGTAATTAGGTTCTTGTGGAACTTGTGTGCGCGATAACTGCGGAAAATATCGTTAAAATATAAGTAATATTTTTTCTATCGGGTTTTAGAGCTCGCTTCTGAAGTATACATTTTTGTTTAGTCATATGAGAGTACTATTAAATTATACGAGATTTAATATACTTGTGACCTTACTAAGTACATAGCATGTAAGCGCTATAATAAACACGATGTTTTAATAAATGTTGTAATAAAGAGAACATTTTACGTAGTCGCTATACGTATTTATCATAATGTATGCGTGTCAGAGTCATGTTTACAACGAGCGAATGATGCGATCTCTGTTGATTAAAAATTAGTGAAAATGTATGAGAAACAATGTAATATGTATACCGAGCCTACTCTACAGGATTATGGAATAAAGTAGACATTTCAATCTACAGAATAGCATTGTATACTACACAATTAAAAACTCTGTCTGGCTCAACACTGTATTTTCAACATTCCACTCTAGTTCTGACTTTTCAGTAATTAACCAAGGCATGCATTCTTCTCGGTCATTTAGCCTTGCATACACGCTACATACTCTCTTTGTTTTCTATTCTTTTTTGTTCCCTTTTTCTACCGAAAGATAGTCATATGCGTCATTTTTGTTATTCTTCTTCCGCGCGATAATTTCAAACACGCAGTTACAAACGTTCTTTCGGCTCTTTAGACATTTCTTTCTGCTTCTGCTTTCTTTTTTCTTTTTATAAAATTGATAATGATTTTTATACAACCATTTCAATGAAATGATTTTGACACGATTGATTCTCGATAAAATTCCATCAATGTCACAACTGTTACCGATGAAAAATAGCGAACATGATAAATACAAATTTAATTATCATCATTTCCGCGTAATTATCGATGTACTATTGTTACATCATAATTTTATATTCGCAGAATCATTTTATAAACGAAGAAGTGGAATATTTCGACAAATTTATTACAGTTAGGACTGTCGTATCGAATTAAGCTATTTAATTACTCGAACGAAGACTTGCAAAGCTGGTAACAGTGCGGAACACGCAACAGAACGACATGGAGGAATTTCCATGATGAAATTCCGAATTCCAGCTAGTTTCACGCCTAATTACCATATTCCTTCGCTGCTAGCAAATATCTATGTATGCGGATCAACAGATTCGTTCGCCACAATACAATCTGTCTATTTGTCCTTGGTAATATTTAAAATAGCCGATGGCTATTTGCACAACAGGTTTACTATTGTTTTCGCTGATTAAAAGCCACGAATATACGTTGAGGGATCGCGTGAAACACGATAAACAGTCTCGTGAAACGTTAAATAGAGAACTTGAGTGTCGAGAGTGTATTATGCGAAAGTTTCACGCAATTAGGCGTTTATTGGGCTGCATTCTCTTCAGTGGGATTCCTTTCCAACCAATGGAGTTTCGTTTGTCGGTTTTCTCCGGTTGAATTAATTATACGGGTTATGGGGGTTGCTCTCAACTTCCACTTCGAAAGTAGAATTCCTTATCCCGTTGATTTTTAGCTTCAGACCTATCCCGAACAAGATAAATAACCTTCAGCGAATACACTGCTCTCGGTAAACTCGTAAACTCTGAAATACTTGCTGCTTTTGAGACGCGACAAAAGGAATAAACGAAACATTCCAACTTTGCATTCAACCCAGCAATCAATACGGAAAAAGAGGAACCGGAGTACGATGTATAATGGGGAATTAAAGTGAAGTTGTTCCCGTAATTTATTTAATTTCGTGAAGAATGCACTATATATATGTATGTAGGAATGTTGTATTATAAGTTTGTAGATAACAATATGATAAATACAATATCGTTGCACTCACACGAAATCGAATATAATACCGCGTTTCGCGTATTCGTTTCTCACTAATTCTACGACACAACAACACAACGAATTTCACACAACCACGATACATTCAACTCTGACAGAATTTTCCATGCTCATTTTCCCCTTAACGTACCTTGGCAACGCTCACAACACTCCTTGTCAACATTAACATATCTTGACAACGCTAATAAGCGATTAACCCTCACGCCACGTCCTTCCCTGATGTCACACTATCCCACATGTATCTATTGAGATATGTATAATTTTGTGTGCTGGACTAGATTGGCCGCGTAGTAGTGACACACATATATGAATATGAGCGCGACGTCTCAAGACACAGGTGAACGTAACTGTTCCGTTGGCCGTGTGGTACAGAAGATGGTGAGGCAAAGAGAGTACTGAGACGCGTGCAAATATATATCGACGAAGATCCTGGCAATCGTTTATTAAATAAATCTAAAACTATTTTAATATGAATTCTAAGCGTAACCTTAGTGTTCCTTTACTTTTATTTCGACGATTAAGATCCACAATTCTCAACAGTATCTTTAATTCTTTTTCTGATATAAATACGTCTATCATCCTTCTGAAAAGATGATTGATTCACATTCTTTTGATTGTTTTTCTTGGGAAATAAAAAATAATTATTTTTTATCGTATCCTTTCGACTTCCGCATATTCATCCCCGAAGAAATTAACATTTTAAATTATGCTTTTCTGTAGCGATTTAAATGCACGAGTTCCGTAGCGCAACTCAATATCCTGGATTCTATTAATCTTTTCACTACGACATAGAAACCTCTATTCAGAACGAAGCTATACAGCAGCAAGTAATTTTACAACTAACAGAACGAATGCTATTAGTATGAGTAAAATAATATCCAATGTGTAAATCTTATTGTTAGATTATTAAGTACATAAGAAATGAATTATATAAGCTTGTGTATTATAGTAACTGTATAACAATTATGCATAAATGCATGATCCACGTGTATATTATTGAGACTTTTATCAAAATCTTCAGTAACAACACGACAGAAGATGAAGAATCCCAATTGTTCGACAAATTTGAATTTTCTCCAAATTTCATTACGTTGCACACTTCCGAAGAATCGGAAGAATCGTATCGCTGTACAAAGGAATATGACGAAACAAATCGCGCGACATTCAGACATCGTATCAAACGGTCGTTAAAAGGAAACTACACCGATCACACGGCAGCAAACTAGGAGAATATATCGATCCATTAACTCGACAAATCGCCAGCAATAGAGATTCATGGGAACACACACGTGCTCGCGTAATTGATACGAACGAAACCACGTGGACGTCGCATTTCAACGTTCCTCGCCCTCGAACTCTGCGAAATCCGCAGATGAGAATGTCTGGAGGGTTTGTAAAGCATTCTGTAATAACGGAAGATAGCCTGTGAGGCAAAGAAGGCTTTATTGCTTGCCGGTCTTCGCCGTTTCGATACTTGAGCACGGCCTTCGACTTCCAAGAGCGCATGTACTCGCGAATGCTTACGGTTCTTAACCGGAAGAAGATGCCCTTGAAGGAAGATCGATGCAACAAGAAAAGAATCTTTGACGGTGGACAACAGGGAGTAAAATCAGCGTAAAAAATCGACCATCTTTTTGAGCTTTTATATTCTACAATGGAATTAATTCGCGAAGCATTCTTGTGCACTGAGCTGTAAAATTCTGATGGAATTTCTGCAGCACATCGAGCTTCGCTGCCCGATGCTCCTGACGATTGTACCCGAATGTGCAGTGAATTTATTAGGGAAGTTGCACCGATGCGATTCTTGCTTCGTGCGTTTCTATTTATCGATTGTTACGGAAGTGAAACGTTGATAATACTGTTAGTTCGTGGAGAGAATTAACAGACGTTTAAGCGGCAAATTCGACCTCTACGTACAGGAAGAAAAAATTGCAAGTTCTTTTCACGGCGTTGTTGGCTACAGTAAAACCGACGCACTCTTTTCGTATTGATCATTTAGTTTCTAAGCTCTAGTCGTATTTCCTACGAACTTCTTAGCGCGGTTGATCAGATTGCCTTCTGTGCGTCTCGCATGGAAGCTTCGCGTTCTCTTAAAAATATTTCAACGTTTGGCTCCGATACAATGGCATAATGCTGATACCAAAATATATACGCACGGAAGAATATCACAAAGTGGTAGAATAAAAATACATCGAATTACAAAAGGCACTTAACTAAACAACCTTCTTCCAGTACTTGTCAATTAGCGACGAACTTTAAGAGAAAAGCGTCTCGTCCTCGTTGCGGCAGTAAGGCAAAAGAAAAAGGAGGAGCCGGTAAGTGCGGACACTAGCAAAGAAACACACGAAGTGTTGGTGTTGGGATACGGGTACACGGTGGATTACGCTATGGAGGTCCGCGGCCACGTGAACGAGTTCGGTTCTTTTCACGGAAGAATGGCTTTTCCATGTCGGTGAATTCAGTGGCTGGGCAGCACAATCGCGTCTCACTCAGCGCCACGGTCTACGGCTGATCGACGCCGCTCCACGCTCGAAAATACGAGCGGAAACCAGAGGGATGGGATAGAAGCAACGAAGACGGAGGAGTTAGAGGCGACGTCGAAGACTCAAGGACGAGCACCGGCTTCTTCAAGAAGGGGAACTGTCCCGATGGGTGACGCCGATCGGTTTCCTCGCTTTAAAAGGTTCTCCGCGTAGTCCCAAACCGATCAAGTATTTTTCAAACATCTCCCCTCTACCCGTTTTTTCTTCTTTTACTTCTTCCACTTTCTTTATACTCTTCCCCCTTCTTTTCTCCCGTTCGTCCGAAGTAACATCGCACTTCGTCGGTTCCGCGTATTTCTACTCTCTTTAAGCTACTTTCAGCCGACCCTATCCCTCCGCCCTCGCCGTGGCTTACTTTTTTCCATCCTCAAAACGCGCTGCCTGCGGCTCAAGCGATATCACTTTCCGATAAAAGTCAGCTCGCCCGGTTCTTACCAAGAGTTAAGGTCCGAGGAAGGATGGGAAAGAAAAGGTGGAACACGGAAGACGAAAGTAGAAGGCGAAGTCGCGGATTTACAGCGGTGGAATTGAATATTACATTTTAAAATCTAACTGCTCTGACGCTGCGAATTTGCGCCACGTGCCTGCGGCGTTTCCAGCGTCGAAATGGAAATATACAACGGTCGCAAAAGCTATTGGAATGTTATTATATATATATATATTGTAGTGTTTAGGTATTAGTTAATTAGGATCAAGTATATTAAATTTCGTAGCGTTTGTCAGTATTTTCATTTCAGTAGAACAATCTGACACTTCAAAGATGAATCGTAGAATCTGATAAAGAAACGCTTCGTTGGAGAAGAAGGATATGTGGCAATATCCTTTTTAACTGTTGTATACCGAGTATCTAGCAGATTACTACGAATAAAAATTGTCATATACACTACGAGTCAATCTCTTTCTGTTAACAAGATAAATATTTATGATGATTTCGAGGTTTCTAATAATAAGCTTTCGTGTATGACATTTTACCGAGTTTCAAACTTCGTTCATTCGGTATAGTATTCTCAATATTTCATATTTTTTCCTACGTAATATTTATCATGTTCGATATACATACTACATTCGATCGATCGACTGAAACATATTTTACTTAGGTTCATACGTAAACAAAGTATTTTTGAATATTTCTAGTAAAAGCGCATGCAGAAAATTTGTAAGAGAAGCACAGAAGAAACTAGAAGAAATTGAAGAAGGAAACAGAGATTCTCGATGACGAAGAACTGCAATACGAAACGTTTACAAGAACCGTCTAGTCACAACGTACGTGCATTTCGAAAAGATTATGTCTTAACCAGTAGACATCTAACAAACCATGTCACAACCAACCTCTATCCGACAGATGCAGAAAAACGAAGGAAGGAAGAATGACACTGGAGTTTCCTCTGTCGTAGTTCGATTGAGAACATATGCACAGCCGAGGAAGTTACTCCGTGGAATTTTACTGTCGATTGTCACCGTTGGCAACCAGGAGAGGTGACTTAACGTCGAAAACGTGTCTGTTCGTCTGTTGCAGGCATCGTCGATCTGCGATTCTAGCGACAATGTCGGTTCTCGCGTGTGTTTCACAAGGAGAAAGAAACGTTTCATTATTCAATAGGGTTCTTGAACGACAGGAAGTTAGTTCGGAACGTAAATTTAGCGAAATTACGTTGCGGTATACAAGCTCGCTTTCGTTCCATGGAAACGCTTGACCAAGTTTCTGGCGATTTCAATGTAATTCGCGCTACGGAAACGGCTTTTATCGAGATAATTAAACGATTGCGTAACGAATCAGGTAATTTCGCCATGTTGCTGTTTGTGCATCGATTATTTAAATCACCGGGATAATTAATCGCTGTTTGGTTGCATCTTCCGTGGGTAATTAGTATCCTGTTTTCCCGATTGATTACCAAAACAGGTTTCTTTAATTTAATGAACGCTAGCTGCAGCCACGATACACAGAAAACACGATCAGGTGCTGATGTTACGATGGTACATAGTAGATTGTTAATACGCTATTGCGAATTGTATGTTTACATATATTATATATTTATTTATTTATTTATTTTGTATAAGTACATATTTTGAAATGGATTGAAACGTACCATAATATTAAACTTTTGTAAAATATTATATCGCAGTTGTCTACTTTTTTACTGACAATGTTACTCAAATTATTCACTTTGTTGAAAATTATTCGCTTCGTGAAATTTATCTTATTTCAGATCATTCCAAATGATTTAATAACGTGGGCCACCGGTGACCACCAACGTGGTCACTGTTACTACCATAGCAGACGTGTTAATTTTGAATATTGATGGCGATGGAGCAAGTTTATGGCTTTGTCAGTAAATGCTGGGCTATTCGAAAAATTCGTAGCGTTTATGTTACACATTATATGTTTGAAAATTGAAGAGAATCATTTATCATGTACTGCTGTAAAATACAGCCTTTAATTGAACATCAAACGTAGTTAAATAGAAAACTGGTATTAGTCGATAAAAAATAACGACAAGAAAAAATTCCTACATGTTTTAAAAATATAAGTATAAAATGTTTCGCTTCGATGTTCACTGAGGATTTACCCAATTTCAATAAGTGCTTCGAAGAAATCCTTTCTAAAAGAAACATTCTGCAAGCTTTTCAAGAAAATCTACCTTGTAATCAGCAGAAAGTTGTTAAGAAAAGCGCTGCATATATTATATTATATATATATATAAATGTAATGCCTTCAGATTTTTCTAAGTATTATACCATTTTGTATTTCTACGATAATTAATTCGTAATTCGTTTATGTATTCGTTCGTAGAACGAACTATTATATTTCCGAAATGCAAAATATAAAATAGATTTTTCAAATAGTTTTTCTTTTCTGATGTTACAGAACACATAAATTAAGCATCTCAAAATGTTTTATCACAAATTATACATAAACTGAGCCGATCGATTCTATCGAGATTAATTCTTTGATTTTTCAAACAGTAAACACTAATTATTACACTAATGGAGATTTTTAGAAAATAGCAGTGATAAATCTGGCTTCCAAGTGACCTACATATAGAAAAATCACATCGAAGGGTTAACATTTAACATTAAAACAAGACGCATCGAATTAAATGGTCGCAAGGACCCTTCGCAGTAAATACGGTCGGCTTTGATCAGACATCTGGTAAACACGATCAATATCAACAGCCCGATCAACAAGTCAATACGAGGGTCCATTAACAACCGCAGATCCACGTCGTTAAAGGCGAAAGAACGCGGGTGATTATCATATCATGGCGCAGCCATGAAACCACCGCACCGGCTCGATAAACGCGTTCTTAATAATCGTTGCGCGCGGGCCATGACAAAGTGCGCCACGATGAAGGAATAATGAGGCCTGTTTCACCGACGACGACAACGACGACGACGATTATCAAATACGATATAATGAACTCGCAAAGGCGTACATCATCTGACCCGTGCCATCGTGATGGCAACCGAACAGAAAGAAAAGGTGGAAAGGAAGGAAGGATGAAAGGGAGGAAAGGGAAGAAGAGAACGGAGCTAGAGATAAAAAAAATGTGGAGGAAGAACGAACGAACAAAAAGAGGAGAAGGAGATAAAAGATGGAAAGAAAGAACGTTGATCCTCGAATCGAGTGACTTACGCGACCCTTTTGCTTTCACCAGGCGAAAGAGGGTGGCGGACGGATGGTCGGGGAGGAGGACGGAAAGAAAAAAGAGGTTGGAACGGTCCGTGAGGTTGAGAATGGTAGAGAAAGAAGGGCAGATTCTGGAGAGGAAGACAGGGGACGATGGAAGCGGGACTTCGGGCCAGGAGAAGGTCCTATCTCGGAAAATTATGTCAGTCCTATCTCAGGTTGAAAAGAGAAACGTGGATGGGCGCGAGTGATATGAAATAACAGGAATAAAAGGGAGAGTGAAAATCTCGAGCTTCTAACAGGACACCGATGGAATAGAAATATTGCCGTTGGGATAAACCTTGCCCTCTTTTCTTCGCTTTTCTCTTTCTCTGTAACATGTTTCTCTCCACAAAGGCCAGGGTTATCTGCCTCGTTTCTCCGTCTCGTCTTCCCACGATTCTTTCTTCGTTTATACGTCTACATCGCTTTAGTAGATTAATCGTCGATAGACGATAAGATAGCTGACATTGAATTCTTGAATTTTCGCGAAACCGTCACGTAAGAATCGACGATTGCAACGGATCGAGAATTTGTAACCGAGGCTGGAAACGATTCGCGAGGATTCGATGTTCGTAAATACAGAAGCGTCTACGATGGTGGCAGCAACCGCCGTCTCGTTTTTGTTCTCTTTTTCTTCTCTCGTTTGCTCTCGATGCGATTTCCATAAATTCAAATCTTTTTGTACGGCGTCTGCTAGCGCGGATCTGGCCGCGAGTCCGTGAAAACTGTATCCCCGGAATATTGAAATCGTAACTCTTATTATGAAATCTGAAAAAAGAGCGCGGTGGAGAAATTAGACGGTTATATCGGTCCTAGACAAATTTTATTTTCTACGGCGCGTTTGTTATTTTTCTCGTTTCTAATTTTTCTTCTTTCTCCCGGATGAGCTTGCGTGTTTTCCGCGATGCGACTGAAACCTGTGGAAATTCGGGACGAAAGAGGGATAGGTATACTACGAGGAAATATCGCGAAGGAAACGTGCAGCCTGTCAATATTTAAAATTCTGTTGCGAAAACGGACAATTTGCACGATTATTTATTGCGAGAGACTGAGTTTCAAACACTAGAAACGCGTGTTGGTGACCGAACGTTCGACGTCAGTGTGTGAACGAAGAGCGCACGACCGTTTAAAGTTTCAAACATTAAATCTTGATATAAAATGAATTGAAGTTCCTTGTGTTATTTCTAAAATAAAATTAATGAATTAGTTAAAATGATTAACTATTTTACATCGTTATGCGTTATCTTTGTCTCAAATCAAATTTTCTCAAGAAAAAATTTCTCTCAGGTCATCGTTAAATTATGTTATGTTATGTTAAATTACGCTGAACTATATCGAGTTGCATTTCCTTGTTTTTCACCTTGTGGCGTAGAATGTCTGATCATTATCGTCGTATCGACAGGTACGCAGAAAAATACAAGGAAAGTACGGCAACACATCCAAACCAGCTGGCTGCTGAAGCGAGCAAAACTCTCATAGGAAGAAAACTAAAAAGAAAACACCCCACTGATCTCGCTAAAGAAATAAAATAGTCGAACTCGAAGATGGTCTCTGCGGGTAGCCATCCACATATCATTTAGCAATTAAGTTAGAAAAATTTACCAAATGCCCAACTGGACAAATTGTAAAGTACAAATTAAATAATAATAAAAAAAATATTATTATCGTGGACAGATTGCTTAAGAAATATCAGGTGAACCATAAACAATGTTGCGAGAAAGCCTAACTGCCGACAGGCCAAAAGGGTCTGGAAACTTCAATGATCCGGTCGGCGCTTCAGTCGAATAGTTACGCGGAAAAAAGGCCCATGTGATTGTTGATAATTCTCGATCTTAATTGCCGAAATAATGGTAAGGGAACACTAAGTTTACATTTAGAATTTATATTAAAATAGTTATAGATTTATTCGATAATCGATTTCAAGGATATTCGTCGATACACATTTACACGCGTCTCAGCACTTTCTTTGTCTCACCTTCTTCCACACCAGTCTGTTAACTGAACAGTTTAAGTTCCTTTGTTTTCGAGACACCGCGCACACGCATACTTCCACGCACTCATATTCACATACATGTATCACTACTACATGGTCAATCTAGTTTAGCGCACAAAATTATACATATCTCAATAGTGACCATGGCCGCGGATGATTACGGAACACGTACGTAGTTGGGCTATGAGAAAAGACAAAGGGATGCTTAAGGGAGAAAGACGAATTAACAGGCAGTCGTTAGTTGAGAAGTTAGTGTCGTCAGCGTCGTCGAGGAGGATGGTCAGCGTGAAAAAAGGAGCGTTGTAACGAGAGGAGTGAGCGACGAACTGCGACGGTGACTGCGTGCATATAGACTGACATACTTAATTTCGTGTTGACGTCAACGATATTGAAACAAATTATACCGTTGACAAACCTACCAGCACTATACTTTCCCACGTTATTAATTATAATCAATTATTGTACTTATACTTGAATATGTCTAATTATATTTTTACTCCGACGTTGAAACTTTATACCCCTATCTGTCTACCCTTCGAAAAGTATGAAAATAAACAGCCTATAATAATAACAACGTCACACTGGGTGAATCAAAATCAGATCGTAGAGCAAATAAAGCTCAAGATTAACCAGAGTCCACTGTATCTTCGGCAAGATATGTTTGGCCAGGGACGATCAGGGTATTACCAAAGTTGTGTTCGTCTTGCTCCTATTCAGGCCCCTTTTGAAAACATGGTTAAAAGGCTCTTTGGATATCCTGTTTATACGATATGCTCATGAATAGAAAGGGGACGTGGATTATGAGTAGATAAGGTTGCAAATTCGGGCTGGTTTCTTTCTCCAGCTTTAATCTGAATTCTCTATTATGGGTTATTGTAACAAGGGGTTTTGAATGCTCCTATAATAGGAGAAAAGTGATTTGTTTGCGGAAGAAAGCATTGCAATAAAATATATTTTATGGAACATATAATACAACTTATTATCGATAGGTAAATGGATTTTGAATTTAGAATGGAGTATGACTTTTTTATGAAATCAATAAATCTTGAAAAAATGTTTGTTGAATTGTTACGATTATGGAAAACTAATATCTAATTATATATATATTTCATTATTCTTTACTTATATTACTATACCTAATATACTACATTATTGAACAATATTTTACGAACAAGGCATTATTCGTATTATACGAGGCGCTTTTCGATAATATAAATTCTGCAAGCTATCGTTTTCGGATAAAACATTTTTGGGCTAATTTTTCAAGATACATGCGGTTTTTCGATACTCAGTTTCATTCAGAAAATACACTTTTTACGCGGTTCCGCGCATCCTACATTATTATTATTATTATTATTATTACTACTACTACTACTATTAAAGGCAGACAAATCATTATAGTTGTATACGTATATTATTCGTAGATTATTTAGATTATATACCGACAAAATTGCATAGAGAAACTTTTAAAAAACACAATGCGCGAATGCTTGCAGAAAATCAATATGTACAAACCGTTAAAGAAGCCGTGTATCCTTACACGAGCAAATATTATTTCACCAAACTACTTTATCATTTCCACCGGACCGCCTATTTCCCCTGGTGCGTTAACGTCAAAATTTTCCCCGAGCACCGTCAGCCAAACAAACAACCACCTCAACCACGCTCCAACTCGATAACCATCGATGCAACGTGCAACGCTCGTGTTTCCACGTCGAAAGAAAATTTGGCACTCGAGTGATCCCCGGAGGTTTCGCCTTGCTCACTGGCGAAATAGTCGATAGGAAAACCAAGGTAAGCTAGGAAATACGGTTAACGTTACCGAACAAGATGGGTTCGCGTGGCGTTTGAGACCCCGTCGCTTTATTAACACGTCTTACACCGTAACGGGATCTCGTGGCCGTTAAGAGCCAGGTATATACGGCGAGCCAGCTGTTGCTAACGCAATTTTCCCCTGATATAAATCCTCCTAGCCACCGCGATATTGAATCGCACGATATACATCTCTGTTCAGAACTATTACGACGTTTACTGCTTTGGTTCGAACAATCAATTCAGATTAATTGGTCGAAAAGATTGTTATTAATTAAATGGAAGCTTTTGTACTCGTGCGATGCGTTCGTGACGATACGAAATACGCGGAGAAATTTTATGGAAATTATTTGCGAGAATATCTTGCCCTCAGTTTCCTTGACCTTCCACTGAGTTTATCGAAGATCATCTCATTTTTGGACAAAGTAGAGGAAAGCAGGGACGAGGTTTGAACAGAAGGAAGGTTAAGACATGAGGTTGGATTAAAGTAGAGCACGCAGGATATTTGATTTATTAACGTAATGGGCAATTGATTATGTAAATACTTTTGTGGTCTTTGCGATTACGTGTCAACGAGATGAAAAATTTTCATATAAATTCACCTTCGAGAATGTCTCATCGAGCAGTTACAAGCGTTCAAACATTTGCATTAGTAGTTTTAGCTGTTTGAAGAAATGTTCGAGATTTCAAGATTTTAAGCTTTTGTCGTAGTAATACTATTGTAGTAAATGCGTCTGTTTCTGTCTGCAATTCCGTATAACGAGTTCGAAGAACTTTCACAGAAATCTTTGTACCCTTATAACTCTTCGATAAAGCATTTTCTTTTATTACTTAACTGATCTCATTAATACGTTTTCAAACTTCGCCAAATTAATCACGATAGTAGAATCTCATCTCAAAGCTAACGAAAATTTCAAATGTTTCGTATAACACGCACGATATATTGGTGAAGTGACGAGCCACGTAATAATAGATAAAAGTTCCAAGTTTCTAATGATTTGTCAAGTTTATCTCGTTTTGAGATAAGTGCGCCATCTCTTATGAACAAGTCTGTAGCTAACGGCTTCATCCAATCTTGGTTGACGTGTTCCTCTGGTCCGGTAAACGAGATCCTTGATGGACGGTCGAGCAACGATGGAACGACACGCGGTTATATAGAACGGATCGAGCGGAATAAGTCGGCCCGATTCCACGACATTGTCCAATGGTAAAGGAATAATGGCCAAGAAGAGGGAACAGTGGAAGAAGTTATTCTCCCCTTCCTTCGTTCCGACTGTCGTGGAAAAGATGAAACGTCCATTAGGTAGGGTAGCCGAAAGATTTTAAGATCGGCAGCGGATCGTAAAAAGAAGGTTGGAATAGGTACGTACCAAGATCACGATTGAACCGAATCACCCGACCAATTAGGTCCTTCATGGACGATTCGACCTGGTTCGATTTTCTACAGCGATATAAATAAGAAAAATAAGTCGTATATTCAACGAATTTTATTATCGAAAGTTCTACTTCTGTCCTTTTTCTGTCCTAACGTACGATTTACAAATACGAGTCACATTCGCGGACGATATGACTGTACTAGTCAGGCACACTAATTGAGAAAAGGCAGTCACATCACAAAAATAGAAAAATGGTTAGAAGATAAACAAATAAATGCAACCGTATTACATTTACACTAAGGAAACGGAAACCACCAAATATCCAATTGAATGGCACGCATATAACACCAATAAGGCAAGTTAACACGTTGACTGCCAGATGAATTTTCCATGGTTTGCCCAAGGCGCCGACGTGAACTTTTCGTTATGCGATGCATATTATGTTGAAATATTATTTGCAGCAAATAAAATGAGTTATAAAATCATGCTTGAAGCATTTTTCGTGGCGAGGGCCACCGGTGACCCCCACGACGTTGTAGACAATTATTACGATTGTCCTTTTCTAAAAAAATCGTGCTATGTACTTTCAATATTTGCTGCGTCGCCGGTCACCGGTGGCCCCCATGGCAGTCAATGTGTTAAATACCTAGGACTCCGCTTAGACACACAACTTACATGGAAACAACATACTAAATCAATTATAGACAAAATACGGATAAACAGAAGACAGATGTACTGGCCAACTAGTCGAAACTCTAAACTCGGCATAGAAAATAAACTAAAAATCTACAAAACGATAATAAAACCAATTTGGACGTACGGAATACTGCTATGGGGGACAGTAGCAATGAGCCGCATAAATAAACTAGAGTCGCTACAATCGAAGGTACTGAGAACGATAGTCAACGCTCCATGGTATGTCAGAAACGAGGATATACGCAAAGACTTAAAAATACCAATGGTCAACGAAGAAATCGGCAGGTACGCAGAAAAATACAAGGAAAGAACGGCAACACATCCAAATCAGCTGGCTGCTGAAGCGAGCAAAACTCTTATAGAAGGAAAACTAAAAAGAAAACACCCCACTGACCTCACTTAAAGAATAAAATAGTCAAATAGTCGAAGATGGTATCCCTCTGGGGGTAGCCATCCACATATTATTTAGCAATTAAGTTAGAAAAATTTACCAAATGTGCAACTGGACAAATTGTAAAGTACAAATTAAATAATAAAAATACAACTGAGCCAAGCTATGCTGATCTTACGATAATATAATAATAATATAAATATAGCAAACAGTGTAATAAATGGAGAGAAGAGCATAAATTACGATGCACAGAAGAATGACAATTACAAACATCTCTTCTTTAATTTCCTTGGAATTTTGCACTTATCTCTGTCATCTTCTTGCGACGAATGAATTTATGGAAGTAAGTCACTGTTTCTTGAAAATGGAACATTAATCGTCTAACAACGAAAAACGAAGTTGATCAGTTCGGCTTCCGGAGCTTTCTCTACTAAATCAAACAGAATTATGTCAAGCGCTATTTGCCTGAATATCATTAATGTAGGTTAGTTTGGGCTCGTTATATCGACTCGTAAATTCAATTGGACGATTCGATAGAAGAATCGTCAGGATGGAAAAGTAAAATTCCAGAGGTAGTTAAAATAGACCACGGAAGAACCCTACGAAACTTTTGTTCCATATTACGAACTTCGCGCTGGCTTCGATCTTTTACTTAAGAAGGGTGAAATTTCCCGTTGGAAAAAAATTCCAAAGACTTAATTACCGGCTTGGATTCATCGAGGCAGAGATCGATCGATTAAACCGAAAAGGAAACGGCTGGCTAGAAATCGCATTCCGTCCAGCATCCGACCGAGAGATCCAACGTCGAGCGTCCATGACAAAGGATTCTCAACGGCACGGTTACACGGGGGAAAGTAGAATAGAACAGATTGGATCGACTGGAATAAGTCGTTTCGTCCGAAAACTTGGACCAATTGAAAGGAGGAAAAAAGAAAAGACAGGTTGGAAGAAAGAAGGGAAGGGAGAACCGACGAACCTGTGCAACTTTCCTCTCTTTTCTGACTTACTCTCGACCAGGAAGCGAAGGTACGCCCATTACGGCCTGGACGACCGAGCTACCATGATCAGAGATGAGCCAGGAAAAAGAAGAAGGGAAAAGGAAGTACCGGCGAAAGAAGGAAGTCGAAGGATAGGGGCGAAGGGGAGAAGAGGGGCGAGAGGATGAACGAAAATCGAAAAATCAAATCTTGGCCAGAGAGAAGAAGATTGGGCAACGGTGAAGCTCGATCGACGATGACGTCGAAACACGATTTTCTGGCGTATCGAATTACTGATTGCGAAGATACTACGGCGCAACTCTGGCAGCCTACTCATATCGGATGGGTACGCTGAACTCCACGCCACGACGCTGCCTCGATGTTTCACGGAGTCGCGTCGAGGGGAAGAGGCCGGACGCCACGTTACGTAGAGCACACTCTCTTGAAAAATTGTCGTCGATTTTGTCGATCCGATCGGCCAAACATTCGTCAGCTATGTGTTCCTCCGACTTCACTCGATTTAGCGAAACGTTCTCAGATAAATAATAATTTCGCTGGAGCGTTTCGTCTTTGTAGGATGTAGACGATGCCTCGCGGACTTTGCTATAGAGAAGCAGTCTATTAGCGTTCGAAATGCTATCTACGATGCTTTGTCGTGGGCGAATACAATGTCGCAGCGTTAATAGTTCCTTCGTTGTTCTCGCGGAGTATGGGATGGGATAACGTGCATTTCAATGGTATTTCAAAAACGTTCGCGCTACATACGAGTCGTTCAGATGACACGTTGATCGACTTTGTTAGTTGGGAAGTAGAGAAAAATAATGGTATTGCAAATATTAGTTTTTTTGAAATTGATCTTGCAAGTTAGCGTCACCTGCGTCAACTTGTTCGGATAAACGAACTTGTTGAAGTAAGTTATCTGCTTCCCGAGAATGAAATATTAATTGCGTACTTGATGTGCACGATGGAATTTGTAAATTTACAAAATGTATTTCGTATAGCACTGTAAGAGGCTACGTACGAGAGATCTCGTATGCTGTGTATATCAATCGAGAGAAATTGTAACTTAGTTACAAGTACCGAACGAACAGTGAAAAAGAGTTTCAAACAAACTGGATGATTTTTCGAACTGTATCGACGATAATTGCAGTTGTAACGGTAGCGAAAAATTAAAACTGTAAAAATTGTTCTAACGATTACAACGATGGAACGTATTAATTTCAAGTTAATCTTAAAAAATTAACTGTTTTAGAAATTCCTTAATCGCTTGATGTTTTATTAAGATAGGAGACAGTCGAACGAATTTAGAAAAGTTTGAAAATAAAGAACAAGATTAAGATCAACTATCGACAAACCATACACAGTTTAAACTTATATTTAATACAAAATACTTGACTACTGTAAATGATTAACGATAGAATGTCCGATATACGATGGATTTTACTACTAGATATTCGAACTCGATTTTAAAGAACAGAACCGAATGGAAATAAAAGTGGAACTTGATCTACGTTCAATAATAATTCCTTAATGGATAGCTTTTAACGAAGTACGATAACAACTGGGAAATTGTTAGACACACGTTCGCGTATCGAGCAAAATATTGTCGTTGGCTGTGTAGCAGGCGACTACAGAACACGATCAACGTGTTACACGATGTACGTACACAGGGATTATTCCCTGTCGTGCGATCGTTCTCGCGAAAGAAGAAGCTTCAACGTAGTGCACGATCGACACGACGTATAAATACATCGCCGATACGCGCAGCTCGTTTCATGGCCGATGAGCTATACGTAGCATCCAGCCGCACAAGGACGACAAGAACGCCGAGCCAAAGATAAAGTCACCGTTGTTCACAGCTATAGGTTATCGATTATCGACGATCGTTATCGTGAAAACATCGAGCCATTCGTAGTTACAAACGAAATTCGATGAAACTTCTCGATATCTGGATTATTGTTCCGATTAAATGGGTTGTTAATTACTTTCGTTAATTTTTACGATAACAGAGGGAAACTCGTTATACCGTTGTTAAGAATAATTAAAGTTACGCCACGTTTATGACTTGAACGAGATTTCTCTGCTGTTTCCGAGAGTCGGATTTTAATATTCCACGTATTTTCCGTTGATTTTATGTCACAGCCAAATATATACGATATTACTCTTTTGTGTTATATTCGTTGAAATACAGCGGAACAGCTAGCGACAGTTGCCACATAATCGAAGACTGCAACGTAGCTATAGAAAAATCAAGCGTGACAGCTATAGGAGAACGAAAGGAAGGAGGAATGTTCACGGTTTTAAGAAAATTTCTGTATACTTCGGTTGAACTTCTCCTTTGTACAACGATTCAGCGGCGGTTACGACCAGTACACACGGCAAATCTCTCGACTACTACGAGGTTACGCCTGAGAAACTTGGTTCTCTGCTCCTTTGCAGCTTCCACGAGCCGTAGCCTCGAACCAGTTAGCTACTATGTTTGCTGTTCCAGCAAGCGATCCAAGGATATTGGCAACATCTGGCGGTTACGTATCGTTCGATGAGTATGTAGCAAGCTGAAGGGAACGAACCTGATCTTCAGTTTGGCCGTTCAATGCTATCGAAGGGATAACATCACGACTCTCGCTAAACAACAGCCGAACCAAGCCTGTATCGAGACCGCGTGCACCTAATTACTAGCACGAGATCATGTACGGACAATATTATCGCTTCCTACTGTGCGTATACCCATGATCACCCTAACCTACGACCTGTTTAACAATCAAGGACTTGGGACGTCGACATGTGTGAAATCGGATAACACGAAGATTTATTTGCAACATAAATAAGGAAATTTATGGTACTGTACGATTTCGCATTAAATTCTTTTATTATCGAACTCAGAGCGAGTTTTTAAACGATTAAAAGAGATATATAAACATTGCAACGAAGATAATTAATTTACAATCTATATAATAGGAGTTTACTGATTTTTCGTTGAAATAATTGGAATTCACGTGCACACAAATAAATGGAATCGACGGAAGCTCGATTAATTTGTATACTAATGTACTAATAATCTACTGATTAAAACCTCATTGATTTTATACCAATGGTATGCCGATAAATATAGCTTTACTGTACTCGAAAAGGAAAGAAATTAATTCTTTTGTAAAAAATTAATCATAACGTACATCCATTTGGATGAACCGAAACTGAAATTAATTTTCTAGAACCACTTTCGTTTATTTTTTTAATTTCAAATTCCGCGAAGAAATTATCGATGGAAGTTTCTGACGAGGACATGGCCCGGCTAAAAGGTAAAATCTGGAATATTTTTGATATTTGCTAAAAACACAGTAACACGCAGTCTACGTAGAATTCGAAGATCAAAGCTTCTCCTCCCGTCGAATAATCGTATCATTAATCTTCATACTTGCCACGTACGAGGCATCCGGCAAATTGCAGACAAATTCGCGGCATATCGCGATACCGCAGATCCCAGAGTTAATTAGCCGCTACCATATCGACTGCTTAAGCGAATGAGCCGAGGATATTGGCAAGATTTGTACCTACCTATCGTTTGACAGGAACATCAAGCAGAAACGGAATTGCCAAGGCACGTCTGGAAACAGGGCGTTGCTAGAAGCATTTAGAAGCTCGTGCAATAAGAGCTACGCCCTATAATAGCACGAAAGGAGAGGATGAAGTATAAGACAGGTTGGAAGACGGATACAGTTAATCGCGTGCTCACAGCTAAACAGATTCTTGTTAACTACAGTTACTTCGGAGCAATTGCTCGTAATTATCGGATTTTCATTCAATGTGTCTATAGCGACTTTATACGCGTCAGCGTAGTATGCATTGCTAAACAGCGATATTGATTAGTTTTATGAATTAGTGAACAACAGGCGAAAGTATCGTACGATCTTTTTATCTTGTAATTTACAACGATTACTTGTGCTATCTTCGGATAATGAACAAACTTGTGGGAAGAAGTTTGATCTTTGAGAACTCGAATGCTAATTACGTGTCTGTGTACCTGAGAATGAAAGGCACTGAGAAGTTTGTTGAGGTTATTCGATGAATAAAGACAGAGACGCGTGGATAAATTATAAGGTAGAAAGATATATATTTAAAATATAGAAGTGAAAGTACAATAATAATTTGAGCTGGTCCAGATCCGCACGCTAGCAGTATTACTCTATAACTGAACTAAACCCTTGAAACCCTTGAAGCCACCGTTGCCTGTCGACTGTTTTATGGTNCTGCCTTCGTCGCAGTCTTTTGTCTATTTACTGTCGATGGCTTCAATATGTTGGAGAAAGTTACAAAGACCAGATGTAGAGTTTTCTTAGAATTGATGTCCTTCAACAAAGTTCAAATAAGCCATTGAGAAACTAAACTAATCATCTGTTCAACACTAATTCATTTATTTTGACGTACGTACATTGAATTGATTTGTTTCATAACAAAATATCTTTTTTGCATTTGAAATAGTAACAATTGACGGTATAGAAATTTGCTTGAAAATTATTTGACACCTTTCTGACTTTTCTTCTATTTTATAATTAAACGTTCAAAACGGAATTTCTTCGAAACTCGTATTGAGCTTAAGTTCATTCTGGCGAAATGAACAAGCACGCTTTGATGAGAAGTCATATAGTATACCAGTTTGATGGTTGGCTCGAACAGTGTACGAAGAACAATGTCAAGCAGAGCGTATATTGTCAAAGACCTTTACGGTAATTAACATTATTACTATCTCCCATTTTGTAGCTGACATTTATTGATATAATATAGTAATATATTACACGGTGAAAGTACTTTAGAACATAATAGCAATAAATAATAATAATAAATAATATTTCATAATAAATAATTCAGCAGCAGCTTGATAAACATTAAAAGCTACAAGAGGATGTTAAAGCGTGCATTCTTAGACAGTTGGAAGTATTTCAAGAAATAATTCTTTTTAGCGCCAGTTTCACGTGAAAAGGGGTACCCATCCATAAAGAGACGGGTTTTAGACAAGACTGATGCGGTCCTCGGAATAAAGTTTCATGGTATATCCACTGGCAGGAAGCAATAATAAAAAGTTTTATTACCGCGATAAAAGCTGATGTTTCGATCTACGTTGATACCGTTACTTTTACCTACTTCATAAGGCTGAGTACTTCGGCAAATGCTTAATAGCTAACGTCCGATTGTATATTTACATTCCATATGCCATAGCGTTATACGATAAATGTTTTGATATATATGTAATAGAAATATTTCTAAGAAATATTTCAAGTGCGGAATAAGCGAATTTAAAAAGAATATCGAAATGAAAACGGAAAGTTTACGAAGGCAAAGGTCTAAGCGCGACAAATATCACGTTACGCCCGTTAAAAATACCACGGTCACGCGTCGCGGGAAGAGTAGAAAAGCTCTCTCGTTTTTCACGTCAAAACCATTCGTCCTCCACTCGACGTGAATAACCAACAAATAATTCCATTCTAGACCTGTGCACAGGCCGCGTACGTGCACACAGAGAGGCGGATGCCACGCAAGATACTTTTTTTTCTCTCCTTCAAGCCGGCTGAATTCTCTGCATTCGCGATACGCACGCTCGCAAAATCATAATCAAAGAACCGTTGCCGCTCTGTTCTGTGATATTTCATCAACTACGTACGCTCTACGTTTCACCGATCTTAGAAATGTTAATTAGATGGCAAACAGATTGAGAAAAAAAAAATGGAATACGTGCTACCTTTACAAGGATTCTTAATATCTCACTGATAGTAAAAAATTTAAGTAGAATAGCTGATGACAGAATTTGATTAAAAATAGTAAATTGTATACGTCGACTGTTTCACTGATCTTATAAATGTTGTAAAATAACGAAAATATCGAAACTGAAGATATATGTATATAGTTCTTTTAAAGGAGAAGACCTCAAAATGTTAGTTTGAAAAGTTCCCAGGAAACTATAATAGTACTCGATTAAAAAAAGAATTTTTAACGTAAATATTGATACGAATAATCTTCGATTAATGTTCATTTAGAACACATAATATTGGAAGCAAATTACGTACGCGTTGTATTGGGAAGGAAATGTGTCTGACTATACGCGAACCGCTTCTACTTACACAACGCTCTTGCGCTTAATACGATTCAAGACTGATTCGTATGGATTTCACGAGTCCATACAAGCTTAGTATCTGTAATATCTATTTCTCTTAGACACAAAAAAGCAGAAAAGCGTGACAAGAAATTATATCTCATACGACATAAATGTACATTTTACTAAAGCAAAATATTGTATTAACGGGACTGCAAAGTAAAGCGTATCGTTCGTGTACACCGACACCGTTATTCGACATCGATTTCTTAATTACTCTCCATCAGGCCACTTTGCAGTATCTTTCCAATCGACATCCAGCTATTAGTCTACTAATCACCCAACAAACTCAATACTCGTCTCACGTCTCGATCCGACACAAAGGCCATCGATCGTCTCTCGTCCTCCTTTTCCAGCTTCTCTTCCTCTTTCTCTCGGCAACGCATTTTTTCTTACAACCGTGAACGTATTGGCGCAGCTCGACCGTTTAATTCCGGCACAGCCGGGCATTATATGAACCGTATATATCTACGTTTATACGTTCAATGAGTAATGGCAGGCGTCCATCATCGGGAAGGGGCATGCGTCTGACGCGAGCCGTGTGTGGCGTGCCCAATTCCGTTGCCTGTACGGAAAACAATTTTCTTCGAGTTGTGAGCTAGCAAGCCAGGACCTAGGGAAAAACAGAAACCGAACATCGGGACGCTGGACGTCTAGAGACGTAGGGGGGGAGGGCGGAGGGAGGAGGGGAGGGGGAGCGTGAGGTTCGACGAAATGCGGCGTAAGTTGAAACAAATATCGAATTTATCGGTTTGCTGTGGGATCGAGTCGGGGGACGAGGAAGGAGTTGGGGGAACAGGTCTGTAGGAAGACCGGACGCCAAAGAGGGAGCAAGTCGGCGTGAGTTACGAGCCAAAGGGGATGAGAATGTGGGAGAGGAAGTCGACGACGACGACGACGACGACGACGACGGCGTTCGTTCCTGGGTCGTGTTTGAATTACGAGCTCTAGTAGCCCAGGCTGGAAATGGAAGCCGCCGAATGGCGGGAATGACATAAAACCAGTGACGACGTTGAAATTTCTACCCCTCGGACCAACCGTCTGTCTCTCTCCCCATCTCTCTCTCTCTTTCTCTCTCTCACTCTCTCGTGAGCTCTTTCAACCCCTTCCGTGGTCTCACTTATCCACGTTTCCCACGTTTCTCTGTTTTCTGGTCGATTGGTTTGATTCGAATTACCGGCAAACTCGAACGAACTGTACGTCACGATTTTCATCCCCTTCAAAACTACGGTAGGAAGTCCGGACGATTCTTGCGGTGATCGTGTTACACCATATGTACGTACGTGTCCTAGAGGGGCACATCTTGATATTTTTTTATCGTTAGCCAGCAGAGAAGAAAGCACGAGAGGATTTCCATAGAACGACCTCGATACCTTCCTAGGGAAGCTCCTCTTTCTTTTACGATTATGTCCCTCACGAGTTTTCTTAGTTTCGCGCTCGATAAAGCGTTCCCGTAGCATTTGATATTAAAAATCCCACCGTTCCCCGGCCTCCCTGCTGTAATACTGCTGTAATATAGAACCACGTTGCGTTTGCTTAATTAAATTTCATACAGAGCCCCGTGCCAACGTACCCATTCGCTTATTAAACCCCTATTCTTATGGTACTTTCTAACAGCGACGAGTAACCGTACGGTGATTCACCTCAAAATATTCCGCAATTTTGCCGCGTAAACGAGCCCGAATTCACGTACACTGGCGGGCAAAATGTATACGAAAAGGCGCAACATTGACGAATATCCTCGTACGCATCGAAAGTATTTAATCTCGAGTTACAGTAGAAGATGCTGTGTAGTCGAGCGAACCTTAATCTTTGCAGCGTGTGCCAGCTTTCAAAGTCAATTTGCATGCGATTACTCTCTCGGAACTCGGTTTTTGCGAACTCACCATAAAACGGGAATTCATATCGCGTCGATGAGAACGAAGATGCTATCTAAACGGCCGCGTGATTTGCGAGAGAAGCTGCAGAATGGGAAACGGGCTTTGACAGAGTCATCTGCGGCAATAGGATATCTGGATGAAACCAAGAAACTTGGCCGTGAACAATTTTTTGACGATCGTCGCTTGAAAACAGGCTATTTGTCCGGTTCACAGTGACATGATAAACAGTGAAACAAATCACGTACAGTTGCTCGTGCCCGGTACTCGTAGAATCATTTTACCAACATATTATATACGTTATACATAAACATTGTGAAATTTCATTAACATTTCTATCAGACTCCACTGTCGTGATATACATTGACAATGTTTAAAACAAAAATCTGAAGATATAGACATATATATGTATATGAAATGATAAAATATTTATTATATCAATATATTTTATATCAAAAATCGTATCTGATAATATACATACGTGCGTGCAAGAAATTTGATTATTCCGTGAGAAGTTGAAGATTGAATTTCGAGATAATACAGCCAGGCTGAAATAACCATACCCCTTGCCATACACGAAATTGTTTCACGGGGAACCAAAGAGAAAAATTGGAAGAGGAAAGAACAAGCAATCTGATTGAAGCAAGGCTATTCTATACCTCGACAGATACGTTTCGCCAAGCTGCGAACATTTTTGAGTTTTTACGCATTTGTCGCGGTCGAACAGCGCCAACTCTCGGCGAATTAATTGGGTCAGTTGGGGTAAAAAAAAAGAGCTCGTTCGACCCGTACCCTCGTTTCCTATTCTCTTTCTTTCTCTTTGTCCACGCGCGTTCCGTAAACATTGTTACCCATTAACAGAGTTAGCATCACCGGTGCACGTTCCAGCCGCGCGCCGTAATAAATTAATTCCAGGGAGGGGCAAGCGCGGCCGTACCCTCTGAAAGGAATAGAGGAAGGACGTAAGGGGGGTAAGAAGAGGCTAAAGAGGCAGACAGAGAGGAAGAGAAAGAGAAAAGAGCGTAATCTCGGAAACTGTCGAGGATGAGACGCGTCAGATATAATTGAGAACGAAGGCGTTAAAAAATGCGAGAACCGGCACGAATGAACGTTACTGATCCCCCTTTCCCCTTCAATTATACTGAATCCCCGTTCTCGTTCGTTTACGACGCGAACATTCATTTCCTCACGGCGAGTTACTTTATCTTGCAACTCAAAGATTCATTGTTCTATTTTGTAATTAATTTAGCTTTAAAGTTATGGCCATAATAGCGATACTTTTTTTGCGCTCTACTTTTAGTTTAATTCGGGGAAAAATGTTAAAAGCTGCTTTGTGCGTGTAATACTTGTACAGGTATATTACAATTCGTGTAAATGAAATAATATATGATCCTTATGTAAATGTTATGGATTAATTACAGTTTGATGATTTTATGTATGTAAATATATCTCTTTTCACTGCCGGTTATTAAATATTTTAATAAATTGCACCAATCAATATGAATTTTCAACGAATGTAATTCAACAAATTTCCAGTTAAAATTAAACACGGTTTCCATGATCACTTTATAATGTTCGCCGTTCCGATATGTATTTTAAGCTACCACCAACAGCATATATTCGTAACATTCTAACATAAAGAGCTCCAATTTCTACAATTACACGATTCTACATATATAAGAATATATATCATGACGGCTACAGAAGAAAACTCGATTATATATTCATTTTAACTCGTTTCTTGATCTCTGTGTTATTTACTGACTAAAATGAAGTGTTCTGATGTAACATACAGTTGAAACGATCTGTTTAAAAACGAATAAAAATCTAAGAAATTCTATAAAAAATTAAGAGTACAACTAACGTTTGGATAAATCGCAGAACAACTGATATTTGTAGATATGAAAAATGCTCGTAAAAGCAGACATTTAATTGCAAAACGAAATAAGAAAGACAGCTTCGACGATGTAACTGACACATATTGAATTCTAAATTTATTTATTAAAACACGGAACTCTTATATAAAAGGCCACAACAATTTATATGTACTATATTTCAAAGCACTATATTCACTTCAAAAAAAAAAAAAAAAAAGTACTTCGCCTAACGATTCTTGCAACATTCAAAACAAATTGCTACGCGGCCGTCAAACGGAAACGGAGGAGTATTCACGATAGGCCAAACAAATGAAAAAGCGTTTCCCTTCCGCTAGCGTTTCGTCCTGTCGTTCCAACGGGCCATCTTGTCTCGTTCTTGTTATTAATGGCGGGGTGGGGATTAGCAATGAACGAGACAGCGGCGGCGAGCGGAATCGGCGTCGCTGATGGAGCCGGAAATGGAGCGATCACGGCTAAGACACTCATAGTACGGATGTCGGGCGTGCGCCAGCGAATACGCAGCCCCTCGAAAGGGTAATCCACTGTCGAAAATACGATCTCCCTCGCCAACACGTTATTCCACGTCCACGGAAATCGTGTTCTCGTTGGTCGAGACCGACCGTGCCAGTTCGCAGGGGAAACGGCCGATTTTGTTAATGGATCGCATTTCTGAATCAAACGCGATATACATATCCTGAAAAATTAATTACATCTTCCACTATAGTTTCATTAAAGCTAAATATAAATAAATTTCATCTAGTCAACGAGAACTTGTTCGTTCGTGCTATTAAAAGCGATTAGTCGATGCGTTTCATTGTTAGGAGTTTGCAAATATGATTAAGCAATGTCGCTCTACGTAGGCGTATAGTTGCGATGATTCAGCTAAGAAGCAACGAGGCAGATTATCTGAAATTTGATGGGGATAAAAGCGTGGGGATAAAAGAAAAAGATCGATATTTAGGAAAGTTGAAGCGCGTGTTAGTGAAAGATAGTGTTCAGTAGTTGGATTTCTAATAATTGCAAGGAGAACGATGGAAATGAGTGGACAATTCTGAGGCTTCCGGCTACCACACACGATATAACTAACATCAGTAGCGACAGTTTCCAGATCACAAACTTCAAGTTATCAAATTGTAATAAACTCTCTTGAGTGATAGTATCTTTGCCGATAGAACGAATAAGATACGACTTGAAAATTTCACGAACCATGAACTAGCTCTGATCGTCGTTCCTTATAAAAATCAATAAAATTGTAGAAACTGTGCAACAGAAGTCTATAGCCAGTGAGTTACTATGCTCGAGTATATTAAGATTGTAGGAGCCATGAAACAGCAAGATCAGAGTCTTCGACATCTTCTTACAATGTCAATTCTCATCGTGCCGTTGAGTTCGAGCAAAGATAACGAAATCGAATCAGCCAGCGTTCACCAATAAACGCTGTCTACGATTGAACAGCATTTTTAACGTTTAATTTTCAGCCAGTCGTAATGTACCCCCGACGTGTACAATCAGAGGTCGGCAATCAGGGCAATAATGCGATCGCGTGGCAAAAAAGAGCGGGCCAAGTGGAAAGACGAAACAAGGTGAACCGGGAGGAACGCCATTACGTTGATTGTAATTGCGCAACGAGTGAGGCGAATTGAATCGGGCTTCTGGGCCAGGAAATGGGTTACCAACGAACGAAAAAAAAAAAGAAAAAAAAAGAAAAACGAACGAGCATGACTAGCTCGTTTTCATGATTTCGCTAGCAGTAAAATCGCGACGAAGACGCGTTCACGCGACGATAATGGGCTGCTGGTCGCAGCGCTGGTTAGCTCTGTGAGGTTGTTTCGCGTCGCAAGTCTCGGATACGATTAAGGACAATAACGCGAAGCCGCCGTGGAAAGAGCCGGAAGAAGGAGCGCCTCGACGACGATGCGCTTCTATCGCGTAACGAGGCGAATCGGAGCACAAGGAAAACGAGGGATCCTCTTCTGAAGTGCAGGTGAATGGAAAGCCAATAAAACCCGTAAAACGGAAACGGGTGTACGATGTAAAGATGAAAGGACGACGACGATTCAGAGGATAGAGGTCTGCAACAAGGGAATACATTGACGGAGTTATGGTCACGGCGATACGAGCGTGTCACGCGTAAAAATACAATGGCGTTTATTTATTTTTACAACGCTCTTGAAATCCATCCCCTAACTTCTACGACTCGGGTCAGGTTGTCTTCCCTTTCGCGAATCTCTCTGCGACGATTTTTTTTCGTCCCTTTTTCCCCACCCCTGCCCTTTTCCCCTACTCCTCGACGTAACCCCACAGCCTCGACGAATGAAGAATTTATCGCGAGATCTCAAAGCGAGAAACAAGACGAACGTTTTCATAATGCATACACGCAGACGGAAAATAGTGGATAATTCAAAAGCTTCCGGCTGCTGGCTGGCTGCGTAAGCCAGCTACATTTTTCTACATTTCGGTGGCTCTTCCACCGGCGCGTTCGTGTCGCCGAGCCATGTCATAAAGCTACATTGTCGTCGCCGTGTCATCGTCGTCGTCGTCACGGACAATCCGGTGATCTGTAGCTGACATAAAATTCCCCCGCGCGAGTTCTACGGCCCGCGATTTGCTGGACTCGCTACCTGTGTCGGTGAAATTCATATTTCACGCTCGCGCGACCGTACGAACGTTTTACACGACCGTGTAACGTTGTAACGATCGACCAATTGCACGATAAAACCAAGGATTTCTTGTACGAACGCAAATGGAATGCGACCCTAATTTCCCCGGTTATTTTCCCCCGTCGTCCCTGACAACGTCCCTGAAGCCACGTTGGTTCTGGTCGATCCAAAAGTGGATATCCTTCGACGCTGATCAACCTATCGACGATCTAACACGTAGCAAATCAAGCGGTAAATAAAATGAAAACACGCTTACCCCATCGAACAACACGCAACTAAATCGAACGATGAAAACGGAACAGGAGAGACGAGTTATGTCGTTCGGAGAGACGATCGTTCGAACGAGCGTGAAGCATAGAAGTTTCACCTTGCGGACAAAAAGGTAGCTAAAAGCATATTCCTGTCGTCCTTGGCTTTAGGTGGCCGTGCTTATATTTTTATAGCCGTCGGCTATAGGAGAAACCCTGCCCTGTGTAGCTCAGTCGTTTATTCTTTCCCCCGCGACGACCTTTGCCACCCTTAAACGCGTAACGCACGACTCCGCTCTTTATGTTCGCTGGCTCAAGGACGGCCGACTAGAACGAGGGAGCGATAAAGTTGTCGGCTTACGAGGGAACTGTTTCGAAAGTTACAAAGAAAAGCGGGACCACCGATGGTGGCTGGTCCGTTTCACGGCTGACCGAACTTGTCTGAGAGTTCACGACGAAAACGTTTACACGAGCCAGCGCAAATTTCCCGTTCGCGGACCGCGATTTTCTTTTTTCGACGTCTTTAATATTTTCTGTGCCGAGAGACCGATCGTCGTTGCGAAAATGTCTCTGTTCCTTTCTAAACGCCCCCTGGCTATCGCTCTTTCCAGTGTTGCATGTCGGTTGGTTAAATAATAAATAAATTTCCCTTTCTCGTTAGAACATTTGGTTCTTTAGTTTATAGTTTGTACGTAATGATTCCTATAATTGTTCCTTTGCTTTCAGGGTTTAAGGTATTTAGTACTTTTTTTTGTCATTATTCTCGTGGAGAATTTTGGACGAGACTAAGATTTGTTCAACCGATTAAACATTTTCTCGTTGGTCGTTCGCCGCCTTTTTGTAGCTTTTACTTTTTAACGTTCAAAACGTTTTGGTATATTTCTGTCGCTACTCTGATTGATGGTTTTCGGATGAGGTTTCGCATAAAATTAGGAATTTCTGAGCAATCTGTGGGAAAATGCTGATCCTTTTTCCGAGTATAGTTCCGATTCGATAGAAATGAAATTATATTTGTTAAGTAATACTCCTTAATGAATTTTCATTTCAGGTATAATTCTTCAAACTGAATATCGCTAAATACAAATGATGCATAGTACTGCAATATCAAGTCAGCCGACATGACGTTACGATATTGAACAATTATTATCATTACTGTTACCATTCTATGGCTGGTAAAAGATACAACGCTTTGTTGGAAGCTTAGTACGTGTTTGAGTATCTTCTCCATTTACAGTGATACAGTTTATGACGTAATTGGGTATAACTTTGAAAAAGAAGGTTCAATTACTTTTTAGTGTTTATCTTAAGATATTAGGTTGTCCGGAAAGTTTCTTTCGTTTCATAAGACGATAACAGACGAACAACAATTTCTATTTTATATTCTTTTATTGAATTAGATATTCTATTATTATGTTCGTGCATAATTCAATAAACTAATATAAAACAAAAAACATTGTCCGTCAATTATTTCCTTGTAAAACGAAAGAAACTTTTCGGAAAAGCTAATATTTTTCCGAATTATCGGTATCTTTTTTATTGGAAACTATATATTTATCTTGCTATTGCTCTTCGCAGCGGTGTTAAAATGCATTCAATCATGCTTGACTTATGAGCTTGATATCACGTTTGATACCAAAAAAGTGGCCAAACTCTGGACATGATTGAATGCGTTTTAACGCTCGCTACAAGGTACAGTAGCTAAACGTGTATGCTTTCAAACAGGAAAATATAGGCGATAGTTAAAGATTCCGAAAAAGTGGTTATAAAAAAAGATTTGAAAAATCACTCAAACCAAAGCGTAGAAGAAATATCTGTTGAAATTGGATATGTATGAAAAATACTTCTCACACAGCTATAAATAGTTTAAAAAAATTGCAATTAGACACGGATTAAGTGGATATGTTTTAGAAATATCCTACTATAACTACGATTCATTCGTTCATTTTCTTTCTATTAATTTCTTTGTTCTTCCGTTAACAGAAAATCACGATAAAAGTAATATATTTGTAAAGGAAACTACGTTTCTAAAATCTAATTAAATAGAAAGAGAAGATGACACCATTTCGTAATAATAATTGTATTTCACCATTCATATTCATTCTTCACGCAAAATAGAAACGTCAGTAATATTAACATTGCTATTTTTTTAAACAGAAAATCAATGTCTCTTCGTCGGCTACATTTTCCAAAACGTCCGAAAGACTCGAAGGTAAACGCTTTCATGATTCTTTTTTCGCGAAATAGCCGTTGCAGTAGTTGCCATAAACACTATTCTCTCGCTTACGACGGCTACCGTGAAGAAACGCCGAAACAGCCGCCGGAAGCCCGCAGGATAAACCCTCCAAGATTTCCCGCAACGTCGCCATTCTCCACGGTTCCTTTCGTTTGTGTTTCTTTCTGTTTACTGGCTGCGCATGGTTTTACGCTGCGTCGCTGCTTTATTGTACCATGGTACGAAAAAACGGCTAGCGCAAGCACCGTTCCAAAAGTAAAGTGTATTTGACGACAAAGAAAACATTTTTTTGCACTCTTACCAGCGTTTCCGTTAAACATGGTATTCACGTTTTTCGCGCCAACAACGAAACTCAATGCGACATCGAGCCCGCGGAAACAAGTACCACGTACAAAATTAAAGCCGCTTGGAAACGATTCCCTGGACCGAATACCCGCACCTAAAGGGAACGGAGGCTGCAACTTTCGAAAATAACTTCCTATTCTCGCGCGGAATACACCGAAGCTTCGTAATGGCGTTGTTCGGCCACGCGGTGCTCGTAATCCTTGGAAGGATCGTTTGAAACTGTAGCAAGAGGATAGGTTTTGGTAAACGCGTGAAAAAATACGTTTGGATAAATCGAAGAACAACTGATATTTGTAGATATGCAAAATGCTGGTAAAAGCAGACAGTTAATTGCAAAACGAAATAGGAAGACAGCTTCGACCATGTAACTGACACATATTGAATTCTAAATTTATTTATTAAAACTCTTAAATGCGTGAGAAAAGTAGCAAAGCTTGACAGCGAAGAAATTTCCTTATCGTAGACATCGTAGATAAATGAGTAAACTCAACTGGACAGAATTTCAAAATATTGGATAAGATTAAATTCCTTAGGACATTTTAACGTGTGATAAGTGTAAGTTAAATATGACCGGTATGTGAAGTTCCAAAGGCAAGAATTTTCTATTTGTCATTGATTATAACACGAGTATAAACAATTTTACATGACGTTTAAAATTCGCTTGTTCTTTCAGGAAGTTTAGTGTCGTATACGTTTTACTAGCAAGAATGACTTGTAGACGCAGTGGATGATAACGAGTGCTAAATGTATCCACGTGAGTGTTTAAGATTATCGGGACATCGTTTGCTAGTGTGAGTACATGATTTTAAAAATACACCTGGAGATTAGAATTGATCGTGCTAACTGGAGATTTAGGTGCGTAGTGACACATGGCAAAATTGTACGTCACATATATAAAATGCATAGAAAGAAGACTGAAAAGGAAACACCCAGCAGATCTCACAAAGGATATAACCTAACAAACACGAAGATGCTACCCCGCAGGGAGTAGCCACCCACAGGATAATTGGACTAATTGTGAATACTAAATATTAAATAAAAAAAAACATATATAAAATGTTTGAAGAGTATGAAAGCATTGTAACCATAAACATTCTGCGTCTCAGTGGAATGGTCGTAGAAGTGTAGTAGTAATAAAACAAATAAGATACATAGCCGGAAATTTATTCGCTGATCCTACGATACAAATACGAGACAATTCACACCTAAAAATTCTCCACAAACTCCTTTACCACTGCAGACACCTTTCCTTTCATCTTCTTTTCCTATTCCTCCACTCAAGAATCTCGCTTCTCTCGAAGCTACTCACAATTTCGACGCTTCCTGACAGAAATAATGGCAAAGGAACGCTGCAGTTTGCAGTGGCAAGCGAACGGATGTCTATCCTGCCCAGGCCTATTCTACCACCAGCTACAAAGGTAAAGAAAACAACAATTCTCATAGCGATTCGTCGCAAAGGACTGCGAACCTCGGCAACAAGAAAAGAAAGAAAAAGCAAAGGAAAAAGAGGGGAAGAAGATTAAACGACGAGTATTTGGCGACGTTGTGTTTTTCCCAGTTGCACTTGATAAGCCTCATATTGCACCTGTGTAAATTTTAATAATGTGTCCTGCCGTGCAACCGTGGCTACTGACTCTAGTTACAATCTGAAAATATTTGTTAGAGCGCGAACAGTCCCCCGAGGGCGTCTCTCTCTCTTTATGAAGTTTTATGTCGGTCGGTGGCCGGATACCATGGAGACAAAAACGCACTGAAACCGGAAGAAAGAAAGAAATAAAACAAGACCTAGAGGGGGTAAGAACTTGGGATGGTAGCGAGTGCAGACGGAAGAAAGGATGAAAGAGAGGAAGCAAGGGGTTGGTGGTTGGAGGCATAAGAGGTGGGCAAAGTCGAGAAAGAAAAGATGCCGGGACAGATGAAAAAGAACAGAAGGTAGGGAAACGCGTAAGGTGGCTTTCATGTTGTTGTGGGAAAAACAGCGGCCGCCATGGAACGACGTATCGGGTCGGATGATGTGTTTCCCCGAGAGAATTCGATTGGGCCGACATTCGTCCCAACCTTGTTACTTCTGACGTGTGCATTTTTTTTTTTTTTTTTTAACCGGGAGTCAAACAACTTGAATTTTGCAGGAAAATTTTTACGCTGTTGCGTTTAGGAACGTATTGTGGAAAACTGAAAAACTGGCTAGTGGAAGGAGCATGAATGTGATAGATTATGTAGTATAATAATTGGTCATAGTGTAATTAGTCTATTTTTTCTAATGCTGTCATAAAGATAGCGTACACGAGATTTTCTGTTAATGTCGAAACTGTTATACCTCGAATCGTACGAAGACTATAGGAAAAGAACGCTATAAATTACATCTTCTATATTCGATTTTCTAGCTACTGTATCTTTTCGTATATTTCAAGATTTTCAAAATATTGTTCACCGTAATATTGGAATATTGAAGATATTGAAATATCGCTATAAATAATATTGCTTGTATCAATAATTGTATCTTTTTATTTCTCATAAACTTTCATCAACTTATCTGGTATTTTTAAAAAGACACACGCCTTTAGACTTGACAGACACTTTCTATTATGCCATAAGAAAACTCTTCTCTTTGATCGTAAAGCGACGTTAAAATCAGAGAATTAAGAAAAATGAGCTTATCGTGTTTCTTCTCTCTTGTAATTTTCATCTCGTATTACGCGTTAAAGAAAATAAATGAGATACGAAGACGAGATCGAGAGGCATATTCTTTATTGACGCAACCATGAATTAACTATGAATTTATTCACTGTCCAGGCCTTAACGTTGTTTGGATATTTCATTCGTGCTACGTATCATCATTTGTTCAATTATTTTCATCCTATATATATGTACATATATGTCGAGTATAAACGATACAGAGAATAAATATCATTCATCCAGATAATTTACAGGAATTTCCAGCACAAAGTTGTATATACATATAACTCTATATAACTGTATAATATTACGAAGTACAAGTACAACGAATAACGAGCATCACGTACGATCATAATATATTGTAACGCGCGCGTACCTACTATATTACGTTATATGATCGTATAACAATAGCAACATTATTACAACGCATTTGTGGGAAATTCGTAAGTGCAAAATTGCACAAAATACGCGTAATATAGAAAGGCATATAAAATGCTAAAACTATAGTACTTGAAAAGTAAAATAATTTCCGTTTCTTTAATTACACTCTGAAAAATATGAACCTGCATAGACGTCCGTATCATATACCATCGATGACCTAACGCTGCATCCTTCAACGATGCTCAAGACATCATCCAGCCAATTCCATGCTCTGCTCGCGATACAAACGTAATCTCTAACGAGTGAAGAATCTTCCGTAGAACCGAAATCTCGTTCGAGTCGCTAACATTTGAAATTCGATGAAGTAATTGCAATTCGATGGTTAGCCTGGCTCGAGACACCATCGAGGTGCGGATAATTGATAAATATTGATGGGCAAGAAGAGGCGATCTCGAGAGATGAAAGGTCGAAGGAATAAAAGCTGGCTGGCGGATCTTCACCGTCGAGTACAAAGAATACAGAGAGAGTGAGAGAGAGAGAGAGAAAGAGAGAGAGAGAGAGTTGCGGTATTGGGGGCTATCGATGCAGGCATTCCTCTCAACGATTCAATCGAACCGACTTTCATCTCGCCTGCCACGGATCGTTTTTCTTCTCGCGCGGTTTCGAGACACGCTGTCGAGAACGACGCTTATTGAGACCAGGGTATACGGGGGATTTCGGGACCAAAAAGTCTCCTGGCATTTAGCCTCTTATCCTGGTGGGATCTACACCGTCAGACATCCCCGTCGTGAGTCTCCTTTCGACGCTATATGCACCGATATCAATGGTAATCCCGTTCGTTCGTTCAGCTGTGCAATTTCCAGGCAAAGTGCACGGACATGGAGAAGAAAAGAGGGGGCTGGGAAAAATCTCCGGGGGATTTGTCCGGCAACGTCGAAAACGAACAAAAGGCATTCTTTGAGCGCGACTTGGCCGCGTCTGCTTCCAATCAAAACTCTTTTCTTTCTGACGGTCGGCGCGCGAGGAATCCATCATCGCGGCAAAATTGAAACGTAACGCCGTTTCACGCATGCACACGTACGCGACCGTCTGTCATTTACACCGTCGCAGCTCTGACGAATTGAGAATCTTGCCGCGTCGCACGCGTCGGTCACATTGTCGCGCCTGATTGGAACCCGTCCGCGTTTCTCCTCCTTTTCATCGCCCTTCTTTGTCACACGTAACCGCTTGCATATTTCCAAATCGCTGCAGTATGGCTTCTCCATTCATCGCGAATAATACGAGCATCTCACGGTATTGGCCGTTTTGTTTCACTCTCCTCTGTTAATTATTTCCCGGTTTCCACGTTCCGTTCTTTTCTTTCGCTGTGATTATCGTCCATTTGGCGAAGCCTCGTAGCCATTAGCTGTACGCGCACATGTGTGCGAAGAGCGAGTTTGTAAACACGAATGAAATCAGCGTGCCAATAATTGACGGGATCGCTGCAACAGGGAAGCAGCCCCATTTTCCAATGGTACGAGTAAATCAACGAAAACCAGCTGAGAATCGATCAAAATCATATCACTTTTTGTGGCCTGCTATAAATTCATAGCCAATTAATATTCGTAGAATAAACTCGTGTACATTTGAATATGCAACCCATACCTTCTCTAAACCTATATCGTTTTTTTTTTTCTACTGAATACAATTTCGATTTTGAAGTTCCGTATTTTCACAAACCTCGTTTCTTCCAACCATCGTAAACCAGTGATAGCCTATTAGGTCTGGAGTGTGAAAAAGAAAAAAAAAAGGGAAAAGAGGAAAATACCGAACTCGGAGAACAGGAGTGAAAACCGATGTACAAACGAGAAGAAAGAACGATAGCCCCAAGACGACACAGAAAGGTTTGGGTTAAAGGAAGACCGGTGGAATTCCTAGCGGGTTTTGTTACTTCGCTAACAACCAACCGACCCGGCCGAAAACTTCCACTTCGACAGAGAGAAACGCCGGCAAACCGGTGGAAGGGAGGCGGGGTACACGTCGCATTGCGGCTACCGGCCGGACAATGCCATACTGACCAGGGTAACTGCCCTATGGAATTGCCACTGTGTGTTTCTCCTCGAGGTCTCTCCGCCGCTTTCACCAACTTCGCCGCACGGACGCGTATACATCGAATAGTTCTTGTTTCGACGATTATTCTGGAACTATGAGGCGCTAGAAAAACCTTTTGCCCGGTACCGATAGTCTTACTCTTCTTGCACAGAACCCGAAATGCGGCTAAAATACCAACGTCAACGACCCTGTGTTCCGACGCTGTTATGCCGTTGTCGAGTCTTCCCTCCTTCGATATGTATATTACGAGTTATACAGGCTGTTCTAGGATGTACACGGTATCAAACTTGAAGAGTACGTAGTATACTCGTGAAAAGAATCAAAGAAGTCTTAACAAACGTGAGTCCAAATATCATTAATTATTAATATTGTATTGTAATTAATATTGTAAGACGTGTTCGTCAAAGTATTTAAAATAAGTAAAGGTATTAATCGTTTAGAAAATAGAATTATATGAGTCATTCATTTGCCAAATTGGTTAAATTCACGCGACAAAGAGTGGAGAAAATTATATGAGATAAGCATCAACCACGAGAGTTTTGACACTAAAATTTCAGAAGATCATGTTAACTATTTTGGCCTGTAAACGGATCATATGACGAAGAGACAACGATCGATCATGTACAATTCTCGATACGGTGACACGGATAACAGTACCTTCCTGAACTGTCATTCTTCGACAGTACGTGTCAGGCGTCTCAATTCTTTGCAAAATAGTTTCTTCCGCATTTAAAGTACAAACCGATTTTATCTTTTCACAGTCTCAAAAATTCCACCCCTCGATATACCAGTCTGTCTTAGTCGTTCTTGAAGATTGGTTCCAACTTTCTGGAACATGCTGTATGCATAGGTTGAAAGAGGAAACTGGTTTGAATATTTACGACCAAATAAACGCGGTGAAAAACAGGCGAACATTTTCCGTGACCGCGTGGAAATTACGCGTGCCGGATTGCACGAGGTGGAATTCCGTGGAAATCGTCGAATAGACGCTGGAAGGTCGCGCGCTTTATCATTCTGATGCTCTTCCACGACCTTAACGAGACCGGCGAGAGTCACGACGTCGACCAACCGAAGCGAAGCTCGTTTTTTACGCGCGTAACATCGTCTCGTATTCTGCATACATGACGCCTTCGAGTTCTTCTTTATTCCCCTAGTTCTTACGCGACGGTTAAATCTTACGATATTAAGGTTAGACGCGTGACCACGAGACAGATGGGATGTGACGACTTTTCTCGAAGAATCGAGTGATCCTAACTGGCGTCGTCGAAGTATCGACCGTACAATTTACGATATCGTCGGACAGAAATGCTACTTACTGTAGTGGCACATGAGTTAGAGGACAATTCAAATCATGTTGTTGTTTTGCCTCGGAGTATCAAGATCGTTAGGATGCACGTAATGCAAGAATAAATAAACTCCGAGCAAAACAATGTCGCCGCTACGTGCAACCGTCGAAAAAAGACGAATCTGAATTTTCCAACTCTCCCCCGACCAGTATAAATAAGCGGAAGCAAGGAAATGAGTTACAGTCAGTTGTCGATCAGTTATCAACCGGTTATCAACGAATTATCAACGATCTAATTAACGAGTCATTAGCGACTTATACACTGTCTTAGCGAATCGGTTAATGCGAGCGTCTTTGAGAACATTATCTGTATACAAATTTATCATTTTAAATATATTCGATGATTTCAACAACGAGCAATCTCGTCCATTAAACCTCACCGACCAACTATCCTCTACACATAAACCTTTACACTACTTTTTAAGAATAGTTTCTACAGTTGCTGATGAAAGTACTCGAATACTTTAACATTTTTATAAAAACACTTTACAAGTATATTTTGCGTGTTGTGAGGTATACGAATATTTACAAAAATCTTTTATGAATACATTATGTGTATTGCGAAGTATTCAAACACTTGTAGAAATCTTTACAGTAGCACGTGCAACACGCTATGTGTACCGTACGAAACATTTAGAAATTTCATTGAGATTGCACTGCAGAGAGATTCAACTATCGTGATAATATTGGCAAAGTTTGAAACAAATGTGAAAGGATACGTAGAAACTACAACATATTCAGTACACATATGTATTTCACAGAGATTACAAAAGTATTTAAACAACCAATTATTCGGTATATTAATGAGTCTCGATATTCAATAGGATCATATTTAACAGTTATTATATGCTTTAGATAGTCATCTATGCTGCGTATTAATTTTTTACTAAATATACGATTGCAGTAAATATTTTGTAGCTTCTACATATATTTTCATTTGTATATACTGTTTTCAAATTTTACCAATATAGTCCGAACAAATCTGTTTTATTGCGATACTAATGAAATTTCAAACTGTTTTATATAACACGTGTATATGAAAGTTTTCCACGCTAACTGTTCAAATATTTTCGTGAACTGCTGTGTGTTTATCCATATCGGAGTTATCAAGTATTCTGCAAATATCGAAAACATTTTCAAAAGAGAAATTAAATGTTTTACGTAGATCGCGCCGTTTCCTATTCTCAACAACAAGAGTGCTGTAAACCAAGAGTTTCCCACGAGTGTATTTACTTGTAACGTTAGAATGGTCAAAGTTGAGCTGGAGGCAAATTCCGACCCGTTGCTACATCTTACTCAATTTACGCAAACATGAGTACGCCTTCGTTCCACGTAACTCAAGACGTGCCAAGGATACAACGAAAGGACATTGTCAATCAGCGTGTCGTTTAAACAAAAACGTTTAACTTTGACGTTAAATTTCTAGTAGGGAATACAATCAATTGTATCCCCTATCGAGTTAACAAACGTGCGATTCTAATAGTCTTTGTAAGTCACGAAGCATATATAGTCCTCGTACACTTTGTAGAAAAGCAATTTGTATTTAAATAAGATGTATACATATAACATGGTATAACAATATAATTGTTGCTTAACGCATAAATCAGTGACAAAGCAGTTTTCAATATTCTTCACGTGAAATGAATTTTCATGATGAAATTTTCTCACATTTTATATTAACAAAAATTGCCTCCTTGTGGGTCTACGATCGTAGAGAGTCTCAAAATAAAGTAACGCTATAGCAGCTCGACTGTGGCTATTTATGCGCAAATTTATATTTTTATCAACACCATTAAAAGAGTAGGACCCAGTCAGGAACTTGTTTCACTCAGAAAATATTATAACAGGTACCATACCTTAGATATTTTATATATTTTCCCATATAAAAACCCAGTCTAACGATAACTAACGATTCAATTTACTTGCCTTCGCTCGTATCCACGAATGCTCTAAATTTTAAGGTCTAAACGATCTATGGATCGGCCACGGATATTACCAAATATACCGTGTGTTTCTAAGATAATTCCACCTTTTTGCGGCTGCACATCCAACAGAAATTCAATAAGTCTAAATGCAATTGAAATTTATGACGTTGAGAGCGATGCTTCAGTCGCGACGAAGAACGATATAAAGACAAAAATGTCGGTATTATCTCGCCATCGTCATCTGTTCAACGCATTCGTTCATGAAAAACAGGTTTCATCGCCTTGCTCGCGATATTTCGAGGGACGCGATCTTTAAATGCAATGCGAGGCTCTCGACTTGATCGTTCTTCATTCACGTACGAGCTCGTTTTTCTTCTCTTGTTGTTCGTCGAACGTATGTGCGTGGTATAATGCGCAAATTACCAGGTTATTATGAAAGAAACGGATTTTGTCCTGTTGCAGCGCTGCTTACAGATAGAGGCTGAATCAAAGCCTCCAGGATTTGCTGCAGAAAAAGCGATAACCCATTTCGTTCGAGAGATTCGAATTGGATCGTTGAACGAAGATCACAAAATCGTTGGAAGATCGTTTAGAGATTTTCAATTGCTACACTTAGTACTATACCTTTTACAATGATCGTGTTTGGAATAATGATGTTAAAAAATTAGAAGAACATAGCAAGGCAATCCTTCCATTGCAGTTTTCGAAGCTTTATGTATTGATCATTTTATGGTTTCAACAAGCAGACACCGTTGTCGCTCTAAGAACAACTTCGATATAAGAAAAATTTATGCATATCGATGACTATTCTTTTATACTTTCTTCAATATTTTGGTTAAGTCATCGAGAGGTAGGCAATATGTTCATCTATTACATTCTTATAAATACCTCGATTTTTTTGAGTTTTATAAAATTGAAGAAATAGCAACGAAGAAAATATTGATCAAACCCATGGAATTTGCCTTCACGGGCATAATGTCAAAAAAAAAAATAAAATCTGACAATGAAAACTGATTGAAAAGAATGCAAATATGATATAAGAATACGTTAACATTATTTTCCTTATTGCTAACGGTATAATGTTACATAGTAAACTCGATAGAAGATTATATGAAATCGATAAGTGCTTGATTCGTATTGCAGCTGCACAGTAACATAACACGATCGCCACAGACGAAGCTCGTGCCATCCACCGAGTGCCGATCTCAAGAGGCACCACCTTGCAGAGCAAACATCGATGAATAAACATCCTTCCATTTGCACATTCCTCGCCAATTCCCTTTCGTTTCCTTCGGATTCCTCTCCGATCTCATTATTCCCATCTGTTCCTCCAACTTCAATAATCAAGTGACTTCTCCGTCGTACGTAGAATCACCGCATGCACGTCGACGCGCGAAGGAAAAACAATGCATCGAGAGTGAGGACGACGTTTCATTCGTACACGCAGACACAAACGACGGAGTGTAGCTTACTTGGTTATTTAGTTGCTGGATGAAGTATGGTTTCAGCGTTCTCGTAATCGCGAACATTCAGCTGCTGCCGCCGCTTTTAAGATTTACCAGCCACCTCGGTCAGCCGAAGAAACTGCACACTTGGTGTAATATCGTAGCTGTAGCTGGTTCACATTCTTAGCTCGGCGAGCTACGTTCAACGACTCTTACACGGATGACGACGCGGCCAATAAACTGACATTGTGTACCTTTCGACTGACTTTTAGGAAATTTGATTTCTTGGTAATATTATGTCTTTAAGAAAGTAGAATACCGAAGTAGCTTAATTTATGGGAATGTAAATGGAAAAGCGAGTTAATTCGTTATTTGTATGATATTCGTATTTATTTCGTCTTTTAGCGAATTGTGTCGTTTCTGTTAGAGTCAGGTAATATTACTTTTACATTTAAATCGACTAAAATCGATCTACTAATTAGTTTGTCCTCGCTGATTGTTAATCCCACGATTATGGAAACATTCGACTAAAAAGCAATTAGTATCATAATTGAAATTATTATATTTTCTAACAAATTTCAAATTTTAAACATACTTGGTTCATTAAATTTGCATTAAACAGAACATTGCCATTCAATGTCTGCTCTCAGACGGATATTACGACAATGACTAACGTCTTCATCGAGTTAGTTGATAAAGCGATATGAAGGATGATCTGGAAAGAATTCCAACGTCATGGAAAAGCGATTAACCGACAAAACAAGCCTTCCACTGCTCGATACAAAGTGCCCCTGCCGTGAAAGTTTGATTCTCTCCCTAGACGCATGTCAGAGGGACACGTATTTTCTTTCCGATGCTAAAAATACGCCGCCGCTATTCATCGTCCAGCCAACAGAGGTAAAATTATTCTCGGTCGAAAGTCAACAAATCCAGCATGCAAGGAATCACACGGAACGCTGCTTTGTATCAACAGACTGTATTCTCTGGCGAAGTTCATTTCCTGGCGTCACGAGAGTACCAGATATATACGGTACTTCCAAAAGTAGGATAGCACTTTCAATCTAAACGTTGACCAATTCTTTGAATACACGCGCTATACTAGGAATAAATTGTCTCCAATAGAAACACACCGAAAGTAAAGGAAAAATGTCTGAATGTTTATCTTTGATAAATTTTTTTAACGAAAAGTAAATAATCGGTCGTATCAAATACCTGTGAAACTCATACAGCATCAGTAGTTTCTAATTTTAAATAAAACGTTTGTCGAGACACGTTTGCCTCAGCCAACTTCGTGTAATAGTTGTAACCGTAATTCGTTCTGTAATTACATTAATTTATTAGTATTATAAATGTAGAAAGTATGTTATGAATAGCAATATACTAGAACAAATGATGTACACTGTACACGATACAATTCTTTGGACTGAGAAGAAGTGTTGAAAATGACAACGTGAGTTCTCGCTCGCCATCTATATGCTGACGTGCTAGTTACAAGAAAGAGTAACTAGAAGATATTACTAGACATGGTCGATAGACCTAATCGATAGTTTAAGACTTTCTCTTTTGTCTTTGTTCATGGTCCTTCCATGTGTGTGCAATAAAGGTTTTTCGGCTCCGAAAAGTGTGGTATTTTTATCCAAATAATAAAGTAATAACTATCACGATCCTACCTCTGAATATAGAAATAACAACAAGAAGGTTTAACAATTTCATTACACGAAGGGATTAACAAAATACCAACCAATGAACGATCATTTCTTTTCTTCTATGTCACGTTCTGCCACGGTTTTATTTAATTTATTCTGCCGGAATTTTATCCAAATTTCAAATTGCAAATTAAGCGACGTGATACAAAGAGAAGGGAACAAATACAGTTTATACATCAGAACAAGTTTCTACTTCGCGTATAAAATTTCCAGCTTTATCGCACCAAGGAAACAGATAACTGTAAATGATTTCTTGAAAGACAATCAACATTTTATACGAACAACATCGAACGATAACCAGTCGGTTGATCCAAAATACGAATGATTCAACGAGGAAATATATCACCGTTGTTTAATTCCCCCTTTCACGAGAATAGAGTTCAGAAGTGGTTGGTATATTTTAGTCCCCGCCAAAAGAACGTCGTTCTTTATTTTACCCTCGAAACGCCTTTTCTTTCGCATGGCCGCGTGAGGAATCGACATCGCTTCGACATTCCCAGTCGTCTCACGTTTCGAATTAGCTGTTCGACTCGACTGCACATCGGATCCATAGACTATAAGAACGAAGCTAAACGACGTGCCGACTGGTTTTATTCCCTATCCGCTGCCACTTCAGTTCTTTCAGTTTGTGAGCTTTCGCTGCGACATTATTGTTTTAAGGGAGTCTTTAAGAAAGATACGCGCCACGTTGATGACGATTGCGAGAGGAAGTCCCTTATTCGATACCTTTCGAGCGTTCCTTTGAAGAATACGTAGCCGCATAAAACGCTGTGACAACCACACCTCGCAATGTTAACGAATTCCAGGATGAGTGACATCAGAATGTTATCAATTTTATTCCAATTCTTCTGAGATACAATTGCGATTTCGATAACTGCGGAAATTTTCGTTCGTTGAAGCTGGAAAGGAACGAAATTGAATTTTTAATAGGAAAATTTGCTGAATTAAATCTGAAGAAGTTTCAATTGATAATTATTGGACTGTGGATATTTTTATGGGAAATTTGAAGATACAAAGATACACGGAATTTACGTAATATGCTAAATTATATAAAATATTCAAAGTAGAATATATAGCGATATTTGGTAAAAGAAATAAATCTCTGCTGAGATTCTGTTTGCCTGCTTGTGATTCTAAAAATTTGAATTCCTGGAAATATCCAATAAATGCTAATAAATATCAATTCTATCTATTCCAAGCGCTGATACCTCGATACGTTTTTTAATGCATAAATGGTTTTACTCGCACAGTAGAGACAAAATTCACTACGTTTCTCAAGCGCGCCAGGATCTATGGCATGGTTTTCTAGATTAAACCACGAATCGAGGAGCTATCATTGTTCGTACAGATTATAACAGATTATGTGAAACAAAGCTTCGCTTAATAGAATGGGCAGGAACTTTAATTAATGGAATAGCGGACGAATGAGTTACGAGAAAGTCGAATCGAGGTAATTAAGAAGCTTCTTTCGCAAAGGGAGGAACCATTGACAACGATAGTCGACGTGTTCGTGTAAAATATCTGAAAAAAGAGAACGAAGAGCAGAATCGAGGTGACAATGCTTCGAGCTTCTCGATGAGCTGCATGAAGGTCGACGGCCAACATCGAGAAAAGTTTTGCAACCGGACACTCTGCACGCGAATTGTCACGACACCTTTGCCAACTTTTCTCCACCACTGGCATTCCTTTCCTTTTATTTTTTTCTACATTGAACTAAATGAAAGTGAAGGAAAAGAAGCGGCGCATCCACCGATCGCGAATTCAAAGATCAACTACTTAATTTGCAGGTTAAACAGATTGAGTTTTCAGTTTACTTTGAAAGCGCTAAATATCGTTCCATTTCTTACCTGGAGTCGTTAGCGGATTGAAATTCTTTTCGTGATTCTGAGTTTGCGTTTAAACAACATTTATTTTTCTAAGAGTCTTTTATCGTCGTATCCATCAAAAGTGCAAAATATGAGAGTAAATTACACGGTCCAGTTATAAATAATTATGGGTTAGCAACTAAGTGTTGTTTTTCCATTTTTACATTGGGATAAAAACGAAACTAAATAACTAATCGATACAATTGTTTTACTATAATAAAGGTGGAAGTCCAAACAACAAGAAAACAATATATGTTAGGTGCTTTGAACACGTTGTCACAACAAATGAATAAGCTACGGCCACCTATTGACAAAATCCGTAATCGCTTAGTTGCCAATCATCAAAAATTTATTTTTAACGCGTCATAAGCAGAAATTTCACGCTTGCCTTTCAGTCTTTGCCTTTGGATTTTTTCTTCTGTCGGAAAATTTTCAGTCTTTTGATCTAACGATCTTTTGTTTTTGTAACGTAGCAAGGACATTGATATATATTATAAAACGTTCTCAGATTCTTCAAAGCTCTATTTATAAGCTTTAAAAAAGGCACATATGCAACGTGAACAGTAATATGTTTGTCTATAGTGAGTTAAGAATACCACACATGTAACTAGCTAAAAATACAAACAATTAAAATGACTAAAATAATAAAAATAAATAAAATAAATTACGTTCATACGAACGAAGTTGCGCTCTATTAAAATTACCCACTATACGTGTAACACAATTAGCTTTGCAATTTGTGAATCCGAGCGTTTGCGTTTAATGTTTCGTAAAGGAAGCGCGTCCCTAAATAGCGCGCACCCTCTTACGAGCACGCGACTTACAAAGGATCGCTCGATCCATCGCGAAACTTTCAACGCCGTGTAATAAATCAAAGGGCAAATTATGTCCCCTACACGGTAAATATTTCACGGGTCTCATAATGAAATACCATTTGCTCGAAAACGTAAATATGTATTTAAGTTGTTAATGGAATCAAAGAGCAGCGAGTAATTCGCGTCACGAAATTGTATACGTATATCATTGAATATTAGTGTCGGTAATTAATCGACGTAATAGTGAAATATAATCTTGATCAACCATTAAGCGAGGCTGTCCGTAACATTGTTCGCTTTGTGACTTCGTTAAACGACGGTTCGTCGCGCGCGCGCGCGCGCTCCGCTCGCAGAATGAAACAAAAATTCAGTTAGCAGGCTAATGGACGGTGCGAGCTATTAATGCAAATTCACTTTGACCGGTTTTCAGGCTTCCACCTCACCGTTCGCCGCGCGATTAAAAACGTCGTCCCGTATGGACAAGCTCACGACACAAAGGTACAAACGCGTTTATGTTCATCTATCTCTATGTAGGCTATTTCGTTTAAGAGCAATCATCGAGTAACTGATAACGTCGTCGTTTGAATAATTACGAAAGAAATTTGGAAAGCACGATTGAGAGAAAGTCGAAGAAAGAGATGTAACAGGCGATTAATTTTCACCTTGAGAATTAAGTATTACGGAAGGGTGATACAGCGTGAAAATTATTTTCGATCAGCGGCGGGAACTTTGGAAAAATTATACAGGAAATTGTAGGATAATAAGGAAAGTTCGCTGTCTTATTAAATCTGCAGGCGCAGAGAGTTGAAATATTCGCGACGATAAGACTGCGCCGGGCAAATCTACTTGCTACTGTCTGTTTGAACATATTGGCTTGGCAACTAAGTGATTGCGGATTTTGTCATTAGGTGGTATTGAGAAAATCCGCAATCACTTAGCTGCCAACCCAATATATCAGACACAGTGGTTGAATGTAGACAGTCATGTTTAGTTATTATATTCTCAATTAATTTTATCCATATCTTTTTCAATGAATCTCATAAAGTCAATCTTTATTATGATATCCTGCGAGTATCTATGGAGTCTACGGGACTTGTTTACTTCTATTTGCTTGCTTGACTGCGATGAATCTATTCGCAATAGCAATTTCCTAATTGTTTCTAGCAGTATATTTGACAAGAGAAGATAAAAGGATGTATAAAATAGGATGATAAGAATCTTGTAAAAAGATATCGCAGCCTACGTCAAAAGTCAAGATTAACAGCAACTTCCAGCTTTCCATTTATCATTGAAATTATCAGCGTGGAAAATAGCACAGGATAAATTATTCAAGTGAGACAAAGATAGAAATAATCGATATAACGCACGTATCCCGTCATCACGATCGAGACGATGATCGAAGTTGAAGAGGAAGACAAATTTGACGAACGATTATCGCGATAATTTTTTCCATTTTAATACCACAGCAGGTTCGTGGCGCGTTTAACCGTCTGTCGTTCGCGTTCCCAAGAGTACAGTGGCTCGTGCACTAGAACTATATCGCCGCCATTCGTCGCTTTCCCTCCTCCACGTAGCAATTAACCGCGTCGCAGTAGTGCTCGTCTTCATGCTGCAGACAACCACGAGAAGCACTAAGCAACGTGCGTGTCCACCACTTTGTACGACAAGCAGAACCATCTCGCCTCTAAGTAGATGCGTTTCGGGGCGACGTTAGAGCGTTTCAACTAGATCAAATTACCCCTCGACATTCACGAAACTCGACGGCCAACGTAGCTTACGAGCAGTTTCCTCTCTCCTCGCTTGCACGGACGTTTATGTTTTTCTCACACTTGCACTGAATAATTCGAATTTTGTCTCGAAAAAGATTCCGAGCTGAGTGAAAAATAAAAGCGAATGCTTTGTTACAGCTTCGGATTGAGGAAAGATTTACGACACGCTCATAGGCGATTTTTCTATTTTAGAATTGGAATCTAGGTCTTTTACTATTCTGACGCTAACGCTCAAGTGTCAACTAATTTGAGATTGAATTAATTACTGGATTTTACGCAGCCTACATTTTTTGTCTTTTGTATTAGATTGTCCGAAAAGTGTTTTTCTTTCGCGAACGTGTCTTTTACAACAGTGCACCTTCGTACAAACGTGAAACCAAGTCTGTGAAATGTCGCGGTGTTTACCTCATCAGATCAAAATGGATCGTACGTAATTCGACAAAATAATATAAAAGAAAAACGTTGTGCGTCTATTATTTCCTCATAAAACGAAAGAAACTTTTCGGACAACCTAATATTTTCGCCTGTATCGTATTTCAATAATGTGAGTAGTTCGAAAAAAGATACTACAAAATAGAAAGACCAGGGTCCTCTAATATTATGCCATATTACACCTAAACGAATTATGCAAACATTTTTTCTTCGTCCAAAGGATTAAGATTAATCGTAATTTCTTGAGAATCACGCACACAACGAACAATTGTCTAATGATTTCTGTGATCAGATCTGAATCTTATGGAACCTTGTAGAGGATTGATTAAACTGTTCACCCCCGTAGCAGAAGGTTTTTGTTTCCCTCGCCGAACTATAACACGCTGAAAACGAGATGGAAGATGGTACACGAGGTTTTAGAAACCCTCAGCACGTAGAATCCGACGGAGTTTTCAAACAGAATTTAATAGAATAGCAAATAGAACACAGTAAAGTTCTTCTCATAGAAGCATAACGGAGTTGTAGATAGAATTTTATAGAACACACAAAAACGGAGAACGTGTCAATGAATAGCCGCTCCATAGTCATCGCTATCCTTATTTTATCCGATTTGAAATTCGTTTACACACGAGTGGACGATCCCCTAAATTAATAAGAGAAATTTAAATGCCATCCACCATCTGATGTGCAATATACAAAGTCGATAGGCGATCCTAAAGTTTCGTTTACGTTAATCATGTCTAAACCGCGAATGTTTACGCGTAGATGGAAAATTCAAACATATCAAAGTGCACAAAACGCATATAATACACAAAAATATATAAAATATACGATGTATAGTACGTGCTTGTATTTATTAAAATTGTATTGTAAAATTGTATTGTAATTAACAAAACGAATCGCTCTGTAACTTCTGTTTTTCTAGTTATGTTCTTAAAAGTATAAATTTGCATAAAAATCGGCGACTCTGTCGTATTACTTGAATTCAGGCGAGTAGAAGCCGAGTAATTTATCTAATGAAAGCGAGCGTAGAAACTTCGATAAATATTTGAAGCCAATTAAATAACAGATTCGCGTTAGGCACAACGTTCCAAGTTGATCGAATTCGAGTCACTTGAATTCCGGCAACTTGGTTAATCTGAACGAGGCTTAACATCCTCCTCGAACGAAAATTAATCGCATTTCCGTTTACGAACTACTCACTGGTTTTCGTCTTGCGGTTTGAGATTCGATTTGCACGTTCCAGACGCGTGTGATCTTTCGGATTGATTTCGACTGTAGCTCGAGTCGGGCAAACAAAAATTAAATGAAAAAGCATAAAAGGCAATAGTTTCTCCCTGTCTCCTGGGAGGCGTGAAAAGTCAGTCGACATTTCCAATCTTCTCGATACACGATATTTATAGGCAATACACGGAATATCGGCGATATTGTGAATTTTGATCAGTGATGTGCCATTTCGTTATCGTGTTTTACGATCGGGCATGGAACTATGTCAAACGGTCGAGGGAATTATCACGATTTTGATACATTTTTTCTACGACGTTTGAATAACAACCTTACAATCATAGATTACGAAAATATCGATGTCTTTACGGGAGAATTAGATAAGTTTGGAATCTTTAAATAAAAATTCTCCTCATTTTTCTTAGTTACAGTAACGTTTTTAATATCACGACCATGTGGAATATATGAAACGAAATGTAATAATCTAACCACGTTGTAGGTACATACACATAAGCGAGTTTGAAAAAAGATGTTAACAAGTAACATTTTTAGAAACATTTTCGTGTAAAAATATACAAATATTTCATATTCTGTTAATTCCATGAACAATGTTATAGCAATGGAAGCTTTTCACTATCTTATTTTATTTAAAAGACATTCGTGTTGCAACACGTGCAATTAGATATACTTCGCGTTATCACAGCCGGATGAAATTCTACGAAAAAATGGCGAACAATTTCCAGGTTCGTTATCAGTTTCGTATCACGTAAGAGACAAAATCCGACGAGATAGAAATTTTGCTATCAACTGTACGCGTTACGAAGAAGGCAACCTACAAATCAACATCTTTACTTCCTCTTATACAGAAACAAAATACTCCAGCCGGAAGACAATTTCATCCGATCATCGGCACGAACGTTTCACGCCACTCTATCATTTCGCTAGTGGCAAAGGGTCGACCCAAACGGAGTCGTTCAATTTCGCGCGATAACTGAATCAACCCGCAAATCTTTACCCATAGGGTGATGTTCCGCAAGGGCAAACAGTTCGAACTTGTTTTGAGATTTCGAGGCCAGATGTCCAAACGTGCGGACAATTTTCGAAACTAAAACGAACGGGCGAACACGCTGCGTGATCGTAAGATATAAGTCGTAAGACTTATAGAAGAAGGCTACGATGATCGACCGTAATGTTTCCTTTATTCGCGATAAAGATAATGATATTACCGAATCACGCGGGCCGCAGACACGCGCAGCCCGCTTTTCGTGAAAGTTCCCTTCGAGGGAAACTCATTTCCTTCGAACGCGACCGCGACAAGGGACGGTATAACGTAGTTTCGTCACGTAGCGATTCCACCCCTTGGCACACAGAAAAGACAACAAACTTTAAGACGAACGGAACTGTCATCTCCACACCGGACATGACAAACCTGCAGCCATTTCTATCTCGTATCCTTTTCACCCTCGTCTCTCATTTGACCCTCCCGCACGCTTCTTCTATATTGTCCCTTTTGCGACGCAAACAGGCCAAGGGAACCGTGCAAAATATTTTATCATATTTCCCATCTGAATTCTCTTTTACAGCTGGGCCCATGTGGAACCATCGGGCGACGTAAACGCGATATAAAAGACGATTACGAAACTCCTGGGAATAAATGTCGAATAGATTGTAAAATTTCATCCCTGTTGGAAAATTACCAGTTTCTGAAATGTCCAAGTTTCGAACGTCCCCGCTAACCGTTCTCCGCCATTTAAAGCGAAAAGAATAACGCCTTTCGCTGATCCACACGGTATAGGACGAAAGTTAAAATTGGAAATAACGCGAGAACGAGATAGAAATGGAGAGATACGACGGGGATAACTTCCAGTAGTTGGAAGAATCAAAATTGACGCGGGAAATTGTATTTTCAACCAGGACCTCACATTCTTTCATTTAATAACGAAACTTTCAAACTTTAACATTAAATCGCGATTTACATAATTATAGTTTATACGTATCGCGTAAACAAGATCAGTTTGTAACGACAAAATCACACGAAACTCTATGAAATACGGGCAAAGCAGTATGAAAGCCACGAAATTTTCACCGAGAAATTTCGCCATTCGGAATAATCGTCTACAACGAGATCCACCGGAAATACATTATCCGAAAACGCATGGAACTGTCATCTCCGTTTCGTACACACTACGATCACCTCCATTCGCGGCTGTTCCTTTCATTTTCCATTCGTCTTCTCGTCGCCCCTTTCGTTCCTGTCATCTCTGCCTCGTCCTTATTCGTCTCGCAGAAACGATCCCCAGCGGAACTCGCGACCATTCCATCGCCACGTCGAAAGCACGCCGTTTCTCTCTCATATTGTCTACGGTTCGCGACTTGCATATTAAAGACGCACGATGTGGCGAAGGCACGCAAACCGGCGTGCAAAGGACCAGACCGAAGGATGAAAAGAGACGAAGCTCAATTGCGTTGGAAGAGAGAAAGAGGCCGAGGTTCGAAGCGCAATATGGACGCGAACGCGAGTGGAAAAGGACTCGTGGTGCAAGAAAGGGAGAAATAGATAGGTTGAAAGAGGAGAAAAGAAACTTGAAGAGTTGCGAGTCCCTAACTTTTGTAATTGAGTTTAGTCGTCTTGCCATTGTCGTGCTTTCTCCTCTCTATATCCTCTTTCGTCAACCGACAGCCTCTTCTCTTTCCCATCTTGACCTCGACCTCTTCCTTTCTCTTTTCTCGCCTTCCGCGTCTACTTCGTGTCACTTCCTTCGTTTCTATGACGAATCGTGTCCTTGCACAGTGTCTCGCAGAGCCAACTCCAATGTCGCGTTGGATAAACTTCTTATCTCGGGAATGTTGGCTCGTAGGTAATATCGTCGAAACGAGAACTATTAGAGGACCGTGCCAGTATAGCCCGGAACAGATGTCCGAAAGCTAGAAAGCCAGCCTTGGTTTACGCGTGCTGGGTGTACACGTGGCGGGAGTAATGCGATGCATCCGCTATTTACGACCTATGTACGCACACGATGGTTGCAATTTTTTCTTGGCAATTGGCGGACAATTCTCGCGCGATGGATATCTGGATGCGTCGCGGCAATCGTCTTCTGACGTTCTCTCCGTAAGAGCTACGAGCTGCCCTCCGTAAGCTACGAGACACATTTTTTACATCTTTACACGTTTAGGGTAGTCGTAAATGATACGTTGAAAACGGAATGTTAAGTTAAAGGATGAGTTTAAAACGAAGTTAATATTCATTAGTCATGCGTGCCACAAGGAAAGTTAAACGACCGGTCAACTGTTTTATCGAAACTCGCGTTTGAGATAGACTGCAGGTTTTTGTGCATTTCAGCGAAATTTGGAGGTGGAATGCACGTAATACGCATAAACGTAGCCCATTGTTGAAGATAACGTCTACAAAAATGTTTCTAGGGGAAAGTAGAAAGAGAGAAAGAAGGCTGGTGAGTTGAAGAATTCGAGAAGATATTAAAGTTCCATGGAGCGGGGTAAAGCGTGCGTCGATCGAAGGGAAAGTTAAAAAATCTTTGAACTCGGCGAGATCGACGCAAGAAAATAGAGTCCGCGAGACGGGGCGGGGGGTGTTCGTCGATAAAGTTGGGTTCCGCGGACGACGGGATTAACGCGCAGAGACAGAAAGCTGCTTGGTTTATATCGATGGAAGCTAGGGCCTTCGGAACTTGGGACGGGACAATGAATTAGATGAAATCGGGCACCGTTTGAAATAAATGCGATCGACGGATGTCGAGGCTTCTTTGTTCGGCCGTATTAAATGGCGTCGAATGAGAATGGAAATCAATAGTGGAGGAGTGAGGCGCGGGCGTTCGGCAGGGCTGAAACGTCAGTGGGGGCGGGCGGAAAAGGGACGTTGGAACGAGAAGAGGATGGTTGGAAGCGAAAGCGTTACGCCCGACATCGTAATCCATGATTTCGTAGCGTGTTCCGGCGAGAATCTGCGTGAAAGAATTTATGGGGATCCGCCGTACCGAAAGATTGGTTCGTTCGTACCTCTTGGGTCAGTAGACCTGCGAGAAACTGCGAGTAGAGGTACATAGAACGACGGAAGAAGCATGGAAAATATACCGGGATCCGGGATCTGGTATCTGGTATCTGGTATTCGCACCAAGAAAAAGGTATTACTTCCTGGAAAGATAGTCGGTACCCCAGAGACCTCGTAAATCGTTGCCGCTGCCATGCCGGTCCGAGAAACTTCAAACCTACCTAGTGCCGCCGCAGATGCCTTCGACTTCCAGAGGGGCAATATTGACTGCCGTCGGGCATCCTCCGAAGAATTTCATACTTGGTGCGTCAAGTATTCCTATTGATTCATAAATAACCTATGGAAATTACGTGCTCGTTTATCGTGCATGTTGAGGGCTGCCAAGGTTATGCTTATAGCGGACGCGTGTTCCGATCAACTAATATACATATTTCGATCTTGAAATGTTTCATTCGTCAGGTCACGTATCCGCTGTAAATATAGTGTAAGAAGGATGTCGCTATAAATGTACCGAGCGTCAACTATTCATCGAGAGTTTCATCGGGTAATAACGTTGCACGTTTATAGATAGTTTACACCTATGAGTTTCAGAATAGCTCAGCAGCAATTAAATCTACCATAAACCTAGATGTAGTCAAGGTTTATGGTAGAATAGTTGAGCTACCCGTGATCGGCTAGTACAGTTTCGACGTTTATTGTATCGTCGTCGCTGTCAAACGTCAAAGGAGGAAGGATACATTTCTTTTGTTTGTACGGGATTATCAAAACGATAGCCTGGCGAAACGCACGGATCAGAAGTGGCATCGCCTTCGCGAGTACGTGGATTCGCCAATGGTAACGTTCTAACGTTTTCAAACCATTTTATCCGATTTATCGTGCGACAACAGAAACTTATCACCCAAACGACCACGAACACCGTAGACGTTCTAACAAGTCCTGGTCCAAGAATACGCGAAATCCGTCGCATTAGTATCGATAGGGCTGCTCGTAAACGTCGGCCAAGAGTATATCTTACGACCATAAGCCGTAAAAATTTTAGGCATTCAACGGTAGCTAAGGACTCGCGTCGTTAAAAGGAGAAACTGCTCGCGCTTTACTTTATTTTCTTCCGCTAACTGCAGACCTCCTGCCACCAGTACAGGTAATAAACGTGATACTTAAGGGACCAAATAAATCCAACCTTACGTCGAAAAACCATATATCAGAGAGTTGCGTGAGCCGGTGCGATTCTTCCAGCTCCGAGGAACGCTTCGATCGCGATAGTTTGCTCAATAACAGCCGTGTTATTGTCACGCCGTCATCGCGCACCACCATTATCGCCACAGTCGAGTCTTTTTCCACGGAAATTTATGCTGCAACTTTAACTATGCTGTGTCAACAAAGGAGTATAAGTGCGTCGACCGGTAATACCAGATTTTCTCTCGGTAGCGACACGCGCCCCATTAAAAGGGTAGCACCGACATTTTATCGCGATAGACATCGTGCATGCAAGGCACGACACCCCGAAACGATACTTTATTGTCGGGCGTCGTTACGCCTTTCTTTTACTTCGAATTTTACGATATGATTTTATGGTCGCGTCACCCTCCTAGTTCTACGACTTCCGGCATGGGCGTCGTGTCAAGACGACGTTTCATATCTCTTCCTGACACGCTCCTTTTTCTTTTTTCTTTTCCCTCGGTCATACATGGCTTTTACGGGAATTTATCTCCAAGAACATTGCGATATGGAAACGCACGTTTAATGTAATATACCGAAGAAGAACGATTATGCCACGTCGTTGTTAAATTGGAGAAGATTGAACATTGAGAGGGAATCTTGCTTTTTGTAAATGATTATCGTAATAATTAATGTTTATGCGTTTGTAGAAGCTAAGTGTGCAAGAATGTAGAGAACGCACGTGACACGAGGATCGCAGGAACGAACGTTCATACGTAGATTATCGTTGTTAACAAATTAATCGCTTTATGATGAAAAAAGAAACATAATAAGATATAGTTGAAGATGGAAAGAACCTTAGATCCAAAGATGTAAATTTATTAAAGATAGTTAATAGATCAACGAAATCTCCTAGAAAAACCGAAAGTATAATTATTAAGAAGCAACGTGTTGATATTTTCGATAATTTGATATTACGATAGGAAACATTTTTTAAATTATAAAGGGTTTGGATAGACGCACGTTTAGCCCTCAAAATCGAATAGAAAAGACAATTGCGATGACATGGAGTTTTGATCGACGACCTATTGATTTTGAAAGCTCCACTCCTGTAAAAAATTCGAACGATTCAAATCTTATTCCTTTACTTGCGTTTATAAAAATAAGAAATCGCATAAACGTTGACAGAAATCATCGAAATCTTTCTATTTACAAAGTTTGATAAAGTTTTGTAATTTACAAAGTTCATTTATGAAGTCCAATTTATAAAGTTAATTTACAAAGTCGAATTTATGAAGTTTCCAACAGATATTCTTTACCAATTCTTTTGTTCCTTGGATTTCGTTCGACGCTCTTTCAACGTCCGATTTACGTTCCATTCGTATGGTCATCGATTCTCACAGAAGGTGATAGACACACGCGATTACGTGGTATTCTAATGATCCCCCAGAGAGTTTTCAGACTCCGACACGAGCCCTCGGGTTACTGTCGTTAAAGAGTCGTATCGCTCGTGTCGACGTTCACCCCTAACATCCGTTTCGATCGATAGTCACCGTTGGAATGCATTAGACCGATCTACTATTTGTACCAAAATTTCAGATATTTCCACGTGTCTTCTGCCATCGAGTCGACCAGCTTCGACAAGTAGAAAAAATGTATAAATTTTGGTCAAAATAATAAATAACAAAGTATAATTCGCGAATTATCGCGAATTCCAAAGAGACAATTTTAAGAGTAGAAGAAAATAGTAGCTTTGGAAAGAAAATATTTCTTTCAAAATTAGATAATACTTCCAAAGTGGATAAAAAAAAATTTGTGGAAAAAATTCAAGTGTAACTCGCGAGAAAATCGTGGATCAAAAGAGTTGAAGAATAACGCGCTCTTTAGAACGACACGAGGATAAAGCGATTCGGTGGAATCGGTCGTTGAAGAAACGGCAAAAACGATCACAAGCGGCTAGTCGTCAAACGTATTCGCCATGGTGGCAACTCCCAAGAAGTAGGGTCGTGGCTTTTATCTGATTCGCCATAAAACTGCCATTGAAATCGACCCGGCAAGGACCACCATCGGAGATTCGTCGTTTACACTATCCTGCACTCCCTAGTCTTCTTCCGCATTGCAGTCGATATCATTAAATACTCGTACATCAACCATAGTTCACCCCCTTGTGAAAGTATCCACCGCGAAGATGAAGTCCCACGTTATTCACTTGCTTTCTTTAGTTCTTCTTACCGGTTCGTAAAACGTTTAAACGTTGCTATTGAAATAATGTTGAGGTTGACCGATAGAAGAACGAGTGGATGAATTTGTAATAGAAAAATATATTGAAATAAGTATAATTTATGCTGATTCAGATCCTCACTCTTATAGCGTTACAATACGATAGAAGAAGCTATGATAAGGAGCACGTTCATATATTTATAGCAAAGAACATTACTAAAAAGTTAACCTTGCAGTTCTAGCTGAAGGCTACGAGAAACAGCAATAGAAATCTACTTATAGCTCTTTTGTTTCTAGATCTTGTAACCCAAAACATAATCTATATTCAAGGGCACGATAATATTGATCTTTTCTTATTTCGAATTTCTTGTTTTACTAAATTCTATTCTATTCGTAACAGCGGTCTTCAGGTCACGGATATACAAAAGTAAAGATGAAGTAATTACTTCAACAAAATAGAATGGAAAAAAAGTATTAAAAATGACAACGTGAGTTTGTGCTCGCCATTCATATGCAGATGCGCTAGTTACAGTAAATAGTAATTACAAGATAGTTCTAGATACAATCGATAGATTTAATCGATAGGTTTAACATGTTCCTTTGTTTTTTATCCCTAGTCCATGTAAGAATGTGCAATAAAGGTTTTTCGTCTCAGAACGGTGTGGTAGATTTATCAAAAGAATAAAATAATGGCTATTGCAATCCTACCTCTGAATACAGAAATAACAACAAAAAGAAAATTATCTAAGCACCAATCTACCATCCAATTTTATGAAATAATTATTTTTCTTCTTTAAAAAATAGCCATTAAGTTTAGACGAAAATATAGCTATTAATAGTACGTATTTTCATTTCACCTTGTTGGTAATATTTTAGGGTTTGGAAAATGTGATTTCCTTTTCTTTCAAGAGAGAAATAAATGTTGAGAGTTATGAGTTATATGTATGTCGCAGACGTAAGAAACGGGCAAATATCAGAGGGAAATAAATTTACTACTCGATTTTAGTGGGTATGTGTACAACAAAACGTTTCCTTTCTTTTCCTGTTTTATGACTTCGCTTTTAACGGGAATAATTTATACCCGTTTTATCGAATCCGATAATTTTTCCTGAATTCCCACTCCTTCGCGAAAGTACGAACTTTTTAACGTTTCCATTATACATTCAACGACCGATTCGAGGGAATGCACGGCAAAGATATCTCCTTCTTTCTCTATAATATAATTGTTGCTCTACTAATTCTTCTCAACTAGTCTTTAAAAAAAATAATAATAAAAAATAGAAAAAACAATTCCAAAGAATCGAAATGACATTGCGTATCAGGAATTAACCACAAATACCCACCACGATTATGTTCCAAGCGAGAGTACAAAGTCAGGAACCTCGCAAGAACGCAAGACGTTAGCCATCAACAATTGCAATTAAAAACCGATACTCCGCGTCGCGTAATTCATCAAGTGCGACATTGTAACGTCGCTCAAAAGCCAGGAATCTGCCGACCTCAGGATATGTAGACGACACCTGGTCATGCGATAGTGTAAGGTCGTCGGAAAGCCAGGAATCTGCCCCCCCCCCGCTCGTGAAATATGCGAATCGTAGCAAAAAAGTGAAGATCCCAGTCCTTTAGTCAGCAAGATAGTCTGTATTTCGCTATTGAAGTGTAACGTTGTCTTATTAATAAAGTATACGAACGGGCTAATTGTTCATTCGCCCTTTTTTTTTATAATACCTCGTCATTTATTACGCGACAACATCGTGACAGTTCTAAAGGCTATTCGGTAATCATCAACCGTGGTATCAAGATTACAAGTGTACAATGCCTTAGCTTAGCCAGTTACTGTGTGCGATAGGGCTAAAGTCTTGTCCGTGTACTCAACGTATACCTGGTGGCGCTGTAGACTGACAGAACGTCGGCCACGAAAGAGAAGGGACAGAAATGGAATCGGAGTGGGTAGCGCGAAGGGAAGAGACAGAGGGCTGAAGGGTTGAAGGAAAGAGAGGGAACGTTTGGTCGGTCCATTTCGAACGTACGTTGCGTTCCGCAGCCGTAATTTGCAAGTCCCGGCCAGGGTCCTAACTGGGCCAAAACTCCGTTGCGCCAAGTTTAAGCGAGCTCACGCTTAAAAGCTTATGTTTGTTTAAGGAGTTGGCGTGCTGCCGTCCTCGACGGCTTCGTATCTACGTACTTTGCAATTCGCTAAGCGTCGCCGTTTTATCAAAGACAGACATAAAGGCTCGTTTACATCGTACGTTAGCCGGGAATTTTTATGCGCGATACGCGACGCGCTACATCGGTGTGAAAATAAAGCTTACGATGGTACTTTGTCGATTCCGATTTTAAGATCAACGCGCCAAGACTCTTGGCAATAAAATTTCTTTGGTCGCGATAACTCGCTTCTTCTTTTTCGAATTTCTTTGACTATACTGCGGATTTTTATGCACCTATGGAGAATTTAAAAGTATAAAGATGCGTAGAACGCACGTAAAAATGGAAAAATATACGAAATACGTAAAACAGAGTATTCGTTGCTTGAAATGACACGCGATAGATAAAACAATTTTCCGCTTATGTTGCGCTTAATGTTTACAAAAATGTTAATTCGCATAAATATCCGCATCATCTACTTACGATGGATCTCCGTGATTAATTTAAATGTCGAAAAATTTGTGAGAAGATGCAAAGTTTGAGAAACAAATTGTTTGCGAGGAAGCTTCTTATCTACAACGAGCAGTAACAGATTAATAAAATTAGCGTTTTCCAGATTCTTTTACCAACTTCTTAAGAAAAAAAAAGCATGCAATTTCGTTCTTTAATTAGTTTCTTAGAGTTAGAGCCACGAGTTGAAGAGGAGAAACCGGTTCCGTGGATCGATTACTCGAGACTTGTTATTCCGTTCCGCATCCTTTGCCTCTAGCAATGTAAACGCAGGCACAAGTTAAACTAAAGTTACGCGTGAAGTGTCGCGCGATGAAAAGCAACTGCTTAATGGTGAACCACTGACCGAGCGAAAAATCAAGAATCCGGAAAAGCGTTGGCGAGCGAGTACAACGGGTGAAAATGCTTTCAGTTGAGAAACGTTCTCGTGGCTTAAATTCATTCGCAGCCAGACACACCTCCAACGAAACAGAAGAAGTAAATTTTCTTGGTTAACATCGCTCGACCGATCTACCGCTGCAAATTTTCGCAAATTTCAATACGTATTTTAAAACTTTCCCGCAATTATGAACGCGTTGCTTTAAAACCTCGCCGCAATTATTTACACGCACGTTTTCACACGTATAACAGAGTATTTGTTTTTTTATTTATTTATTTATTTATTCAGTCCGTGTCTTTCGGCTTTGAACGAGCTTTCGGTTTACATTTTCTTACATGTATAACAGAGTATAAACTAAATTCTTGTAGTGATATTATTTGAAGTGAAATTTAATTTATCTAACGCTAATTCGTTCAGAGTTTCGTACATTCTATCTTTGGCAATAAATTTTCCACTTAGTTTCAGTTTCAAATGTGTCCAACGTATTCGAACGAATATACTATCGTACAATATGCTAATTGAATTAACAAATTGTAACGTGTTTAATACCGCAAATTTATACGTGCAACTATTTGTGAGTCGCATTTAACTCTCTATTAGTGTACCTTCAAATCATATACGATTTACAGTGGCTGGAATTATGTCATTTAACTGCATAGCAGCTCGTTTTGGTTTATATTCTGTGCTTTACTCGATAGGTGTCATCAGCGACATTTTCCATCTTCGTGTAAAATATAAATTGAAATTAAAACGAAACATCCTATCTTACCCTAACGTGTCGCGAATCCAATGTAAGCCAAATTATTGTACTCGTCTGTGATATAATATCGACCGAAAGAAGAGCAGTAGAAGCGATATATAATAAATTTATGAAAGATTTTAGGAAAGTTCTTTTTTAACCTCTTAGAACCCAATAATATCGATGGAAAGTAGAACAGTTGGAAGAACGTCCATAAATCTATGACTTAGAAAAATGTTCGATTTTTCAAGTTCTATAGTCTCCGAATAATTGACAACACAGGAAACGTGAAAAGGGTGCCAGCCATTTGTCAGAAACGTCTACAATATGTCACGAAAGAGAACGATCATCCCTAAAGTGGCCTTTCAGTTCGACTATCCAAGAGCGCATCGCGTGAAACCATAAAACCGAAGATAGTTGCACAGCGTGGCACGAGGAGCAGTCGCGCGGAAGCAGATCGTAATCGGGGGTTTTCGCGGATCTTATGAACGGGCAAAGATGAAGACGAACGTGGCCGCGAGACCGGAAACTCTGGCACGTCCCGACGCGTAAAAACAACCATTCCTCGTCAACTTTTATGAAAATGGACGGCCTGTGTTCACCGGCGAATCGTGACGTATCCATGAAACGACGTGTACGTTGAGACCGATCCATGTATCTCCAGCTGACACTTCCATGAACGCCGTTGTTGCCGAAAGTCACCGCAAAACTAGTCGCGTCGAGCGAAGAAAAAGAAACGCGACGACGGCTTCTTCTCTCGTTTTTCGTTTGCCCTTGCTTCAGAAATGGCGTGTTTCGCGCCACATCACCTTTGAGTTTCCGGTTGACGAGCTCTTTCAAACGGATGAAAGAAACCTACACGGGTAATCAACCTTTGCGAACTTTCAACCCTGTTACTAATAACAGCGTATTTTTAGAGTCATCAACTACCTATCGGAGGAGGTCCACGATCACTTCGAAAGAATGATCATTAAGTCATACAGGGTGTACGACTCGAGTATATTTCTGGCAAATGGAGGAAAAGACAAGGCTCGCGCTTTTTCCACGCAATACGAACGCTTGTATGCATTCTTCTAATTTATCATGGTTTTTACGCAATGCAGAAACCATGCATTTTCTCAAATTGATAACCACAATGTTCTTTTTATGTCGCGTAAGAGCGAATATTAAAGAGGACTGAACGAGAGATACTACGGTGTATAGTTCGACGTTAATGAGATGTAACACTAAATGAAATATTTTGTAGATTTTATTGAAATTCTGTTGTTTTGGTGTCTGGTTGTATTATTATTTTCTACGCAATACGAACGTTTGTATACATTCTTCTAATTTATCATGGTTTTTACGCAATGCAGAAACCATGCATTTTCACAAATTGATAACCACAATGTTCTTTTTATGTCGTGTAAGAGCGAATATTAAAGAGGACTGAACGAGAGATACTACGGTGTATAGTTCGACGTTAATGAGATGTAACAATTAATGAAATATTTTGTAGATTTTATTGAAATTCTGTTGTTTTGGTGTCTGGTTGTATTACTATTTTCTACGCAATACGAACGTTTGTATACATTCTTCTAATTTATCATGGTTTTTACGCAATGCAAAAACCATGCATTTTCTCAAATTGATAACCACAATGTTCTTTTTATGTCGTGTAAGAGCGAATATTAACGAGATGCGGTGTGTAGTTCGACGTTAATGAGATATAACAATTAATGAAATATTTTGCAGATTTTATTGAAATTCTGTTGTTTTGGTGTCTGGTTGTATTACTATTTTCTACGCAATACGAACGTTTGTATATATTCTTCTAATTTATCATGGTTTTTACGCAATGCAGAAACCATGCATTTTCTCAAATTGATAACCACAATGTTCTTTTTATATCGTATAAGAGCGAATATTAACGAGATGCGGTGTGTAGTTCGACGTTAATGAGATGTAACAATAAATGAAATATTTTGCAGATTTTATTGAAATTCTGTTGTTTTGGTGTCTGGTTGTGTTATTATAAATTTGTTAAAAACCGCAGGAAATTCCTTCATTTTTACTACTCGCGCTTAATACTGTTGTGTCACACAACACCGTTCGAGGCATTCGGGTAAACTCCGTGTCGAAAAGGAATTTCTTTCCGACGTTTCGCCAGTATTCCGGCTATATCCTTCGAGATCTAAAAACATACCCAGTGCAATGCCGTAATGTTAGCGAAACGTCGGAAAGAAATGCTTTTTGGACACGGCTTCTATCCGAAAGCCTCGGCCAGTGTTGTGTACGACAGCGTTGAGCGTTGACGATCCAGGCCGTGAACTCGAATCTTTTATCTTCGTTGTTGTTCTATTTGTCTGACAAATCTATGGGCTGCGAAATAAAGAACATTGGGGATTAATAGGATAAATATTTTCCAATGTATAAATATAATTTGATTTGGATTCTGCAATATTTTTCCAGATTAAATCAATCATCGCTACCTGTCGATAATCAATGCATCAATGAAAGTTTTTTGACCAATTTATGAATTTCCATTGCTGCGTGATATATGTCCAGTACGCGTGATACTTTTATTGTTCATACGAGAGCAATGCTCGATCAGAGGTTGCCGAACTACAGTCAGTGACAAAAGTTTACAATTTAAATTTGAAACACGTTAGTTCCAGAAACTTTATGATGCCGAATCTCGCATTAATTGCATCTTAAACTCGTATTTCTAACAAAGAAAGAGATTTATCGCACGTTTGTTAAGAAGAAAAAGCATCCGACAAAAGTGTACACATACATTTATTTATTATTTTATTATGTGCATAATACGTAATATGTTATAGGTTTCTCACACACATCAATAACGAACTGTTTTTTTCTTGGTATTGATAAAATTGATAAAAGGTTCCATCGTTCTTGATACAATAGAATTATACAATAGAATTTCATTTATCTGCATTCGTCGAGGATAAATAGTTCGTACAATGAAATCGATCTCCTCCTATTATTTTTCATTCGCATAATAGATATCCATGTCCAGATAAGTGAATTCAATCGACAGGAGTTCGATTAATCATTAAATAAAATTTCGCTGCAATAAATAGAGTTGTAATTCTATCTCGAACCTTTTGTACAATCTAAATATTCATATTTCTTAAATTCCCTTTGAAAATATATCGAAAATCATCAAAATCATCGACGTATAATCAGATACAATATATATATATATATATATACAAATGATATCACACTAATGCATAAATATACATAACTTAATAACAAACCACGTTTTCAATTTCTCTCGATAAGTCGAATAGACTAAATTCGATGGATATGTGTAAAGTTTTATGGTCAGCTGTATATCGAAGAACACGGAAGACGAATGTACAAAAGGTGACGTTAAAGTCGATCGGAGGTATACGGCTTCTCCGGTATCGTATGGTATTCTATCTCCAGATTTAATTCGCCAATCGTTTTTCTGGAGAACGAATCGTCGATCCACCGAATAAAAGAGAACGATAGTCCCTCGCCATAGGTATACGATCCACCCTCTCTAGGACACGGTCGAACAATAGTTCGCGGTCGAATAAGCATGAAATGCAACGGGTACGAAATAGGGAAGCGAATCTTTTGTGTATCGAAGATCCTTAGCTGGTTTGACCGAGTGAATAGATCGACGGGTAACCCGAATAAATCGCGGTTCTCCAGGCCAATAAAGTTGATCCTTCGGCCTGAACCATCCACGTGGCTGATCCTTTCCGGCGACTCGTCAAAAGTCGTCCTTTATGACAGAGAGCATCACCGTGTGCGTTATCACACAAAGAACAAACGACGCGTCCTCGTCGACGTTTCTCCTATACACGTGGTTTGGTTGGAAAAACGAGGCGCTGTATACGATTCGAGTATGACACTCGAGAATAATACATCGTGTTCGGTACTCTCGCGGGAACTGTAGCACGGTCGTTGAACTTCTCTGGAATCATCAACTGCGTCAGAGAACGTCACGATGCAGGTATTCGAAAACGTAGGAAAAAATTGCAAACGCATCAGACCGAAATTTCGCTACGTTCAAATACATCGAAATTTTCAATTTTCTTCTCCCCCCCCCTTCTTCCCTTTTTTCAATTTATCAACTTTCAAGACGAGTGATTCTTTTGACAAAAATTTCACGATACTCGAATAGGTCGGGATTTTCAATTTTCTCGTTACTTCCATTTTACCTCGTTAACTTTCCATCGAGTTTATGACGCAGTTCAAAGATACCAGGGATTATGAAAAATGACGACAGGGTAATTTCTCGCGATTTCGCTTAAAATGGTTCGTTATCGAGACACGTTAAGGTAGCGAAGATGTCGCAAGAGAGGAGGAGCGTTGGTTCGATACTTTAGCCGGAGCTTCACGTGCGATCGCTTTTTCATTTCCGCAATTTACATCCATTTGTGGCGAGAAATCCCGCTCGCTACACCTGGCTTGTTCCAGCCCAACCCGAAAGCGTTCCGTTAAACCTACTCAGACCTTTGCGCGAATATAGGTCATCCCAGAATACAACAAAAAAGGGAAGAAAAGGGATGGAGGGAGGCAAAAGAGAAGGAAGAAAAGAGAAAACGTCAACGAACGAAAAAGAAAGAGTTTTTCCATCACGCTGGAAACGACGCGAACGACAGCGTTGCGCTGAAGAGAAACAAGGCGGATCCACTATTATCGCGTAACAGTGGCAAGACTTGATGCTGTTTTTCGCGATTCAATTTCTGCTTGAGAAAGAAAGACGGAAAAATAAAGCTGCCTCTCTGTTCCGAGTAAATAAATATGATTTTTCTGTCCGTGTCAACATGGCAATATTCTACTTGAAATAGTTTACCAATGTTCGAGCACAAAACGCCAGCCACTTCGTTTCGCTGTGAGACGAATAATAAATCAATTCGCAAAATGGCAATAGAAAACGAACTGTACGTCGTAATTTTTGAGAATTCGAAACGATATGTGTAAAATATGAGTATAACGTACGTTTATAGCAAATATACGATAGATCACTGATCGCTGGAATGTGGACAATTTTTGGTGCAGAGCCTGATGCGGTTAACTAAAAAAAAAAAAGAGGAACTTAACCCACGAAATATAATGGAAAATTTCTATGCAAAATTTTGAGTTGGTCGTTTTGACTGCTTCGATAATTCTAACTCTGCAGACATTGCGCGAAATATACACAAATTTTAACACTTTACGCTGCGTTCGGAAAATCTATCAAATTTTCTTCCGCTTCGAAGATAAGTAACAAAAATGGCTCTTGTTAACTAGCAATGAGTTTATTATCTGTTCAGGTTATTAAATGTGTGAACAGAGGAACGCGTGGATAAATTGTAAAGTAGGAAATATATTTTAATACAGAAGTGTAAGTACAAGTAGGAACATAATTTAAGCTGGTCCCGATCCGCACGCTAACAGTGTTACCCCATAACTGAAAACCCCGAAGCCATCGTCGCCTGTCTCCTGTCTATGGTCTGCCTTCGTCGCAGTCTATTGTCTATACGCTGTTGATGGCTTCAGTACTTGAGAAAACTAAAAAGACCAGATGTAGAGTTTTCTTAGAAGTGGTAACCACTTCAACATTATCGTCTACGTTTGTAAAGTGAATAAGACCCGACAAATCAATTGTTATTAAGTAGGTTTGGTGTTTGATATTTAATTGATTCACACAGATTAGTTTTCTATGATCTGTATCTCACCATCTTGTACAGCCATTTCACACACCGGATAATCAGATAAAAAGAACGTGACAAACGGGGAAAAACAGAAGAGAATCGCAAGTAGTCGTACCAATTCTCCGTGTAGGAACTAGTGATCATACCAACCTGACATTTATCTCAATTCGTTAGAAACATTCGCTACAAAGATTTCGCACTTCTCTACGGCCAAACACGCATGAATCTTACTATCATGTTCCTACAAATATTTCATTGCTTCCATCCCTACAAATATTTCGTGTCCCTCAAGGACAAGGAGATGTGTAAAACGAAATTATCAAGTAGAAACAATTTGGAGCGCGATGAGTTAAGATCGTTAACGAGGGCGAGAAACACAGGCAGACAAATAAAAAGTTTCTCTATCGCGAGATAACGTTATCGAGCGTCGACCTCGTCTTTTACGTCCCAATTTACGCCTGGTGATAGAAGAAGAAGAGCAAGCGGACACGCGCCACTCTCGTCCACGTTGCGAACAGGGATGAGCGAGTAAAGTAGAAGATGAAAGAGTGTTCGCGTAGAAAGAAATCGCTCGAGGGCAAAAATAAAGAACGCTGGTCCCAAGCCGCGATCCCTTATCCATGAAGTTTGATTATGTTTTCAGGATGACGAGCGCTGGATCAAATTTTGCAACCGCCATGCCGAAGCTCGCTCTGTTCTCGCGTCTACACGATCTTTCGTCGCGTTCCCCAACCATCGTCGAGCTAACTTTTCGTCCCCTTTTTCTTCCCTGCTTCGCTTGCTTCTATGCCCTTGCCTTGTTCTAAATCAGTCTTATCGATCCTGATAAAGTAAGCAGCAAAGTGAACGATCTCTTTCACGGGATTTAATTAAAAGCCGCATCGAACCGAGTTTTGCCGCTCATTAATCAAACTGTCGTTCGGACGGCCGATGCATGATGATACTGTATAGCTGTTCTTATATACAGCGACCAATCAAAATAGGGTCTTTATTAAACACGATGAAAGGAAATTTCGTACGTTCGCCGATCGGATGGAAAGAGCTCGTCGAATCGATAAACTTGCGAAGTCTTTTTGTCGTTTCTCTACCTCTGTAGAGCGGAAGTCACTTCTTCGTTGCCAGCTTCAATTTTACAGGCTATTTCCAAGAGAAACTGGAATTTTTCTTGGCAAAAGATGCATTTAAAGGGTGCCTCTACGGACGAGATATTTCGTTAAGCAACGTCGTTCAGGCAACGCTTCGAAGAAGGTGCCTCGCGCGCGCCGCTTTTCATTCAGACGCCAAGTATTTTGTAAAAATCACTTTCGTCTTGCAAGTACGTAAATGAAGGGAAATTACCTAATGGATGCTAACTGTAGCGCATGCTATAAATTTCAAACTAAAATCGTTTGCATTCTTCGTTTTCACGAAAGAATGTAATATCGAAATTTATATATTAAAAATTAAACACGTCAAACATCTCGTTCAAAGCGGTGCGTGAATAACATCGCGCTGCTCCTGCGAAGGAAGCGAATTAATCTCGCGTCAAATTTCTAGTATTTCTGACGTGCATCGCCCATAATTATTTTTCACCAAGTCTCAGGTGATTCATTATACGTGTTGATTTGTTAAAATGACGAGTGATAAAATTGTAATAGCCAGTGTAAATTAAAATCGCTTTAAGTACAAGTACAGAGGTAGTGTATGCCGGTCGTAATCGACGCTCGCTCGATGCTTCTGTTCAACTCGACGCTCGCTATTCGACTGTATGACTCGCTATAATCATTGTCCTAGGGAGCACGTTCGTCTATTTGTATCGACCGATGTTATTACAAGAAGTATTGAGATGTGTATAATTTTGTGTGTCAGATTAAATTGCCGCGTAGTAGTGACACACGTATGTGAATATGAGAGTGTGTGGAAGTATGTGTGTGCGCGGCGTCTCGAAAAACAGACGAATGTAACTGTTCCGTTGGCAGTGTGGTATGGAAGATGGTGAGATAAAGAGAGTGCTGAGACGCCTGCAGACGTATATCGACGAAGATCCTGGGAATCTTTTTATTTTATTTCTTTTATTTCGGCAATTAATATTAATGCCGAATAATAATAATATTCATATTAATGATAATATTTTGTCCACAGATCGTTTACCTCTGAACCCAGCAAATGAAGAAAACGTTGGTATTCCAAGGCGCAATAATACGAGTCTCTCCCGATTCGAATCTTCCATTGACTCACGCGCCGCTACAAGTCTACAATTTTTCAAAAATCGTGAAACGACCACGCGTAACAATCCCGCGACTTATCACGAATTAACGTGCACGCTACTACGTGTGTGTGACTTACAGGATCATCGTTTCCTCTGCTTAATCGGTTCGTTACACATTCGCGCTGAACACGCTCGCGGTCTCATCCACGTTCTACATTTCCGGTGTCGATCAAAGCACTTCCGCAAGTGGATCGCGCGAAACCTTTGTCTCCGTATTTATCGCGCTTTGATGGCCAGGTGGCTCGCGCCAGAATTCAGCGACTTCCAACAGGAACGTAGTCGTTAAAACGATAGGCGACGTTCCCTGGCAAGGGAAAAGGAAGAAAGCGAATCTGGATCTATCTTCGAGGTGCAGAAAGAAAATAATCAGACGAGGGGATCGAACGACTGTCCGTCTGAAGGAACATCTGTGCGATGAAAGACCTAAATTGTGACGAATATAACGCAACCCTCTTTGTGGACTTGGCTTGCGGGAAGTAACGTTAATGATACCCCAGGGGATGTCGACTTGGAGAATCTTCACAGCGCCAGAAAAAGCGTTTCCATCAGAAAGGCAAGTCAGGCGAAAAGGAACGCGGATCCGATTTCCGAAATTACAATGCAAAATGATAATGCGCGAATATATACGAGCTACGCCGATATTGTAAGCACGGTGGACGCCGCTTCATTAATACGATGCACCTCTTTGTTCGTTGCGAAGCGATACGATCGAATGAATTAGCGGTCGATGAATACTCGTAGCGGAGGAACAGAGCATTTGTTAACGAAAATCCTCTGGAAAATCCTGTAACGATGGAACAGCGATGGGATTATACGTTGTTTATGCAGTGATCAAAAATTCGCCGGCTCAGCCAATTTTCTGTATCGGTTTAATGAAGTTACAAGATCTGCAAACGTTGCAAATACAGCAAAAACCTGAATTAGGAATAATTCAAGGAATCTAGTTTCTACCCCGGCGTATACAAGTTTCCATACAACTGTCTGTTTCGCTGTAACATTGCTCTTTCAATAGGTATTCAGATTTCGCTTCATTGTCTTTGATATCACGGAAGAGAGAATTCGCGCGAGTGACACGCGGCTAAGAGTAGAGCGAATATTTACGCTAGTGGTACAAATCATACAATAGCATGCTGTGCTTATATCAATACCAAGTCAGAGATGATTTGAGGAAGGCACGCGTAAACCAAATTAGGGATGTGTGTTGTGCGTAGGTATTTGCCTACCTTTTGTTCTACGTTTCATTTGCGTAGTGTCAAATTTTTGCAATCGTATGAAAAGTACTTCTAAATGACTCGAAATACGGTATACTATTGAACTTAATTAATCGGTATACAAACGTTATAATAAACACAATGGTGTGCAAATATTTTCTGTAACCAGTGCGTGAAATCTTCCAAGAGAATATTATTCAGAGAAGAGACTTTTGTGCAAATCATTGAAGAATTGAGAATTGACACGCTCTGAATTAAGGATTATCGTAAACTCGTATCATCATCATACGTATAATAAGTAAAACTCCTATCGGCAAACATAAATTCTCGCCATATCGCATCAAACTGTCCGAATGTTGCAAAAATAACGTTACGATGACCGAATCGATGTATTGTGCAAATGACAGCGCGTAGATGCTTGCGCGTTCGATTAATCGCAAGACGGCCATTCCAACGGAACAATCATCGGAATTAGGGAGACAATGGTGTGGGGGCAGGAAGACCGAAAGGATTTTAGGCGATTTACGCTGCGGCCAGGTTGTACTCCGCATTGTTGGCCCTGTCAACTATACGCGGCCAAACTGAGAGACGCGACCTACGTAGAAACGACGAACGCATACACATATATACCAGAGGAGGGTGTATCGGCAAACTATCCTGCCGACCCCAACTGGATTACGGTTCGCTGTGTACACACACTCCCACACATCACCGCGCAGGATAATCCTATATAGCCGATTGACCGCCGATAAAATTTTCTCCCTCGTCCGTCCATGACTCTGCGTCATAACCTCTCAGCCACGAACCTCCAAGTAATTTCATCGCCGCTTCTTTCTTTCCTTTCTTTTTCTCTCTCTCTCTCCTTTTTTATCGTCCTTCTCTGTGGTTCTGACCTGCCCTTCGCGAGCTTCCAACGAGATATCAGCGATACCGGATTAATCCCTAAGTAGCCGTGACGTGCCGAGCCGAGAAGTCCTCTGCTTCTCCATCCACCTATAGCTTCCACGGCTTTTTCTCCCTCGAGTCGCGATACGGTCGCGGCAGAATGCGATTCCGCTGGATTCTGCCGCAATCTCGCGTCTCCGCTTCCATACTCCGCCTTTTCCAACCGATATGAAATATAATGGGATACCTGTCGTCTTCTTTGCTGGTCTCTTTTACGTTCGCTGTATCTTCGCACAGCCTCGGAACGCAATTATTTCTCGTGTGAATATATTTGCGTAGGTAAGATTTTAATGTATGTGAGGTGGTGTTCAGTATAACTGCCCAAGAAATACTATCGATGTTCAACAATAAAGTTTGTTAAACAATTAACAGCCAACAATCAACAGTCAACGATCAACAATTAACAATCACGCTTCTCGAATGTGTTCGCTTCGCTGTTACGCTAGATCCTTCGCACTTCGCTGTTCGGAACGAAACGAATCTTTTATTCGAAACCAAACGGATTCTTTTCTTTGTTGCTCTTTGATATCCCCACTACGCACGCGTTTGTTAAATGTCCGCGACGGTTGCCGCATTCTTCCGAATATTCGGCGAAAGAACTGTAAGGATCGATGGTACATTAGGCATGTCGGCCTTACGCATTGAGGGTATAGCGCTTTTTGTCGCAAAACCATCGGAAAGTTTCGTCGTTAAGTGCCGTCACATAAGCTTCGCGTTATTTAGTTTATGTTCATTTAGTATCGGAAGACCTTCGGAGATTTCGAAGAGAATTAGGAGATTCTTCGGCTTCCCGGTAGCAAATCACGTATAGTAGCGTGAGTTTTCCTTCAGACGACGCAAATATCGTTTCGATAGCAGTCCTTCCCGAAAGCATTCAATCGTTCGTGAGAGTCGTTTGAAAATGAACTAAGTTCACATTAATCAGCATTCTGTCGGAAATAACAACCTCGTACATCTCACGTTCTCGTGGAAGAAGACTCGGAATCAGAACGAAGGACTCGTAGCATATGGAAGTTTCAGATCGAGTGTTTCACGATACAGCACACATACATCCTCCAATACCGAGTATTTATTTGTTAAAACACCACACATACGCGCTATCTGTAGAATCGTTGCTATATTCGATCGTCTTCTACGTGCTACATCGTAATTCATTTTAATCTATAAAATACTTAGATATTTACGGAAATATCTTCAGTTTCAAAGATCAAGAACAACACTTGAAACAACAATAAATAACGAGTCGAGCCATATCCAAGCAACGTACAAGATTTACTCTTCTGTTGGAGTCAAGCAAATTGACGTTAATCTTCATCTCGTTCGAATTTATAATTTATTTAATTCACTGTATTTTAAATACGTCTTTCCGACTAGCTAGAACGACATAGAAATCGAACAGATTTTATACAATAGTATCGATGTTTAATCTTAACCTCGTCGCGTCGTGCAGCAGCTCTGTTCAACGTAGCTGAAGCATCGAGGTGGAAACAGGAAAGCGGGTTCCGTCGTTCTCCAGCATAGTACTTCGTATGGCGATCGTATTAACTTCGCTGTATCCCTTCCCCGAGGGCACGTTTTCCGCATAGGCAATATCAACCGCACTCAGCGTGGCAGGGTATGCACCCCCTGGCAAATAATCGGACGATACGCCGGGCTATACCACCGTATCATCGGCTAAAACGGCCACCGCGCATGCTAATGCCCCGATCAGGGCTAACTATATGTATATTCACGGAATCTCTACCTTTTCTACCATTTTCCGTTCTTTACCCGCGATATCCTATTCTTGTTCTATTCTTTTTACACGTTCACGTTCGCTACACAAAGAAAATGAATTTTCATTTGATTTATGAAAGCTTTATTACGAGTGTTGGACTCTTGCGAGATTTTTATTGCTTAATTTTAGAACGACGTACATCGCGTAGTATCGAAATATCGTAGAAATTAGTTTTACAGGTACTCGATACTAGGTATTATTTATGCAAATATAGGATTGTGGAAGATTACAACTAAATATGTTAAAGTAAGATTGGTATACGTAGAGTTTGATATAAATATTGTAACTCGATAATACGGAAGATAAAGCGATTCAATGATGGAAAATTCTCGTTTTCGGTATCACTCGAAAATGAATATTTAACAACTACTGATTACATCTGTATGATTATTCAAACGATTCAACACATTCGTTACTTGTACGTGTATCTTCTATGACAGTATTTTTCATTCAATTCAGCGTACATCCATCTGAATTATAGCCAAGCGAGAATATATCTCAAACTCAGTTGACTCGTTCATTTGGGGTATATATATCCAATCTGCACTGAATTTATTCGAATTACACGATTCTGAAGAAACATTCAGTCGCGTGTATCTACAATCTTGACATGTATTTCTAACGCCTTTAAATCATTCGCGATAATCGTTTCAAATTTCTATCAAAATTTGATTTTTATTTTATTCTCAACTTATATATTGGCAGATGAATTTCTAGATTCCGTGTGTAGAGAAAGTTTTTGTAAATTTGTCTGCCACGATACAGGTAAATCAAGAAACGTGTCTATCTTCTTGGTTCTTTGATCAAGGTAAAATCCTTACCTTACGTAGACACAGTATTTCAGGCTGTCAAATGAAGGTTGAATAATTAAGTTAGTTTAAAGTGTCTCCTAACTCGGTGTCCATATCCACGGCTTTCAATTACCTTGGAGAATCTATTTAGTCGTAGAGAAAATTACTTACGTTTATATAACCCGAATGAAAAGCTTTCGAGAAAATTGCACGTGCAAGGTGCAACTGTGTAAATGATTTTGAATAAACTGTAAATGTAAATAGATCACAGTTTAAATAATGCCTTGCAGCTACTATTCCGCTTGTCGTTTTATTTATTACATATTTGCGAACACATATTAATTAACACGACGTACATTGTAAAGCGACTACGTTATAGTTGCCAAACGAGTCATCTTCGCGTTTATGTAATATCCGAGGTAAACTTTCACACTAACAAGTCGCGTTACTTAAGACAAACCTTAACTACGATCCAACGCATAAATCACGATAAATTCAAACGAATCCATAGGTTTATGATAATTCGAAATTGCTATTTACTGATATCGATTTACTGCTTTTACTCTTATAATAAAACTCAAGAAATCAATCGATTCGTCTTACGATCACCTAACAACAATTTTCGATATCTCAACTACGATAAAATCCACGAACTACATCAAATCCAAACAATTTTCAAAGTCTCGCAAGAATTTGAAACGAATCGATCGATTCGTCCTACGATCGACTGATAACAATTTCCACGATGAATCCCAGCTAGTAAGCCGTAAAACGCAATAACTCCGAGAGAATCGATCTATAACAATTTGCAAGATGAACCTACCAACAACGTTAAAATTTATGAAACTATTGGGTTGGCAACTAAGTGATTGCGGATTTTGTCATTAGATGGTATTGACAAAATCCGCAATCAGTTAATTGCCAACCAAATATACAGTTTCCAACAAATCGATGAACCTACGACAATTTTCGGTGTCTCGTATCGATTCGCTAATTTCACCCCAATCGTTTCTTTTCTTCCTTTCCTTTCATCGCATCTTCGAGCCACCCCGAGGGATCTCTAACAATCATGATTTTCAGCATCCAACGACTAGCTGGTAGAACAGCAGCGAGACTCGAGGGAAGTCAGGCTAATTTTGAATAATGAGCGAATATTAAATTCGACCCGAATAACGCCGGGAGCGGGTCGTGGTGTTTGCGAAGAGTTTGCCAACCACTCTTTGCCGAGATATAACCGGGGTCGGTGCAACTTCCAACGGCCTTTTAAAACCGGGTCCGGGACTTTAACTGGCTTTAATCAACTGAAAACTTTTCGGAATGCTGAATATTACGTTTTGCACCTCGCAGCTCTTTGATCTGTTCGCCGAATATCTTTCATTCTCGTTTCCTTTCGAATGCCAAAATCGACGCAGAACGCTTCCTAATCGAGCCACTTCATTATATTTTTCCGCTATCTCGTTGCAATTTTTCTATTACATCGACGACGTGCAACGGCAATTTTCAAATTATCGAAACAGAGCAGAAGGAAATTGTACAGTTACGTCGTTCCGCCAGTTACGAATCTAATTAAACGGGAAAGAATTATAATTAATTTCATTTCGCGCGTCCTCTGAATGATCCACTACGCTACTGCTGGCTTCTTCGTTAACGTAGACTCCACGTTATTAACATTCCTCGAGGTATTCTCTCCTTGCTTTACGAGGAAACCTTTGAATGCTTCTATACAGCGATATATGAGTCCTTCAGAAGCCAAGCGAAATTGATCAATTCCATTTTCTGCCTGTTTCATAAATTCGTTACATCAGTGCTACACGATCAGTAAATTAAAATAAAATTCAATGTTTAAACAAGTTATTTGTTTTCACGTGTTCGTTCGGGTATTTTACTCGAAGGACTTCTCGCGCAATAATTTGCCAATTAATATTAGCAAATTAAAAATTACAGGTTGTAAGTTATCTATAAACTTCTGTTTTACAATCTCGTAGTTTTTCCTCTTGTGTTATATAAAATTCCATTGTTTTCTTACCGACCATTACTCTTATACAATCAAACTTATCGATATCGATAATTTGTAATCCGTTAGTTGTAAGAATTTCACTAATAATATTATTCACTATTATTAGCAATTATTAACGTAATTAGCATACAGCGCAGAAGGTATCCTATAACTCGTAAACTCATAACTCGTGAAATTCTACTAATAATATAATATTAGGTTGTCCGAAAAGTGTCTTTCTTTTACAGACACGTCTTTTACAACGACGCATCTTTATACAAACATTCAACCTAATCTGTCAAACGTTGTAATATTTGTCTTGATAGAACAAAATGGATCATACGTAATTCGATAAAATAATATAAAACTGTTGAGAATTGTGGATCTTAATTGTCGAAATAAAAGTAAAGGAACGCTAAGATTACACTTAGAATTCATATTAAAATAATTTTAGATTTATTTAACAAACGATTTCCAGGATCTTCGTCGATATACATTTGCACGCGTCTCAGCACTCTCTTTGTCTCACCATCTTCCATACCACACTGCCAACGGAACAGTTACATTCGTCTGTTTTTCAAGACGCCGCGCACACACATACTTCCGCGCTCTCATATTCACATACGTGTGTCACTACTATGCGTTCGATCTAGTTTAGCACACAAAATTATATATATCTCAATAAAAACGAAAAATGTTGTGCATTCATTATTTCCTCATAAAACGAAAGAAACTTTTCGGACGACCTAATACTGATTGGCTCAAGCAAGAACATCTTGGTGTAGAACTGTATCGAATTGCGTCACGTGCGAGGTAGATATTTCGACAGTTTTCACCAAGATTATTGCCAGAAAGAATTCCTCCTACGATCTCATATTTCTTCCGTATACCCACATCAGCGCTACCGCGTTATAGCAACGACGTTCGACGAGAAACGAAAACTCGCGAGAAAATGATGAGCGTGTTGCCTCGTTTTCTGTATCGGGGCGATAGCTGAGAAGGATGAGCGTATGTACGGTTCACGTAGAAGTAGCCGGTAAACAGCGATTTGTCATCGAGACTAATAACGGCGAGGTTCGTTCAAAGTAATATACAGGTTCCAGCACCACCATCGCCGTTGCCGTTGTATTCTGTCCGATTGCTGGCTGACAAAAATTTTCTCGTCGCTGCGTATCACGGCAGGAACGCGGCCGTACAAATTGATCGACGGTAATAAATATCTGGAGAAAAGTTTGCAAACGAACGACACGCGTTTGTGCCTATGCGATAGCATTTAATCGCGTATTCGCTATTTTTCATTAAATTATACCAAAATTATACAAAATGAGTCGTAAGAAAATACAGTAACCAAATACGAATATAGACAGAATAAGAAAAAATATATGAGAAAGCTGCCCAAAAACTGTTTTATAGTAATTAATATTCTAATTAATGTAAACAAGTTTTTCTTATCTTTATAATTTTTTTTTTATTTGGAAGTAGTTTACAATCAATTCTCATGGAGAATTATAAGTAAATTATTCTGGCGTGGTACTATAACTTGAATAATATGTGTTTATCGTATGTTTGATTTTAGTTGAATCTGATACTTAAATCTAAAGGGCAATGTCTTTTTAGCCTGCGAATCTGATCCATCGTGTCAAGTAATTGAGTAATTAGTTGGTTTTGGTGGTTGTTAATTCTTATGTTATATTTATCTTTCTAAATGGCACCATATTTTTGCAACCTCGTAACTTCTTTTTCCGTATCTTTTTTCTTCTTTATTTTACTTCTCCTTTCTACTTTTCTTCCTATCTTTTCCTTTTCGTTTCATTTTCTTCTCTATTCAATCGACATAGAAAACTCCGTCGTCAGGATTAACCCTCTATGCAGCGCGCCAGCGTTACGCTTTGGAATTTTTGGAACAAGCAGTTACTTAGCCGCAATAATTCTAGTCGATGTTCAAGTACGTCTGTCCATTGGAAATGCAACTCCATTACTTGAGAAACGCAAAATCCATCGAAGTAACGATCGATCAAAGTTTCGACAGCCAATACAACCGAGGGCCATTGTAATCGAGCGTAGTCCCAGACGGTTCACCGAACAATGTGCAAGAGTGCAATATCGTACACCACACACACGGCATCAAATATTTACTCAGTGATAACTTGATTGGAAATGAACGCTTCGTCCCGATGGAGATCCAGTAACGTGAGAACGTCGCGGAAATAATCCATCGTCCAGCAAGAAAATATCAACCACTTTCGCAAACAACGTTGTTCCCACATTTCGACTAGCAGTGACCACAATTTTGGATAACAAACTGTCGAACGCGTGAAAATTTTCGAATAAATTATCGCCCTCCCCCGAACACTCGTGTATTTTCACCCACTGTACCTCGTTTTAATATACGTTTAACGTTTTTCAGTATGATATACCTGTTCCAAGCATTAAAGAGAATCCAACATGTAACAAAAATGTTTGATATAACTAGACTGTGAAGTGTAATGCGATTTCATATTTTTATGAATAGGACTGGGTTGAAAGAAATGGGTTGTACTTAGCAATTTATTTTGTCTGCAAGAAATTATGACGAACATTCTACCTCGAATATTTTATATATTTTTGTGCGTTATACCAATTCTCTGGATTTTTAAATATATTCGTTAGAATGAATATGAAAATTGATTTTCAGTCGATGGATTGGGCATGGATTTTCACGATTATCGGATGCTTTCTCAGTTCTTGTTGCACCCTAATTAAGTTCTAATTCATTTCTGCCCGTTTCTCCGTAATTTTCTAACCATATTAACGTGTACCTATTGGTTAATCTACGTTGGCGGAAAAATATGTGGGAAATTCGCGGCCACCAGAATGATCACTACGTGCGTTAAATACTGTAATTAATATTTTCGTGAATAGTGGCGTCAATATCCGACGTGAAATTACTGAGATTCTGCTATTCGACTAGTTCGTATCGTAATGAAACGAAGAGCTTAAGAATTAATTAGGAAGAAGGGTGCATGGTTTATGGATTGCGTGATTTTCCCAACGAAACGAGTCCGACGCGACGTGTGTGTAATCCGAAAACCTTGTCACACCACGATCGACCAACTACTTCTCCGTGAAAACGGCCAAGAAACATCGGGGATTGTAGAAAAGGGAGAGGAAAGAGAAAAAGAGTTTAATTTACGACATCGTGGTACAAGCCGAGCGATACGGTCGAACCGGTGGAACGTCCAGGACGCGACGTCGCGAACACCATAGCGTGACGAAGACTGAAAGAGGCTCAAAGTAAGGTAAGAAGAGGAGAAGACGCAGAAAGAAAGGTGAAAAGAGCGAAAGGCAAAAGTCATTCCGTGTATCGTACACGTACACCGTGTAACGTTTTGAATCGTATCGTACGAAGAACTGCAAGTACTTGCTGGATTGTTATCCTTCCACACGACAGTGCACTGATAAATTTTAGAAATAGATTTCGAATAATTTTTGACTCATTCGCGTGTAACCAGGACTGAACGTATAAGGATCGAATGAGATTGAAAATCGAAAGAGTTGTTGATGTTTCACGAGAGAAAAATCGATATAGAAACACGTTCGAGCTTTGGAAGTTATTTGTATATTTTTTAATAATTTCTTGAAGGGAAGAATACAAGTGCGTCCAATTGTGAAGTATGATATGTATGTAAGTTAGTTGAAAAATTTCTATCAACTAGAAAATGTAATATTCTCCGTGGTGCGTCAGAATATGAAACGAATCCAGAATGTAACGTATTTCGAAATTCTCAATAAAATATGTAGAGCACGGTTAGACCCGTTTCCCTTCTACCTCCCCTCACATTAAAAAGGAAAATATAGATTCTATTTAAAATAATAAGACCATCTTAAAGTAAGCTTAACATCTCCGCCAACCAACTTTCCATGCATCCACATGAAATTCTAATAACGTTTCCAACTTCTCTTCTATCGAACTTTCTTAATTCGGTATGCTTTCCATAAGAAATTCAAGAAATTCAATTCAGTATGCTTGCCAAAAAATCGAATAATATCAATTCTGTACGCTTTACAAAAATATTACGTGTGTACAGATTAACGTATCAACCCCAGCGATTCGAGATAGACAGATATTACATAGAATACCATTTGTATAAATTTCGTACGATGATCTCAAAATAAAAATCTTCATAATCGACAAATACATATACTTGATACTTCAAACTATATTTGAATATTACTATACTACTACTACTACTACTATATTTAAATTTATTATTAAAAATCTACAGTATTATATAATAAATTCGTAGAGATAGAATCTAGTAATTAATAAGTAAATTTATATTATATATGCAGAATGCAATTTAACGTGAGCCAGCCTATTATGCACGAATTGTTATTAAATTCATCGAACATCATAGAAAATCCATAGAAGATCTAGAGAAAAATAATGATTTAAAAACTGAGGAATTAGTAGTTGATGGATTAAAATTGGTCGCTCTATATATAGACGAATCTCAATTTAATCTAAGGCACGCGTACCTAGTATACAGACGATAAGAACAAAAAGGGAAAAATATAGAAAAGATCGAAGCGTGCAGATTCGAACGCCTCCGCGTATCTGGTACACCCACACAATCTGAAATCACACGTGTGTGGAAGTGCTACATACGCGTATCTACATATGTACGGTACATACACCATGGCAATTGGGTAATGGGCGATTTAGCACGGGCCATCAGATAGCGATGGGACAAGGAGGTGCGGGACTGTACGATTGCGTGGTTGCAGCTGCTGCAAGAAAAGAAAGGAAACAGCTAATGCAGGAAGAAGTAGGAGGGAAGAAAAGGAGAATCAACGAGATCGTAGAAAAACCTTCCTGATTGCCACAGCCCCCAGGTTGCTCTCGTTTGTTCGCTACGATTTTCGAGCAGAAGATAGGAAAACGAAAAAGTATGGACAGTCGTAGGTAGAGACGGTAGACGCCATCGAACGTCTACCACCGAGACACCTACTTTGCTATTATTATATCGTGCGTCGAATATGATGCAGCTTTTATCTTTTGTATCTCAATTTCTTCGTCGTTCGGTCACGCTTAACTGCTTCTTATTTAGAAAATTTCGAAACGAAGATGTTAGGTTGTCCGAAAAGTTTCTTTCGTTTTATAAGGAAATAATAGACGCAGAATGTTTTTTGTTTTATATTAGTTTATTGAATTATGCACGAACGTAATAATAGAAATATAATGAAATGGATTATACTTAATTCAATAAAATAATATCAAACAGAAATTGTTATCTACATAATAATATCAATAATAAATAATATCAAACAGGAACTGTTATCTCATCTATTATCATCTTATAGAATGAAAGAAACTTTTCGGACAACCCGATATCAAATATAAACGACGATAAGGAGGTCGTCTCGATATGATAGGACATACGACGAAATTTGCAATAAATTTATTATTTATAGGTACCCATACTTTGTATCACGGTCTGTTATATCACTGCATTAAATGAGAAGTGTATTAAATGAAAGACTCGAGGATTGTTAATTAATGTTTCAAATGTAATGGGAATTATTATAGTCGTGGTCAATCGAATCATATTACGATTAAATCCGTATTGTCGTATTAAATCAGTAGAGATATTCGAGAGTTTCCAGTAATATCCTAATATAATATTGTAAATGTAATGGAAAATATCACTAGTCATGATCGACCCATCGTTACGTCCATCGAAATTATGTACATATTACTATCTATTATATTATCATATTAAATGAAAATGTGTATAGATTTGGGGATTTCAAATAATACTCTAATGTGATGTTCCAGATCTACTGCTGTATGGCCATTACATTCAAACTTTACGTATCGCTACACGTTATATTATCCAATTAACACCATACAATTTTAATATATACGTAAATATGTTGTACATGTTTATTTAGAATTAAAGCATAGTTTATTTGGAATAAAGTATATGTAACCATGTTTATGTCTCAATAAAAGTATAATCGAAAACAGTTACATGTTTCTAGTAATTGCAGAAACAAAAATATTTTGATGCCAGTCATTTTCACAGAGCGAAGTGATTCACGTTTTGAAATTTTACTTGGCGAAGCACCAAATTGACGCTTGTTTATATTATACGACTTCGTCAAGTTTCTCTACTCTTTCGTTTTGTGGAGTGAACCGATCTGTTAAATAAACAACTGAAACAAAAACAGACTTGACAATTCATCGAGGACCGTGACACCTGTAGCTATATTCGTCACGAAACACTTGCGAACGACGAACGAAACGAGAGCTGTTTTTAAAGATCTACTTTTGCTGCACGGTCAGAACCCTCTATTATAAATCAACCCTCTATTATGCGACACATTAAAACGTTCGAGCACAATGCCGACAAGCGAACGTAGAGCGTTATTTGTTCAAATTACCAGGTTAAATATCGAGAAGCTGGATCGGTGGAATGGCGTTTGTTAAATTCTAAATACTGTCGAGTGTTGCATTATCCGCCATCGATACGTTTCGCTATAAAGGCAGCCATTGTTTCCTCCTCGATGTTATTACGTATTGTCAAAATAGTTCCGCATTTTCTCTTTAACGGGATACCGTAGTATCGGTAAATACGATATTCCCAACGAGTTGGTCGTCGTTCGTAAAATCGCGTCTGTATCGGGTGAGGTAGGAAGGAAAACAAGTTCAGGTACAATTCCAAGTTAGATACAGCCGCTTGGATGAAAACGAGCATATTTGACGATCCTCGTAACGAACTCACGGTGCAGCGTGCTGTGGAAATCGGAATAAATAAAAATCGAAATAATTATTGTTCGATTCCGATCTTGTTACTCGATGATATCATTAGTCTGTAAGTAGGCAATATAAATGTGTTTTTATAGAAATCGTTCGTACGTGAAAACCTGATCGCTTGAAAATTAATTCAGTTATTTGTGGTACATGTTTGTTTGTTAATTCTTGTTAAACAGTGTCTTCTATAGGTTAAACATGGAAAATTCTGACAAGGATATGTGTAAGTTTAATGTTCAATTTAAGAATTCCTTTCTGTGTTCAGGAAGAAATTTCAAAAAAGTTATTCAAACCATACTGTAATTTTGATCGCTCTGTGCCAAAAAGGTGTTTGTATTACGTTGCTGTGTCATCTTTTTCTGCTACAAACTGTTACACTCGTTGCTCTTTTTAGTGAAATCCATTTGTGACCGCGACTCGGTTCACGAGCGGATTTCCGACCACGCTTCTTTCAAGAAAATATTTAGAGTTAAACTCAGTTCTTTAGTAAATGTCAGCGCAATATCCAACGAAACGGAAGGAAGGATAAATAATTTTTGCATTACGCTTACAAAAAAATGGAAACATTGTTTCCGGTATCGGCGCTATTTTATTTACTTGAACGTCATCGTGTGTGGTTAAACAAAGAAACAGATACTCAAGGTATTTCAACTGTGCTGGAAAGTAGGGAAAATAGTAGCACAGACTTGATAAACAGACTTTTCTTCGCCTCGAATCTCCTGATATCAAGTTTCCGGAAAACCTATACAGGCATTCATATTATATGCATTTTTTTATCTTTGTCCCGAATCCTGATTCAAACGCTGTACACCGTGGAGCGTGTTAAATCTTAAATTCTACAACTAAATTATTCATTAAAGTGCGAAGAAATAAATCTTCTTAATTCTTCTCTTCCGTAAATTGTCTTCAAGGATTATCTATTCACTCGAATGATTCTTACAAACGTTCTATATTTGTCAATATAATTATTCATTGTTTACAACCGATACAAATAAAATTCTACTCTATACAGATGATACAGATATATTCTATATTTTTATTAATCTCCTCATTGTCATTTTACTTCTGTGTATTACTTCTAAAAACATGAAACAGAACATTGTAGCTACGTTTCTAAATGTCAAAATGTCTGTACGAATCACTTGGTGATTATATAAAAGAAAAGTGAAAAAAAAAAGAAAATCATAGACAAATGTTCATGGTTGTAATTATGAGCGTTACGTAATATAGAATTACGTTAGGTTTCACGTAATACAATGTTATGTGGTTGCGTAATCTTTCTTTTCCTTTGAGTCCCATAGAAATACCTTTCGATTGTGTTCAACTTTATATTAGGTTGTCGGAAAAGTGTCTTTCTTTCGCAAACGTGTTTTTTACAACAGTGCACTTTCATACAAACGTGAAACCAAGTCTGTGAAATGTCGCGGCGATTATCTCAACAGAACAAAATGGATCGTACGTAATTCGGCGAAATAATATAAAACAAAAAACATTCCTCATAAAACGAAAGAAACTTTTCGGACAACCTAATACTTGGACTCGTATAACGAGAGCATCGATATCAGAACAAAATCATCAACGTACAGAGATGCTCTTTGATACTTTTCACAAGGAAGCAAGGATATTTGATACTTTCAGAAATATTGAAATCATAAAATCGACACGATAGTTCGTTACAGCTATGGAACGACTACAAACAAACCGAGCTGTTAAACCAAAAATGATGTACGTATCTTAACTCGAAAGGCTGCTAGATGTCGAGCATAATGGCGTACGACTGGCTAGTCCGCGTACACATCTGCGTCGGACCACGGCACACCGCCACTATTTTGCATCGATTTACATAACAGATAAAACGGCCGGGTACCAGCACCCTTCCCATTGTTGAAATGGTTTCTGAATTATATTTTCGGAATCGCGATATGCATCCACGCTATATTCACATTCAAATATTTTCGGTAACGCCGATTCGGCTGGATGCGCACCGCCGACCGGACAATGGCATCGTCTCGACTTCGTTCGCGTTGAAAAACGGCCGACGAATCCACCGTTTCTCGCGAATTTTCCGTATCCGCCAACAAGATGACTCGGAAATCTGGTAAACGTTTCGATTACCATCGGAATAAATTGAGAAAGTGATTAAAGGATCTCGGTCGTTTACAATATGTCTACTTTGTTGCTTATAAATATTTGAACACTTGGTTATTTGAAGATTGAAGGCGAAGGATATTGTTACGACCGTTCGCGGGGAGACGCGGTTGCGAGGAAAACGCGTCAGCGACAGGCGTAAATTCTCGCTACGATTCTGATTATCGACGCCGCGAATTGATCATTCCCCTGTTTCGATTAGGATAACAGAGGCAGTTCAAATGATTTTAACGCTGAATTAACAGGGTTATGACAATATTTTTAAATAAACGCACGGTCTCTAATGAGAAATTTCCATTTCCTTAATCGACGATGTTTATTGCACGTAAAATTGATTAAAATAAAGATGTATGTGATCGTTGATTTTTAGCAAGGACACAACGAAGTATTGAAAGTTTGCACTCGCATTAATTTAATTTAATATACATTACAGAGTACTGTCATGAAAATCGGAGGAATCTTACAATGCTGTCCTTGATTTTATGTTATCGAAAAGGACGACGTGAAACTCGGCAAATAGTATCGATTCTCTTAGAGAGATTAAGCAAACTCCGAAGAATATTCTCGAATATTCAAATGAGCGGTACTGGAAATGGACATTCAACGAAATTTCCATTATCGATCACCGCGCGTTCAATGTATGATTTATTAATTAATTCGATCCTTTGGCTTCAATGCGAAAGAAATACACTTTTCGATTTTCGTTGATGAAACAGCATTCATCGATCGCTAAATCCAAGGAGAGGATTTTCATTCCATTCGAAATTCATCAATTCGCTTTCAACCTATGGGCTACACCGCTCTTAGCGAATGATAGAATTTAATGGACTTTCATAATTAATCGCAGCTTTCTATAAATAAACTTGTTACACATTGAATAACTTAGCGCGATGTAATTACCAACCACCGTGCACGTCATCTTTTGATCGAACGTAACGACCACAGCATAACAGTCGACGAATCAGCACGAGATATTTCTCGTCGAGGATGACGATAGAACAATACGACAGATGCATTTTTGTTAATGTTCTGATTTTGATGTCATTTCGTGACTAAAAGATAGTATTTCAATGTGATATATTCGAGAGTGCAGATAATCTGTTAAGTAGAAGGATATAAACATCTTAAAAACAGCCTGTAAGTTGATAAAGTTTTGTAAAACTTACGGAAAGCGCGGCACGATATACGTCAAGCTCCAAAACCAAATAAAAGGACAATCTTAGTAACATGGGATTGATTCAAAACCTACCGAACCCTGTAAAAAGCTCGACTTATCGTATTCTTGCTCTGTAATCTTCAAATATTTTCAACCGAAAAGATTGCGTCTAGCAACGCGGTTTCAGTGGAAGTTGTTGAAGTCGAAACAAAAAGTCAAAGAGGAAAAATAAAAGGGCTAGAGAATGAAATCTGCAGTAATAAGCCGTGCTTTCAATGTAGTGGATGAACGAATGCGGATGGAGCAAAGCAAGCGGCCATAAGCTCGGATTAATTGTGTTCAAATATTAGCAAGACAGACAAGGACCGCGGCCAAAGAGAGGAAGAACCAAAAGAGAGAGAGAGAGAGAGAGAGAGAGAGAGAGAGAGCAAAAGACCGATAGTACGGCTGGGCTGTGGCTGACCCGAATCCCTGTATGGAACTCGCTCCGCGGACTGAAAACCTGCTGGCGCAGGAAAAGCTTCGCTGACGCTTCAAGGAAATGCGAGAAAATGCCGCGGAAATTCAGAAAATCCTGCAACCTTCCCCTCCTTGCTACTTTTCGTTATCCCAACTCAGCTTGGGTCCGAGGGATCGATCGTAACGCGCGGGCATAGTTGCACGCGTCGTCATTGTGTTGCACGCGTCACAGTTTCGGCGATAAGCGTTTCCTTGACTCCTTGTTGCGTCGTCATCGGCGACGCCATCGTTACCACCTCCGCGAAAAAGCAAACTAATTTTCTGTCGATAACACACCACCGAATAATCCCACGGTAATTGGTAATTTTATCCTCGTAATGTCGCGGTAAATATGGAAAGCTATTTAATCCGGGCTATCTGAAACGAACATGGAAATTCGCGAATATGTAAGTACAGCCGCGTTCAGTGGAATCGTTACGAAAAATTAGATAAACCTGTGTAATCGCTGAAAGATTATTGGAACTGTTAAAATCATGCATATTATACGAATAGAAAATTGTTTTCCTAATAATCTACTATATTTTACTATTTTATACGAGGTCAGTATGTATCCTAGTATCTATTAACATTATTATCTGTTACATTATATTCTTTACAAATACATAAATTACACGTTAATACGAAGTCTGTGTTTGTTATTGGCATAGAAGTAAACTATAAAGGAGCAGACATTCGAACGAAATTCCAACGACATCGACTACTAAGGGAAACCCGTTTCCGCAACAGCAGCTTATCGATTTCTCCAACACGCGTCTCCTTTTTTATGACATACATACGCGTCTATGACGAACATTTCGTTGCTTTATATTAGATGCAACGCCATGGTCGCGCGAGCTTACGGCGATCGGCATCGCCGGATAAAAGAAGCCTGATTGAAGTGCATGGTATAACACAAATTCTGAGGTTACAGGCACAGAAACGACAAAACCGCGATGTATAACCGCAGTTTTATGTACTGTCGCTCGATAACATAGCTAAAGAATTATTTCGTAATTGAAATTGGAGAAACTCGGGAATCCGGTTGCTAGAAATTCTAAGCCCGTGCAATTTTAAACACGGCACGACATTGTAGGCGGGGAATGAGCAAATAGTTTCGATTAGAGCTTCCCTGGAGCGGCGCACGAGACAAAAAGGACGTAAATAAATGAAAAGAGCGCTCGAGTTCCTCGAACGTGTGCGCCATCGTTTCGATTTTACAACGACTAAAAGGAATTCTTGTCGTTCGATACGCGATATTGGAAAACGTAGCGGAAAGAAAAATGTAGAAAAATAGAGAGAAAGAAAAAGAGAGAGAGAGAGAGACGGAAGTAAAGACGATACGGTGAGAGATATCGTACGTAAATTTGAAGTGAAACTTCCCTCTGTTATTACCGTGGTATCAACGATAAAGATGTTGTGAAACATTTATGATATTTGTAGCTTGGAAACTCGTACGCTGCGATAATCAAAGCGCACTAAGAAATCACGTAATTGCGAGTGGGAATTCGTTTTTGCAAATAAACCGCGTAGATGTTCTCGTTAACAGGCGTAGCGTGGATAATGCAATGCGGATTGTTATTAATTCAATCGTTGCGAATTCAGTGTCGCGTGATTTATAAACCTCCCCTTCTCCCTCCGCTCGCAGCCGATCGATTATTTAATCAATGCTGCTTTATAATTTCACCGAATAATATCGGCTTTCCGCGGCAACGATTTATATCGCGAAAAATTCACGGGAACGGCTGTTGATTTCTGCCACGAACAATACCGGTAAATGGAGAGGGGAATTTCTGCAATGGCCTTGACTGGAAATTAGAAAAGCTCTTGGTTAGCGGATTTAGGTGATCGCCATAGGAATCGCACGAAGGTCGACGTATCTTGACCTAAAAGTGAGGTTCTGTGCCAATTCCTTTTCCTTTAATCGTGTTTATTTTAAATGAGCGCCTCTTTCACACGTATTAAGAATCTTTTAGAGAAAGAAGCTGGACAGTTTTCATAATTCTTGGTATTTTGAGATATTTAAAATATATTTTACCAGGAATTCTAGATTCCTACCCTTCTCAAGTATAAAATTGTAGCCAATTAATTATTTAACAATTTCGATTAATTATCAGGTTATATCTTTTTCAGACACGTCTTTTACAACGACGTATCTTTATACAAACATGAAACCTAATCTGTCGAACGTTGTAACCTTTATCTTGGTAGAATAAAATGGACCATACGTAATTCGATAAAATAATGTAAAACGGAAAATGTTGCTCATCCATTATTTCCTTATAAAGCGAAAGAAACTTTTCGGACGACCTAGTGCGTTTCTGCGACCAAAGTATTCAGACCAAAGTAAACGAACGAGCCACGCCGTGACGTTTTTACCGCCGATCCATATCGAAGAAACTATCAACGCTTTCATAACAAGAAGAGACGTGACATGTTCTGCATCGAGTACAGCAAATTCCCGATATCCCGGAAATAATACGCGGATTGCGTAACGAACACATCGCGTGAAACCGCTGATCGTTTCCAACGGTGCTCATTGGTCGGACATTAATTTGCTTAGTACAGGCACTTGAAAGCCACGATCGTGCGAAAGACCAACGTGAATTTGCAGTAAGTTCGTTTTATGGCTGTTTCGGTTTAGAACTGGACGTAACAAAGGTCGTGTGTTTTGGTTTGAGCTTTATAGCAATTTCATTTTAATTAATCGATGATATATTGGGATTATCACGGTCTTTCGAGTTTAAAAAGGACATGATTTATGCACAGAAAGAATGCAATGTTTATAAAAATAAGAATTAAATAGCCAGTAGTTCTAAAAGCTATAGAAATCAAGAAAATTCTGTGGTTTAAAATAAAATTTCCAGAATAGCAAAATTACATCGGAGGTTACCTTTTAGAAAATGGAGTTCGATAGTCACGTACGCGGGAATTTGCCTAATCTCAACTAGACAAGAATAGTCAATCGACAAAAGTTCAAGTTGAAAATGTACAATAAAGCGTTTTGGTTTAAGGTTCCGTTTTAGAGAAAATTGAGTCGGAAAATTCACGAAATACTCGTGTGTAACGAGCTGATATTTCCCATAATTAAGCATCTGGAAGCTTTATCCTCTTTCCAGCACGCTTTTCAGCGATCGAATCTTGCGAAAGACGCGACAACTATTTCATTTAATTGATATTTTCGATCAATACGAGCAACCTATAAGCTTTTATTCCTTTACGAATAGAATGAATTTACAAAGCTATGTGCAATTCGCATTTACACAAAACAACATGTTTAACTTGAAATCGTGTGAATTTGTGACGAATGATATCAATCGCTATAATTCAAGTAACTTGACTACGTTGAACGAGGCTTAAGCATAACCTACTTCACAACGATATATATTAAAAAATATATATAAAAAAAAATTTATCGCAATCACGATTGTCATATAAATACAATCTATAATTTCATTCAATTAACACATAATTTTCGTTCAATTTACGAAGCTACTTAAGATGGTTCAACCCTAATGTACATAAAAATGATCTTTCCCCTTTTACTATAAATTCCTTCATTCGTTCCAAGCATTAACACGGAACACCGAAAACACGCTGTAAAGAATGGTCAGGGCCAACGAATTGGCGGTAACTATTTTCCGTGTCTGCATACCATGCAGGTGCCAAGCGGTCCGCCGAGAACACGATGCAACCACAATACGACGCACGGTAGGAGGCGCACGCGCGCTTAAAGCCCCTAAGCACACGTGGGCATAACGTGCACATACGTAGGTATGTACGATTATGCGGCAAACGTTGGAGGAACAGGATCTTCCCGGCACAGCCCGTGGAACAATGCAGGTTACATTAAGCGCATTGACGTCAAAACTTGTAACGACTGTAAAACGCGAACGCGCAAGAAAACGTTACGTCTCCCCCTGCCCATCCTTTGGCTTTCAAAGAATCGAAAAGAGAAGAAACAGACGGTGGAACAAAAATTTGAAATTCCACGTTTTTGCGAAGCGGTAGAGGCTGTGACTAAGGGATGGAAGAGAGGAAGGAGAGAGAGAGAGAGAGAGGAGCTTTCACGATTTTCATAATTAACCTATTTCAACGAGCCGGGCGCCTCGTCGACCGGAAAGAGAGGTATGGAAGCGGCGGAAAAAGAAAAAATTTGACGAATTTGTGCGCAGACGTATTACAGAATACAGCGAATTTTGGATATAAGAGAGTACATGGCCAGGACAACGGGTGCACTGGATTCCTGGCAACTATTTTCCACGTTCGCGTGGTTGTCGGGTGGTGAGCGGTACACCGAGAACGCGTTGCGACCAAAGTCGATCCACGCACAGGCTGTGCGTGTATCGTGCGATTGTAGTTTGCATACACCGTACACGTACGCGCTACGCATCGGTAACCGGACGCACAGTCGAAAGGCATGGAACGAAATTTCTACACGAGAACCACAAGTACAAAGAAAGAGTCTGTCTCTTTTTCTGTTCCTGCTGTTCCTTGTGTCTCTCTCAAATATTCTATACACGCGTTCCATGAAAAAGAGCATCAGCAGAGATAGGATTTGTATGCCGAACTTCAAAACAACAATTTCAGATTTTTTACGGTTCGGCTTGTACGCCGTGAATGGAAGGAAGAAAGAGAAGAGTGCGCGGATGGGCGAAAGAAGAAGGAGAATTGAAATGCAGGTTCAGCGTGGATTATTTGGAAGGTAACGAGGTTCGAAATTGCGTTCGAATCATGTAGCACAATGCGCGACGTAGTAAGAGGAGTATGTGACGAACGCCTTGCAGAAATCATAGTTCTACAACGTTTGTGAATGATTCAGAGAAACGTATTGTTGCTACATTGTATTAATGCTTGTTTGATATATTTTTCTTCTTTGATATACAACGATGTTGGAGATCGAAGCATTTATTTCCATTTCGTATTTATATTATAATTTGTTGACGAGACTCGAAGATTATATGTTTATACAATATTTGTTGCTTAATAATACTCGTAAGATACATCGAGAAAATTTAGTTATTAAGTCTTGAATAATTCCGTATAATAAATATTCTGTATATTCGCATGATTTCCATCTTCTATCATCTTCTGCGATAGAAACAATTTCATTCGCGGGAAATAAAACGTTAAAATAAAGATAACCTAGTCCATCCAATTATAACTAAACTTTGAACTGTAAAGATGGGTATTTCATGCCCGGGATATTTCGACCGGGTTGAGTTTCTCTCAAGGTAATAGGTGGAAAACCATTTTTCCCCCCGGCTAAAAAGAGTTATTTGACAAAGGTTTCATGATAACGTTAATTTAGAATGTTTGAAGGTTTTATGTGAATCTTTTTGGATTTTTTTAATAAATATTATCTACCGAAAGATACATCGGACAGGAAAGACCCACGTTTAAAAAGGTTTACGATCTAACGATTAATATTAGAAATATTACATAGAATATTAATTATCTGCGAAGAACAAGAATTAAACGAGATGAAGATATATTTAAAACAAATTGGCAAGGTATGGTTGATAGTATCGATTTTTGATGTTGGTCCGGAAAAATTTACACAGACGTGGAAAAACCAAGAAGAAAGGGAACGCGTTAATCAGAATCGTATGCACTTTGAACAATGTCACGGACAAACACAGTTGATACCTGACACCAAACCTCTGCAACGTCTTCCTTGCATTTCAAGCATCAACAGCACAATATCGAGCACACGATCTGACCATATACCATGTTATACGTAGCGCGCGGAATATCCGGTAAATAGAATGCATTCACAGATGCATTCCACTCATACATTAATATACGCGTAAGACAGTAAAGCAGAAACGTTGAATATCATAGCGAAACTAAGCGTCGCTACCGTAAAATCTGGAATTTCACTTACCTTACGACAAATTCTACCGTGTCACGGTGACATTAACGCTAGGATAATTAGTTCCTAATATCGGTCTAAGTATACCGCGTATAAGCGACCATTATGATTAAAATTATATGCTGAGAACGAGATGGATATGATGTGTATAATCATATTTCAAACTCGATAAGAGTTAACGGTAATTGCGTGAATAGCGTTAATCTTTCAAGACTTTGGACGATCGATATTTTTGTACGATATAAATCCGAAAATTCTTATCAATGATAATGTACGTTGAATTAGTCTTTGTTATCCCGTACAGTATATGCGATACAGTATAAATAAAATGTACCTTATATATGGAGTAAGCTTAGTTAAAGCAATGTATATTTTAGATAGCGATAAGAATATCGAAGAGGAGTAAAAAATATCAATCGTTCGAGGTTCTTGGGAATTTAAAAAATAAATTTAAAGACTACTTCTGTGTACCGCTGTGTAGATGTTCTTAATAGTTGCAAGGAGAAGAAAGCTTTCGATACATTTTGAGAAAATCTCAAAATTCTTATCAATGATAATGTACGTTGAATTAGTCTTTGTTATCCCGTACAGTATATGCGATACAGTATAAATAAAATGTACCTTCTATATGGAGTAAGCTTAGTTAATGCAACGTGTATTTTAGATAGAGATAAGAATATCGAAGACGAGTAAAAAATATCAATCGTTCGAGGTCCTTGGGAATTTAAAAAATAAATTTGAGGACTACTTCTGTGAACCGTTGTGTGGATATTCTTAATAATTGCAAGCAGAAGAAAGCTTTTGATAAATTTAATAATTCTAGCGTTAAAAGATAGTATAATTTTACTGGACGGTATAAGTTACAGTTAAATTTGTACGTAACAAGAGATAGCACTTGGGCTAATTTAAAAAATTGTACTTAGATAACCTCCGTCCTCGTCCTTTCGTGTTGATAACATTTACCTAGCATTCAATGACCACCGATACCATAGACCAATAGCACACACATTAGTATTCGCTCCTTACGCATCTGTGAGGCCAAATGCCTCGTATCGGTTCATTTGCATGCAGACCATCGACGTGCTATTAAAATCAATACCAATTCGAACGCGGTCAAGTACCGTGCGGCGTATCCGTCAACGTTATGATACGTATTCATCGTGTATGATCAAAAATCGGTTTCATGTATATATTATGATACGTACATACGTGTACGCTCATTAATCAGGATCATTTCCTCTTGCCATTACTTTTCGTAAAGCTTTGAGAGAAGTTCCCGTATTTTCTGCGTATCCTATTTCCCTCGATATTCACAGAAATCGATGAAACTTGTTTATTGACATATTGTTCACTGGTCGTATCATGCAAAAGCTAATTGTGCGTTACAGGTTGATTCTATCGAATAGAACGATTGAATTTCAATAAGTTTACGTGTATAATGTTACGTGTATAATATAATGTGGCAAATATTATTCGATAACGCTATAATGACAATTTGCACAATTTGAACGATTCAGTAAATCGATGCATCTATATACGAATGTGAGTGTAAGCACTTGCGGCGGTATAAACACGGTAAGTGCTACTGACGCACACGTTCCGTCTATTCAAATATCGCTGTTGACATAGTCGTTGTATTTTTTAATTTTATGCGTTTCGATAGAATTTTGGAAGACAAACGAAACGGCTAACGATCTGTTCAAATGAACTTCATTCGCAGAAAGTATGCAGCTAGATCCACCTATCTTCCGCAACTCTGGATACCATAAGCTCCTCCGAGAATTAGATTAAACGTAATAAGATAAACATAGAAGAAATTGCATTTTTCCTATTAGCGGAGTTAACGAGCCGTATGGACGCGCGTGGAAAGCCAAACAGTCGAACGAAACTAAAACGCGTTCTGTGTAATTGTTTCGCTATCAAGAACGCCAGTGCCCGTCCAAACCTTTCTGCTCGTCATCAACAACGGTCCGCCATTGGTGCGCGATCGTTGATTCCGGAACGTTTTTTTTTTTTTTTTTTTCATCGAAAAGCCAGGATCGAGTCGATTCGATGGCCACGCGAGAACGCATCTACGCGAGCATCAAACTGCATCAAGCAGATTGCTCTATCGATCCCTCTATGCATCGAAACAAGTTAGCTACGTCGCTCGCAACATGGAAACGTTTACTTTACTACAGTTATTTTTCGCTGCTGGTCGTTGACGCGGATTCGAGTCATACTCGCCCGAATCTCGATTTCGTCCGATCGAGATCGAAGTTGGCGCGCCAACAGTATTGCAAGCGCGTATACGCGATAATTGGCACCGATCATCGAAACTACCGGTGACAATTATCGAATACACGGGACCAGTAGGTGCGAGCAACTGTCTGCCGGTAGTAGCTATCAGCCGACAGGATACTCCCGTAATCACACGTACCATTAAGTCGGACTGTAGATGGATCAGTTCTAATCCCATGTGCAGCCTGGAATTTGTATCGTGTGCGGAAACACGTTTGGCCACGCGGCTAACCGATCTTATTAAACTGTTCGTAAATGCCATGGGACGCGCGCACGCAGAGCTATGGCATTAGTCTCGCTGAAGGAATAGAACGACGGATTTGGCTAAATACCGTGATGATTTAACGCTGAAGGGCAATACGATGCAACGATTCTCGATGGCCACAGTTATAGGATTAAAATTAGATTCTGTTGCATTACGAACAGAGGTCTTAATCGTTTGATTTCATCGAAACCTAAAGTACATGCGTAGAGATTCTAACAATGCTGCATTTCTACGAGATAAATGTTAAAGGTTTACGACATGGTCAGTGACGACGGTTACTTTTTACAGTTTACATTCGGTGCTTTTGTCACCTGCGTGTCAGTATTTAGATGATACGCAGTTTGAAGGCGTATTTGTGCGATTTTTCCATACGTCAATATATACGTACACGTCTCAATAGCAAATTACAATGTCGTAAGTAAACTTCTTAGCTTTAAGTGACAATATTACGACGATGAACGTCCAATAATTCCCGTGTTCAGACAAATCCTGGAAAATTTTTCATAGAATTATTCAAACTCTGGTCCACTCCTACGGCGAAATCACACTATTTCCCTTCTGGGAAATAGAGCGTGGAGGACGTAATGGAAGAAAGGGCGCGAACCGTTAAAAAGCTCTCGAAACTGCGAGGAAAGGAAGGATCTTAAAGTTTCAGACAATGTATCTAGAGACAAAACCAGAGTGGAAGCACAACGTTTTTTCTTTTATATTATTTTGTCGAATTACGTACTATCCATTTTGTTCTATTGAGATAAACACCTTCTATTGAGCGTAAACATTTCACAGACTTGGTTTGTATGAGGTGCACTGTTGCAAAAAACACGTTTGCGAAAGAAAGACACTTTTCCGACAACCTAATACAATGAGTACTAAAGACGATCTCGTTGAATATTGTGATTCGTTAATATAGTGAACAGTTGATTGTCCCAACATCTCGTAACTTCTATATACATTTTCAGATTGGTTTCAAATTTGACCAATATAACCATAATTGTCGTGTCTCGTTACGGTGCTGGCGAAATCCCAAAATCTTTTGCATTACATATAATTGCTGGGAATTTTGGATATTAATAGCCGAAATAATGGTATAGGAACACTAAACGTACACTTGTCTTGCACACACTTGCACGCGTCTCAGCACTTTCTTCCATACTGAACAGTTTACATTCCTTTGTTTTCGAGACGCCGCGCAAGCACATACTTCCACACACTGACATTCACATACAAGTATTGCTACTACGCATCTAACCTAGTCTAGCGCATAAAATTGTACAGATCTCAATAATAATATATAATATATTCATAAAAAGTTTCATAATATTCTTCGCTAGAACATAGATAAACCCTAGAGAATTTTATGGCCGTATAACAAAAGAACTAATATCGACGAGGTTCGCGAAGGAAATGAAAGAGATCCATCAAACGTGTAATTCGAACAGGCGAGTCGTAGCTCACGTTCGAAATCTTGCATGCAAGCTCCGCATACCGACTTCGGTTAATTCGTTCGCTGACACGGGCTACTGTCTTCGTGCAGAGACGAGCATCTATCATCGACCGGTATTCGACTGTAGAGATGTAATGACGGATCGTCTACGTCGAGTTCCGTGTATAATTCTCTCTGGTTCGCCGTACGTATGATATACTCTCTACCCTTTCCGAGAAATCCGGATGCTGGATTACGAGCGGACGCTTTGTGAAAGCCACCGAACCACGCCGCAGATCCATGACCATACCAATGTGTCCTGGTGCCAATCTTCGTGCATTAATATCATTCACTGGCCATCATTCAATTACGCCAAAGGGATTCACTGTTCACTGTCACGCGCCAGAACTGTATTCGCTACGTACCGACGAGCCTATTCAATTCAATATGGATATTATCGGACACGGTACACTCGTCCGACTTATCAGGTCGCCACCGATCAACTGTATTTTTCGCGACATCTATTTTTGTTCCTGTATCCGTGTAGGAAGAACTCGTGTTCGGACATCGGTGAAACTTGCAACGTGTAACAAGAACGTAGGGTCAAGTATAATACACATAAGGTAACTGGCATTATATATTACAGAGCTGTGAATAATTTAATCTTTTCAAATTCCATGGAATTGTAAGAAATAGGTGGAAGAAGGAGTAGTGTCGGCGATGAATAAAATTCAGAGGAAAGTCTGCGAATTCTCTTTCGTAATGGTGACGTTAGAAGTATAATTCAGTAATACAAATTGAATGACAAAGATCGTAAATAAAATGCGTTGATATTGCTAATGTTGTGTTTGCGTGTGAGTTATGAAATTCTGTGATGAATAACACGTTGCTGATAAGTCGTCGATGAAAACAATGATCGAAAATAACGCGAGAATTTACCTAACCACGTTAAGAATCGAGAGGACATCTTCTCTAAAATATATTCTATGCCTTTACAATGTTTTCGCTCCAATTCTACAATGAATTCTTTGCCAGTTGCCAGCGTCGTTATTTAAAGAAAGGAGAAAAAAGAGACAAACGGAGGAGGTGGAAGAGAAAAGATGGAATTGTTTCTACTTCCTTAAAGAAAGCATTCCAATTGTCGTTCCTTTCCGTTCCGTTCGAGCGAACAAAACAAAGCGACGAGCTCCGGGGTTCTCGGTGTCTCGAAATTAATTGTCCCCATAGCGAGGAATTATTTAACGAATCGATGCAGTTTCCCTCCGGTTCGCAATGGAGCGAGGAAATAATCCAATGACCAGCTGAATCTGGAAATTTCTCCGATTCAAATTACCATGGCTGGCAACGTGACTCTGCGCGTGCATGATATAAGAAGCAGCGAATGGAATGAACAAACAAACTGAACGAAAGCACGGAGAAGGTTTCACGAAAACATCGTTTTCTCTGGCAGTAATTCTCGGTTTTTTATTTTTCTTTCTTCTTTTCCCATAATCGATAATAGCGTAATAATGGACGGCTGAACCATAAATGCGTAGATAGAACGGCGAGCATACACGCGAGGGTAACAACGAAGATATACTAGCGACGAAGCTGCTAGAGAAGACAGTTTCGTGGGTTTTGTATACAAATTAACGCTTCTTGGCACTTCAGGGGAAATGTAAGTACCTCGCGTTACTGCGCCAGGAAACTCTCTATTTTTCCAATCTTCCAATCTCTGCGTGTTTCGTTCGATAGAATTCTTTCTTCCTTGTTCTTTAAACCTTATGTACTATCCGAATAAACGTTATGTTGAAATTGTCAAGTTACGTAAATAAAACAGTATAACAATACATGATATTAATGTAATAAATCTATGCCATTACAACGTATATAGAGCATAGAAATAAATCAAAAGCTAATTATTGCACAAATACGATAAATCGATTGCATGGACAGTTTTGTAATAAAAGAAAATGGTCACAGCTACGAATAATTCTGATTTTCAGAATTATAACACGTAAGGATTATGAAAGAAAAAATTGCTTATGCGTAGACAGTCCACTATTAACATTATGCATTTGAGAATTAAAAACAGTACTGCAATAACAAGCACCTATCGTGCCTTAAATAAGATTACACGTATTTTTGCATCTACCATCCGTCCAACGCATAATATTGGGTTGGCAACTAAGTGATTGCAGATTTTGTCAATACCACCTAATGACAAATTCCGCAATCACTTAGTTGCCACCCCAATAATTAATAAAAGTCAATACAAAGGTATTTAGCGTCGTAATTAAAACGCTCTTAGCGTTAGAAAATTCAAACCTATCCACATAATGAAATGTAGATTGACCTAATTTTCGCAGTTACTTGGAATATACTTCACCCTTATTAACCCCTTAGCCTATAACGTCGAGGGAGACTCGTTGTAAGGGATTCGTGCCATAAGCGAAAACCACGTGTCAGACTCGCAGTAAAGAATTTGTGCCATAAACGGAACCCACGTGTCTGATTCGTGGTAATTTACAAATTGCTAGTGATTCATTATCCACTTTGAAATAATAAATTGTTTTCGTTAACTGATCAATTGATCATGATTACGCCCTAGACGTCTTAAAAACACTATTTGTCCTCAAACGTTGTTTTTTATTTCACAATTGCTTTTGTGGCCCCTAAATGTACATGTCATAAGAAGTATACACTTTGCGCCAGTTCGGGTACACGGCTGAACAGATGAATGGCACGGCGGATATGGAAGAAAGCGCTGAGACGCGTGTAAGTGTGTATCGATGAATATCTTTGAAATCGTTTAACGAATAAATATATAATTATTCTAATATAAATTCTAAGTGTAAATTTAGTGTTCCTATACCATTATTTCGGCTATTAAGATCGAAAATTCTCAACAAAGACAAAAACACGTGTCACGTGTATCTATTTATTTTCACTGTAGCAGTTTAATTAGAAACATTTACAAAATACAATATATTTAGCCATTCGTTCCTGGTCGGTAGTTTTAGCGTTAAATAGGTATCCAATTTTCGTTTCGAATCAAATCGACTGTAGAAATAGCTGCAGGGTTGAACGATACAGTGGCATTGCTTTTATCTTGTTCGACGTTTAAGAAAACGAATCACGCTCGCACCCGGAAGAGTAGAATTGCTGTTTTATACTTAAGCATAAACGTTCCGTTTTATTTCATTCTCATCGAACCGTACGTCGTGCATAAAGCTTCCTGATACGTTCTACGTGAGTCGGGTACCTGCCGTCCACCATGAAATTCGGCCAAAGCGATATAAAACGCGGCTATCCTCGTTTCCGTTTATTTTCCTACCGCAATGACCGGTTCGTTTCGCGAGAGCCACTAAATGCTCTAATGATCCAATTAGAAATCGTAACATCTACCGAGAATAGATCGCTTGAGTGGCACGTTATTTACGGAATAGCAAGTTTCCAGAATAACTGCAATGTATCGCGTTCGCGAGATCGTTGCTCGATTATGAATTTTCACCGGTGATACCATTGGAGAAGTAGCCACTCGTGAAAACGCGCAAAACCCGTAGGCAAACCTCTGAAAATTCATTATTCCGCGCTCGCGAACGAGCTTTTTTTACCTGTTCGATCGTACTTGTCCAAGTCGGCCATGCAATAAATTCAGCGTAAAAATTCACCGACCGAGCAACCGTGCGATTACAAGAAAACGAAAAAGAAATTTATCGCTTCCTTTGAAACGGGCCAACAGCGGCGAGCCCTGTTGGTCGTTTGGCTGGCTGTCGAAACAACTATGCAAAAGAAAAAAAAAGAAAGAAAAAAAAGAAAGACGCTCATAATACACAGAGCCGCTGTTGTGCGTTATGTCAATTGTAAATAAACCATTTACCAGATCGAGTGGCGTTTCATGAGGTCGATTTAAATTCCTCTTTGATCGCCACTCAAAAACTTTGTACGATTATGAAGGCAAACAGAAAATACACCGAGTGACGGGTAGCTGTAGCATATGAAATGGTCCGATTGTTTCCGATATTTTAACAATGCGTGATATCAACGAACCGAAATCGAACAGATTAACGATGTCCGCGCGTCTCCTTTCAAACCTTCCTCCGTACAAAAGCTGACGCGTAGGATCAATAGCACTTCATTCTATCAGAGAATCCTCGAAAAAAGGGAGAGAGAGAGAGAGAGAGAGAGTTTTACAAAACACCTGTTATTATTCGCTTCCTGAATAGAATGCAATGCTCTTGTCGAAGTAAACCGTCCTATACGATATCCAATTTTTCCGGAAGCTTTAAACGAAGCGAACAGTAACGACGGCTTAAACGTAGGAGTAGCAAGACAACAGACTCTCAGTCCATCTGGAAAGAAGGAAAGCATTCCGCGAAGAACATCGAACTTAAATTCGTGGCCGAGCACTCTACTTTACTCGACGGGCTACCGGTTCGTCGAACAGAAGTTCTCCAGTAGCGGCCTTTTCCTGCTGGTTGCGCTCGATAGATGAACGCTAGATGCGTGTATAAGAGCGGAACTCAGTGAGAAGGAAAGAGAAACAAAGAAGGAAGAAAAAGATCAACGAAGCTACCTACGATGCACGAACGAAAATGGGGGAGAAAAGAAGGAGAAAAGTAAAAGAAAGAAAGGATTTGGAATTAAAAAGTACCACGTTACAGCCTAGTCCGGGTCAGTTTTCCGATCGACCGATTATACTTTCGTGTCGATAACGTATTGGTCGATAATGGCTTTCAACCTCTCGAATGGTAAAGCTTTTAAAAGTTCCATGCAGACAAATATATGGAGCCTTCGTTGAAAGTTTTTGTTTCCCGTTCGCTACATATCCTTTTTACCCTTTTTCGTTTCGACTTTACCTCATGGTTTATGTCATAGTACGATATGTACATGCGATATAGCTCAGCAAAGTATTCGTACAAACTTTTAATTCTGCGCCAACTTTTTACGAATATAGTATGTACGTTATACGAAACATTCTGAAACGTCATTGGCACTGTAACGAGACACGACTATCGCGATTATGTTCATAAAGTTTGAAACAAATCTGCAAATGTACGTAAAAGTTACAAAGTATTAAGTTCGAGTATGTATCTCGACCAGACTATTTATTAAACACTTATCGTGTGTTTAAGCTGACTACCTATTTGTGCTGTATACTGATTTTTTATCAAATATATGTCCACAGTACATAGCTTCATATACTCAACACAACGATATCGTTGCACAAACTTTATATGCTTCTTGAGATTGATTTGAATCCACATTATATCCACGTTTCATTCTGTCGATTTTCTAATTTCAACGCTACTTCAAGAAGCTAGAAGGAAATATTTTAGTACATTTGTGCAGTTGGAAAGCAAAAGTGCAGTAAATCCAAAGATACAAGCCTTTCAAGAGCAACTGAAATCTACCAAGTTCAACAAATCAATGGGCATATCGCTATGACAACTAATATTTTTGAAACGTTCGAGAAAATGACATATATATGTACGTACATTTAATATCAAACTGAAATGAAAAAAAGAAAAATTGGTAATATAAAATTCAACGATATATTCAATTCTATAATTGCTCCTCTATAAAATATGAAGAATGTGATTTGTTACGTTGTTGCCCTGTGTTTTTCAAATGTTAACGATGTTAATCGTGACGGTCGTGTCTGATTATAGTATCATCGATATTTTCAAATATTTCATATAATTCATACAATCATTTATATATACAATATATACACATAAAAGTTTTGTATGATAAGTTTCCAAATACTTTCGTGACTCGTTATAGGTTTGCAACATGACGCGTTGTTGCGAGTTTAATGGACGTCGATACAATCGCACAGAAATTGGTGATTTTGGTTTCGAATTGCGTCCTTTGATACGACTGACAATTCGTTGTGTATGCAATACATCAAACGTGACTCCGTTCTGGCACGCTTAAAATCACCTAATTTTCGTCCAGGTTACTACATTTCATCGGCCTCACCTCTGTACAGCCGCAAATAACGGTAATTTGACCGGGTAAACGTCAGTCAGCTCCGTGCAGAAAATAATTATTCGACCAGGCATCCATTCGACACCGGCATATTAAATATGCATTTACCTGGTCGCCCCTTGATCAAGCCGCGGAATCCATCATCGACGATATACTACATTTTCAAATGTATATCGCACCCGAATAATGCGCAACCCATCAGAAACTCGAGCTGATACCGCGTTATGGAAAATTAACCGGTTCGTCCGATTCTGTGGTTCGTTTCCATTACATCGCGATTTTCTTGCTTGAAGATATTTTCATTTCTATAACGCATGATGGTAGAGAATGAACAAATTTTGGGTAGCGTCAAAAGTATTTACGAGGCACTATTTTTACACATCTCAAGAAATTATTTATCGCAGATCTAATGAAAAAATGCTTTACGAATAAATACACCAGCATTATAAAAGTATATATATTCCAGGATCGTAAAGTAATATTTTCGTAAGCTATCTTTTACGTATAATTTAAGTAACCACTTTTATTTACAGAATAACGCTTGAATTTCTGCGTCCCACGCATCTGTTACAAACTTACGATCATTTGAAGTTATCGATTTCCAATTTTTTGCTCCGTGCACACTCTTTTCACTTTCACTGCTTTTTCGTAAAATTTCTTATAATTATGCTTCTACAATTCCTTAAAGCCTACAGAATGATGGCTTATTTAAAAATTTCTACGTAAAATATATGTTATGTATATTATGTGTACATATGTATAATGTATATTACGCGAGTATTTTGTCGAAAAAGTTACTCGAGATCTGATCATTTCCTACTCCCTTTATTTGATTTTTTTGTTGTTTTTACGTCGTTAAATCGTATATCGATTATATGGTATTCGATGTGTCGCGCGTGATAATTTGAGTAATCGCGGTCGTCGAGTAAAATTGGCAAGTCGATATATAATCGGCCGTAACAAAGCCATTAAACTTGGTCGAATATCATTATTATTCGACAATAGGTTACAAACGCGTACACTCGAAAACCTTTTGCAAAGTACTTGGGTTACATTGGTATAATTTCAAGTGTCGCACGTATTGACAATTTCGCAAATTCGCTGATTATTCTTGCTGGAGAATAACGATCGCTGTAAACCGTAATTTTGCTTATTTTCAAAGCGTTTCTACCATTTTCGCTCAACAAGAAACTGCGAAAAATCAGCATTACCGTAGCAACGACACGATACATAAAATCAATGTTGTCAGATATATTTACAACCAATTGGAAACAATTGCATGGCAGAAACGAGCAACGTTGAAAGCTTTCATCTATAAATCGCCATCCCCTGAAATACATTCTCAGGGGATATTAATTGTACCACATCTATGACGAACGCTCACAGGTCAAATTGGTTTGTAATGCAAAAGAGCTATCGAATGAAATATTTGAAAAATATCATTTAATAGACTGTACTATCAGAAATGATTTTGCAACTGTTAATACAGTTTCTGTGCATTCGATTTTCATTTTCTACGATGCTGACGGATAATTTAATATTCTAAAACTTTACACGTGAATTATTATCGTATCGTATCATTATTCCGTAAATGTATTCTGTAAATATTTTATCAAAATTTCGTGTTTTTTGGTTCGCGTTTCACGCTCAAACAACAATTCGGTACAATAACCTGAAAAAATACGTATCGACTGCATTATTTATAACAAAGGTGTTAATTATGGATTGTGAAATTTTTGGGCAAAGTAATTCTATATAAAATATATTTGACCTTTTTCTCTCGGCAATTATTCTCATGTACAGAATGAAAACAGTCCTCAAAGTTGTGTAGAACGCGCACACATATTCTGAAATAGCTGAGAAACTATTAGAGACAGAGTTCAGAGAATTGTGTTAATGAACAAATTTCGTAAGACGTAAAATCGATTAAACTGACGAACCAAAGCGAGGAGATTACCACACGTTTTCCCGCTAACGACATTATGAAATAGCAGTTTGTCTGACTCATCTATACCATGTTCACTGTATAGGTGAATACTGCAAGGATCGAGGATTTTGTTGAGTCTCGAATAATGAGAGGAACTTTTTCCTATGTCCGGAACCGACTTTCTTTACTTCTTCCTCCGATTTTCCACGAACGAACGCAACCAAGATGTTTGCAAACAGTCGCAAACTCGATGTCCTGTAACACTTCTCCATCGCATACAACTCGAATATTGGACAAGGCCCTCTGTTTCTTATCAGGAACCGGCGAAGGAATAGGAAAGTTTCACCAGAGACACGAGTAGTAAGAGTACATACTAGTCAGACATTTTTCGAATTCAGGCAACGATAGATATTTGAGGTAACTTTCAGACTAACTCGCTGAGAAACCCCTCAGTGGGTTAACACTTTGACTGCCACGTTGGTCATATACGACCTGTCACTGTTTCTCCTGTGACGCCACGGTGATCATTGGTGATCGGAGCTCTTGAACTTCTTGCAATTGTAAAAATTGAATGAAAATCGACAGTTAGGGAGTTTTGAATATAACCGATAAATAGAAGATACTTTAAAATAAAAAGTGCCCCATTGAACGATTAAACATTTTTATTAGAACATCAATAAAAAAAAAAAATGAGAGCAAATCCTGCATCTAACGGTGCACTGTGTTTGCATCCACATCTTTGAGTGGTAATCTACGAATATTATTATAAACACACCTTAGAAAATAATCGCAAATGCTGCTTTATGATCATATAATTGAAGTTAGAAGTGTGCACATACCTTACTATTATATATAGAATGAGCAAATACTGTTTACCAATATCTTCTACACGTCTCGACAATATATTCTGGACATTTTTCTTACGACGAAATAACAAATGCGAATAGTTTGTTGAAATAAACGAAGCCTTGTTATAATCGTTAAATATATGGTACATTTATACTGTACGTGTGAAGGACGTCCAGGTCTCAGTTGAGACTGACCCCCTCGGCGATCATAGAAGCGATGCTGAGCGGGCCACAGAAATATGAGGCTTTCCGCCTCTTCTGCGAGCGAGTTATGTTCGCAAAGGAGCGAGCAGAAAGGGAGAAAAAGAGAAACTCTCACCCTTGTAGGATAACGCGATGGAGAGGGATGGCGGTCAGGTGGCGTAGAGCCGCTTCATCGCCGTCCCAACGGACTGCGACTAGAAGGGGAGATGGCACTAGGGGCAATGGTCTCCCCTAGCGCCAAATTCAACAGTCAGGGAATTTTTAGGGCCGACTCCAACAAGAGGACGCAGGAGGGGGTGCAACGGAAAGATAATCCATAAGAGGTTCCTGGAGCACTCCTGTCATACGCTTAGGATGGTGATCGTGGAATTTTAGTCGGTAAGAGCCCGACACTACTCTGCTGCTGCCGATTATTAGCAGCAGCGGAGTGTCCATGAGGATTTCTCCGCGTGCAAAAAAAAGTCTCAGTTGAGACAAAAGCGATTAAAAGCGGTTAGAAGTTATCAAAAGCCATTAGAAGTGATTCTAGAATCATCAGAAGAAAACGAACAAGCAAGCGAGTAGGTTGTCGAATCCTTCAGAGAGTAACGTATTATGTAGAGCTGAATAATTTGTAAATAAAATTTAAACTATTTGTTTTTCCAAATTCTCTCTATACCTTAACAATAATATGTCGCTATTAGCAAGGCGCCACGGTGGTCACCCGTGACCACCAATAAAATAAACGGTCCATTGGGGAAGAATTATATGCTTTGAATAATAAAAATACCCCCGTGGCGTCCTGAGCGAAACATGTGATTTCGGCGTAGCAGTCAAAGTGTTAACGCGTATGGAAATATCGCATCTCAGTGACAAGGTACGACGTTTAATAAACCTGTTTCGATCAAAGGCAAAAGCATACTCACCTTAACCGAAAAAAATTAACGTATTTCACACGCTACTGTATGTACATTGCAGGTACGTACACCTTGGTACAAGAATAAAATTCTCTGGGTATTTTATATTGCATTTAGCGCATTGCTAGTGCTGCATTGCTAAAACTGTTCGAAATTTCAAATATATGAAGTTTCTTTACTTTAGATATATAATTTAATTCCAGCATTGCTGATCTATATGGCGTCACAGACGCCAATCTGATGCCGGTGACCAATGTCTTTCAACGTGTTTAACAAAACAGTGTATCAACTCCAGTTAGCTGTGTCTACTCGATCAGTCATCTGTCACGATTTAGTGTTTTCATTGACTGGATTTCGATCTCTATATCACTCTTATAGTTAGAGTTTCACTGTAGCTTGTTAATGATTGAATCGTTATAATCACATACAGACAATATTTTGACGTATAGGGTAGAAATGATTAGAAACTGATCTAACTTGCATGTATCGTATCGTCTTCGGGTCTACAGATATGGTAATGGAACGTGGGTTATTCGGACATCGATCATCCTGACATCGATTGCCTAATTCCTAATCGTCTACATACCGTAACATGAAATTCTAATACTCCAGATATAAGAACAATTACTGCCGGAATTACGGAACAGATACGATTATTATCAATGTTACTAGGTCAAGTTATCGGTCAACTTGTCCGGATAATCGACGTTCCATTTGCCTGGCGAGCAACATCGACCTGACAATACCACCGAGTGATTAATGAATAAAGAATGATAAATTTGCAACGCGATATCCAAATAACCGAACTTCGAAAACAGCGAAGAAACTTATCGCCATGTACCAATCGATCACAAATAGCTCAATAAACCGAGTGTCAGAGAGAAATAGAGACAGAGAGATAATTAATCTTCTGGTTAGAGATGCTAAAGCACCTCGTCGTTCAGATTAGTCAAATTGCTTAATTTTAAGTTTCTGCTTGGATTAGTCAAGTTCGTTAACTGGAAGTCGTTTAGGTTTAAACAACCTAACTTCGAACAGACAAATAGCTAATAAGTAAGCCAAGCTTCAGACCTTCATGAAAATTCATACTTTCACGCGCAATTGAAAAAATAGAACCTACATAAATAAATAAAAATACGTTCCATTCTCGTAGACCTATTACAATGGGTATTTTGTATTAATTTTTTATATACGTATCGCATTAATGTTTAAGAAGAACTACGCTTTCTACGTTTAGTATTTCCTTTTACTTTCTACGTTCCACTTTTCTCTCTACTATGAACAGAAACAATTTCACTGACGAAGAGAATTTATCAGCTTCCCATGATTAGTTGAACAAAAATGCTAGTGTCAACCCTTTTGAGACTAATGATTTTTCTAACTTAGTAGGCTAACTAAACCTACTGAGATACTATTATTTTACCACGATCTCTTTTAAAAGAAACATCCACCTCGTAAGGATCAACGCTCGCGTTTCTCTCGATCCAACGATAAAAGAATGATCAATTTTCCTCTTCCAGCGAAATTCTTCCTTCATTACGTTAAACTTGATCGTACCTATTAAACCATACGTTCGACTAACGAACCGAAAGCTCTGAAAGAATAATTAAACGAAAGAATACATATCGATGATGTGGTCTTGGTGGGTCTGATTCATTGTTTCTCGATTCTTTCTGTACGCGGCTATCGAAGAAGAATACGTACATCCCGAAGAAGCAGCCTGAAATAAGGTATGCCTTCGAGATACATGCATTTATTCAACGCGGTTCAGGCAATCCCGCTTGGCAGGAAAAGTGTTACGAGAAATGGATGGGCCAATTTTCTATTTCGCAACGCCGCGGGCCTGGTGCCCCTACTATATTCCTATACCATACATCCACATGCATATCTTTCGAATATAGAGGTGCGTGTATTCATTGAAAAGTGCACGGCAGGAAATTCCGCGTACCGGTGCACGCGAACCAAAAATCGCAAACGAACGATGGAGTGGAGAAGGACGTAGAGCCGGGATGTTGGCTTTATCAGAAAGCTGTTGATGAGGTGAAATATAAATTATCGTTGCTCTTCTGCGCGCATCAGTTATCATCAACGTCGCAGCTGTCTATTTTTTCGTCCTTCTTTCCCAAATTCTTTCTCGAATTTTTATATACACATCACAGCTTGCTACGAGAATGATAACGATTGGGAAACGTACAATTTTGAGGAACTCAGTTCTTAAGAGTTTGAGAAATATTTCAGAAGTAAGTTTGAAATAAAGGGACATTATTCGTTCGATCAATCGGTGACGAGCGAATGTTTCATCTTTCAGAATTTAGCAAACAATCTGTGCTGGGCAACGATCTCCGTTAGAAAAAGAAAAGTATGGTTTATATACATTGTATGTTGTTAAAGTAAGAGCTGGAATAATTTTTGAATTGTGCTTATTATTAATATAATTTTGTTCTATGAAATAACGATATTCTTATCTATCATATTTTACAGTATCCATTTAACATTTTAAAATACGTATGTCTCTTTTCTAGCGAATCGACTGAATGTTAATATTGTAGAAAAAATTTGGAAATTAAAGAAGAACGGAAAAATACACAACTGTAAAATGTACATATATATACATATATATGGCGGCATTTATATAAATAATTCTATGTAAAAATATGACAGGAATCTCTTTAATCAGAACTTATTCAATTTTTCATTTCGAATGCAAGATTTACTCGAAACATATATTTTTCCTATATTCTTTCTTACCAAAATATGGTTATAATCAATATTGACGTTGATCAGTTATATCTCAGAATTCGAATACCGTGGAAAGCAAATTTCCAAGGGACTGGTCGTTTAACTTATGACACGTAAACCCGGGTTGATAACGGAAGCGTTTACTAGCTGACCTGGTCATCGGAAGTCTACCACGGTACCAGGAACATTGCCAGCAGGAGTAAATTGTTACTTTGTCGTCGATAAAATTGGTTCCGCAGCGTGAACCTGATAAGGCGACAATGGCACACTTACTAAATTGAGATGAGCTTAGATCGACGTTGATTTAGAAGAAACTGAATCTCTCGTCTGTCGTTCTTCCTCTTTCGACACGAAAAATTCAAGGGACGAACAAGATACTATAGCGAGCCACAATTTCAAATGACCAATCTCTATACATAGACTTTTTCCGTGAATACCGTCATATTCCAGAACTATTGGCTTGGCAACTAAGTGATTGCGGATTTTTCCATTACCACCTAATGACAAAACCCGCGATCACTTAGTTGCCAACCCTATACGAAGAAAATTATTTCATATGAACGTAGGCTCGTAAATGCTTGTTCAAAAAGTTATAAGAAAACGATTTACGTTATAAAATAAAGCATAGAAGTAGATTGGCGACGTTTAAATTAATTCCATTTTAAATTACTGAAATACGAAAATTCAACTTATGTTTCACATTTCTTCTAATTTTAACAATTAGATTATACGCGAAGTCTTTGCTCTTTCATATCTTACGTGTACTAATTCCTGTTACTTATGTCTCTCCTTTTGAAGTCTTCACAAGTAAAACTCTGTTGTATTTGACAATTTCTATGGTCCTTTGAAAGAAATTGTAGGTCCTGCTTGATCTGTGACTAATAATATATATACATATAGATGTAATAACGTATGGATCAGTAAATGAATATTCGATAAATGTGTTACGCGTTTAATAATGCCTGCTTCTACTGATGTCTATTTATAGTACTTTCAATTAGCATTCTCGGAAATTAATTAACAATTTTCGGATGTGATGCTGCAATATTTGCAGCAATTTCCGAGCACATATTATAATACCGCCATCTGTCCAATAACCAGCTGCGCAAACCAGTTGGTTTGAACTTCGGCTTTAATAGTTTCGGAATAAACGTCGTACCAGCGTCAAACCGGCTAGCTGCTAAACTTTATTTACCACCCCCGTGCCTCCGGTGCCCGCCAGAGAGATTCATTTTACGAGTAATTCAGCCGCGACGTCGCTTAATCTGTTCACGTCACAGTGAAGCAACTTATCTCTCTCTTTTTGTGTTAAATATTTCCTGTATTAAATACTATCCAGCTGAAACGTCGGGCGAATCTTCTCGTAAATTCTATTTCGGAATTCACCGAATACAATCGTTTGTAAATCCGGCAATCTGGTTACTTTGTGAAAAACTGATATTTTTTCGCGGTATATTTGAGGCTCAGAAACGTATCAAACGAAAAAGAAGGCAAGTTCTGGTATGCAGCGTATAACAGTCTTGCCGCACGGTGAATTTCTCTTTCGCCGACGCTTTCTGTTTGTATTTACCCGGTTACGTTTTGATGGCGAACCTTTCGTTTTTCAAATTGAATATTTGATCGAAACTGGATTTCCAACTAAATAAACTTTGATCGCCAGGGGCTGAGGATTCACGTTACTTCGGTATCGAAGAATCCTGGTTTTGAGTCGAAAGATCCGAACAGTTTGAATTCTGATTGGATGTACATATGGATGGGATATAGTAGCACGATAGATTGATTTTCATTTCCAAATAATCCATTGATACGATCTTTCTTACATAATCACGAAGATACATCACACAAATCTTTGTTATTACTTAGGAACGTTTACAAATCGAATCATATAGAATTCTACGATGGGGAGAGCGATCGATCCTGACTGTGGCCACTCTGGAACCGTCCAGCACGGATCAACATGAAATAAAATATGAAATTGTATAATAAAAATCTAAAGATTGTGAACCGTTTGAATCATGGAAGATCATACCATAGATGATTCTTGAGACTGAGCGCAAAAATGGTGCCCCAGACCTGATTCCACGCCATAATACTTTACGCATGATTTCTGTAACTCTAAATACAAGAGTCTGAAAGTTGGAATAACAAAATTTCTGAACTCTTGATATCTGGGAGTTTTCTAAGATTTTAGATTCTTCGAATGCAAATATTAACTATGTGAAGACGTTTTACTTCAGTAACAAACTTCGATCTATCTAAATCCAAGTTTGAGCGTTGGTCTCTCGTATCTGAGAGAGATCTGACGACTTACTTTGCCGTATTTATGTTAACTGTGACCAGATCCCTCGGATGTATAACTTGGATCCTACGAACGATCCTGACTTGTGTATTGCCATCCACAGTTGATACAATATCAGCTGTTACTACCTCTATGTACCGTAGTAAGATCCACAATGCTGAACGAGCTTTGACGCCGTGACTCTGTATGATCTGAACACATGTTCAATGATCGCAACTTCTTGTTTGCCTCTCAGGTCTCTATACGAGTATTAATTCAAGATTTTATTAGAGCCAAGTATTACAGCGAAGTCGCCCTATTGTTGTTGTTCCAAATTTTACATTTTACCTTGGGTGTACATTTTTTTTTAATAGGACATAACTAGTACTCTCATCTTCGCATGACTGGTATCAAGTCGAATCACAGGTTCGTTCGCACGTTGTTAGATAAGTGTAATAAAATCTACCTAATCAGAGAGTAACTTGTAACGAAAAATTCAGACAGCCACATTTTCACATTTTTTCGAAACCTACACACTGATAGAGGACGAACGAATGTATTACTCGATGCAATATTTGTATTTAAGGAATCTAAAATCTGAGGAAAGTCCCTCAGAATCCAGGAATTCTTTTATCCCAATGTCCAGATCTTTGCTTGGATCATCCAGAGTCACAGGAGCCACGTGTAAAGTATTATAGCGTGGATTGAAGTCAAAAATCATGAAATTATAATATATAATATATAAAAGTACATATATATACACGTATTACACATTGTACAGAGAGAGAACGAAGTCTCTCAAGTGAGTGACTAGCGAGCAGGTGGATGAACGTATCACACGGAAGTATAATTAATTACATAATTCAATTATAACGCAATATGACGTGCAAATAAATAATAAACAGAAGCGTTAGTAAGTTGGTGGTCGACAACGGCGAAAGAAAGCTAAGAGTGGCTGGAGCCGGAGGTAGATGGTGCTAAATGAGAGTAATTATGAGACAAGTTTTAACTACCCCGTCGGTGGACAATGCGTTATCCTTCATTGTGTTTCGCTATCTTTCTCTTTTAAATAAGCTCTTCGCAAGTGGCTGTACGCCAGAAGGAAGTACCAAGAATGCAAAAGAGAACAAAGGCAACGCATTTCCACCGCTCGTTTCTTTTCTTTCAACTTTCCACCAAGGAAACTGTTAAACATTTTGCCGTCCGTATCTAAGATACACGTTTGAAGGGCTCTGAATAATATTATCGTCACCCGACTCTCGTCAAAAACTTTCGGTCGTAAACGTTCTCCTTTTTTATTCTCTAAGCAATAACAATCACATGGAAACGTCCACAGATAACGATTACGGGAGAAAGATACGAGAAGTACAGTTTTGTTGACTTTTTCATCTTAATATCATCGAATGGATGAAACAACGTGGCTCGATATAACACATCTAAGAAGAGAAACAACCTACAAGGTCCAAAAATAAGTATTTTAGCGACAGATCCATGAATACGATAAACAATAGTTTTCGAGAGAACAGAGAAATCAATATTTTTCAACAGATCCCCATAAACAAATTTAATAGACAGATAATTTTGATCACACGGTGAGTCACGTTTCCTGTCTTTTATAAAACAAGAATTCAATTCGTTCGTCAAACGTACCTCTCCATTTGCAGACTAATATCAGTCAAGTTAAAGTAACACTACAAAACTCTGACAATCCGACGATTTAACAAAAATTAACCATTCAACAAACAAGCAAGGTTCTAAAAACGTATTAAAATATTTCTTCTACCCTATAGAGTTACGTAAAAATCAGAAAGTGAATAAAATAATTAAATTATCCTATCTTCTCCCGTGTGGTGTTTATGTGAAAAACAAAAAGTACGACTCTCGTCACTTCGCTGTGGTCTTCAATGTAGAAACAGATGACAGATAATTCGAACGTAAAACGAACGTTCTACATTCCTAGTTATTACAATTAACGGAATACTCGATCCTCGCACAATAAACTGATTCCCATTGTCTCTGGTGACAGGTTGAATCGCATAATGGATAACCGAGTTTAACTGGCCAGTCGATAACGTGGCCAAAGTCCAGAGTCGAGTTTGATGTTCGAACATTAGACTTGGCCGGATTATTCGACGTATCCCCTCCGCGAAAGCTACCGCAACGGTAAGAGGGCTTCTAGACTGTCGAACCAACTCGAAATAAAGTGGTAAGAGAAAACCGACGAATAGGGTGGTAAATAGGACGGGATGGAGAGATGTCAATTTATCCTGGCTTTGTTTACGAGCGATGCCCCGAGACACCGTGCGGCCAGTCGTCGACTGTGAAAGTCTAACAGGGAGAAAAAGAGAAAGGAAGAAAAGGAAAGGAGCCCCTTAATCCGGGCAAAAGACCAGTCGACGGCTTGGCATTCGTCTTTTCGAAGGGGGTGTCTGGCTTTAAGTTATATCGGTGTCCCGTTATCCAGGAGCGCGACATATCCGATGAGAGTATACGTAGGAGAGGGGAGAGCGGTGAGCACTCTTCTTCCAAGAAAGTCAGTGATAAGGTGATGGCAAACAGAGGCAATGGCCTGCACAGGGGAAGGAGGTCGTCGTCGTCGTCGTCGTCGTCGTTGTTGTCGTCGTCGTCATTCTTTTATCCCAAACTTCGCTACTGTATCAACTATGCCAGTATTAACGACGACTCGGTTACGGAGTACTCTAATAAAAATATTTTAACGATCTTTCTATTCGCATAGACCTCTTATCGCTGATCCATATTCGAGTTAAAGACGTTCGCGTCTGATATCGTTGGTTTACTGGAACAGTTACATGGAAAATATTTCCAATTGTCGGCTATCTACGAAAGTGAATTTTGAATATGAAGACGGTTTTATTTCGATTTTATATCGAAGAAAACGTGTCAATCCTCTCCTCTAACGTCGTATCACGCGCCTGTTACAAATCAGTTACAGTTCCATACAGCGGTATTTGTACCAATGTTCAGTTTCGAATTTAATTTTGTACATTTCTAGGTACAAATCACATGTAACGTTTCGAAGTTTTGCATCGGGCGATATGTCATAGTAGAATGAGCAGGTAACGATCGTTGAAGTGGCCTACTAGAAAAATCAACAGGCAAGAAGATGCACGATAGTAAATAATACACATGCACAATGGTTTGTGAAAGTCTCTCAAAAGCAGAAGTCTATTAGCTAAGCTGTAGAAAGAAAATTGTATGTATCATTAAATGGTTGAATAATAAATATTCTCTAGCTCAACTTATTTCCTATTTCAAATCAATTTTCTGACAAAATTTACTTCTACTTTCCTGGTCGTATCGGTCCGCAGGTATGTCGCGAGATTATATCGGAATGTTTTATTTCGAAAAAAGAATTAGTTGATAAATCTGTTAGGAAATGAATATTTGAACAGACTGAAATTGGATTAACACTCGCCAGGTTCAAATGAAATTTACCCATAGCGATCTCTCCATCGACAGAAATAAATAACATATTTTCTGTCCTTTAACAACGAGGTAACGATAACCGGAGTATCGTTTAAAATTGATAATTAACGACACTGCGTTCAACATAATTATCGTATAAATTTTCGTGACATCCTGCTCGAATATCACACATTATAATATGTTCGTGTTGGCGAGTACGAAAATCTATTCAGAAAATTATGAAATTAAAGATAAAGAGAATGTAACTAAAGGCGGGAAGCGGATGTTAAACAAAGTTTAATACGAACAAATTAGTTAATTAACAACCGTTCAGATGAAAAAGTAACCGTTGCGTTTGAGAAATCGAATTAAACCATGCTGAACTTTAAGGTACTTTAAAGCAATTGCCACTAGCTGTTGATTTTACGCGGTTCTCTATGCAAACCGTATATTTAATGCTCCGTGTCGAACGTGTAACGTTCTCGTGCACATCTGCCAGCAGCTGACACCGCGGCAACATTATCATTGTTCACGACGAGTTTCAGTATTCTAAACAATAATTATGCTTTCTGTTTCATAAATTAAAATCTTTTCTAGCTTCAATTACAATTTCAGAAAATGTTTCGGTAGTACGTTGTTTAATCAGGCGAAGATACGGTTGGAATGCGACGTAGCACTGTATTTTTAAAATTAGCATAACTTTCGTACCGAACGTGATATTTCTAATTTTCAATGTCTTCTTTCTATACTGTACAAAAAATGTTTTAACAAACGATCACCATTTTGCGGTTGAAGGTTACAGAAACAATTTATATTTAACTTTGGATCGGATGAAACTTGCTTCGGAAAGAAGAACGAACGATAGTAATACCATGAAATTTACGCCTTCTATAGGCATTCTTCGTTATTTATCCACTTTCACGATTTATTAGTATGTTTGCGATTAATAAATATACATTTGGTATTCTTTTCAGCATACTCAAGAATAAAGACAAAGTCCTAGTCATTTTAGAGAAATTCCCACTTTCGTTTCATGCCACGAGTTACGTTACTTTTACTCGGCGAAGAGTCATTGGCTTAAAACCGATATGAAACTTCTTATACAATTATACGATAAGAGAGAAACTAAATAAGAACATTTTTAACTTAGCAACTATTTAATAGCAAAAAAAAAAAAAAAAACTATAGTGAGCGTCGTCGCTTGGAAAGGGAAAAGTTGAAGCAGCGCAGCGTAGTGCATAGTTGGCGAGACACGTAAAAACAGATTAAAGTTCAAGAAGTTTGGACGACTAACTGCAACATGAAATTTGCTAAAACATTCTTCGTACTTTTCGATCCGTATTAACTTGACAGCGAGCCAGGATAAAAACACAGGACGGAAAGCGTTGACGGCCGATCAGAAACAACCTTTCCTTTCGAAAGCTAAAGAGCATTAAACCAGACGACGTTACACAACTTTTCGACTCCGACACGAAAGTAAACGAAACGACGCGTGACTCTTATACATACGAAAGAAAAGAAAAGTTCTGAAAACTATTCGAAAAGGTTTCGCGGTTTTGCGAAACGTCCAAAGAAAGTATACAATGCTAGATTTTTCTCTACTTTCGCTCGAACCGTCCAAAGATTTCATCTTTCTTTGATATTTCGTCGCTCGTCTCGTACGACGACGTGAACGATTTTTCCTATTACGGTGTATTCGAGAGTACGTCGCGAGAAAAATCTGAAATACAAGCTCCGTTTAGTTTTTTGATTTATATTACGCTCGCATCGATCGCGGATGTATGACCGACGCCGCCGCCAGAATTTCGTTCTTCTCGGACCCTCGCTTCCTGAATAAGTGAAAAACTCATGAATAAGTAGAGAAAGAGAGGAGAAGGCACACATACTCCAGCATCGGCTTTAAAAATGTTATTTACCATCGGATTCTGGAAATCACATTTTATGATCGAAGAAGATGTGGATCACGTATACACGTCCACCTTTTCCCATAAAAACTGAAACTGCTCCTAGGTGGTCAGATGCGATCATTGAATTTTTTAAATATTTCTACGTTCCACGAAGAATGTTTCTCTTATATCCTGATCGTGACGAAATTTTCCACCGTGGAAGATTGAGAAAGCATCTTTGAGAAGGGAGAGCACGAGTATACATAGAGAGGACGTTGAAAACTGAATAATATATGATGTAACTTTATATATATAAAATCGGAAATATCATTTTTAACCAGCTAGTTTTATGTTAGAAGTACACTGATAATTCGGTGAATCAACTGACGAATTTTTCTTCTTATTGCAATTACATGTTTTATTACGCTTACAACTGATGTTCCTCACTCCGAGAGAAATAAACGAGATTAAACGTAACTGTGGAAATCCTATCGTCGTTTGTTTGGTCAGAGTGAGAAACACGAAGCGTACGAGAAACAGAGAGGAAGATTCGTCTGCTGATTCATTGACCTATGACAAGCGACTCGTATCTCTAATATTCCAAGCCATAAATTGTTTACAACTTAAGAAATAAGACTGAAACGATATTTTTGTACACGAACTTTCTTCGTTGTCTTGATGTCTGGAATCACACCATGTGAATATCGTCAAAGCTTTTAACATGCTGTATAATACAACGGTTGAAAGCTTGTCGAGCGAGAAATCAAAATTTAATTTCCAAGCGGAGACCTGGAGGAGGAATGCACTGTCTTCATAGTTGGTGGCTCCGAGTCGTTCGCCGAGTCATTCGTAAGACAATCATTTGAATTACGTCCGTTTACTATGTCGTAAGTCCATGCAGCAAGGTTTGCAAAGGAAGATGCGAGCAGACGCGGCGTTAATTAACGTTGTATTTACTCGAGCGGAAGTAGGCTGATGCATCGTCGCTGGCCTGACTTCGCATACCGACTTGTTCCATGACCTAAAATTATCTACAAAAGAAACGAAACCGCGAAATTCCTCGGTTGAAAAAAATATGAAACCATCCCCATTCCTCGCTTTCTTTTTGCTTTTAATTATATATACTACTTCCCTCTTTCCCGTTTTATTTGCAGCCCTGCGCTCCAAGCTTTAACAAAGAATAAACAACAAAATGAGAAAGTTCTTTAAGAAACCTTGTTTCATCGATATCCAATTTCAAAGTTACATCCGAAGCTCGTGCTTTGAAGGATTGTTCAAGATGCATATTTTTTCTTCGTTGGTGAAACGCGAACATACTACGATCATTTATGGTGAAATTAGTATTTTAATTGTATTGTAGAAACTAATGGACTTTAAGCATAATGCGTTAAATGACTCAGTACGCAGCAACTTTCTATACTAAATATTCTTATATATCGTAAATGTGCAGGTTTAAAAATTCGTAAGCCGTTTACGTTCAATAAAAATCTATCGTCGATGGATAAACGATAATAACGTGAGATTATTTTCCACGTATGACGATTACAAGTTATAGAGAGGACAGATTGGCGTTTTTGGCGAACGAACGTTAACCATCGCCAGAATTTCCAGAGAAGCAGTAAATCCTGGTCGAGTAAGGGTTACTACGATTTTCGTCTCCTTTGCCCGACTCGACTTTGGATTTCTTTGCAGTGATTCTACCACGGATTTAGCATGGAATATTCATCTTGTCCCGTTTTCACCCTTCGCGCATTGCCATCTCGATTCCACAGGCGGCTTATCCTCGACTTTCCGTAGGATCAAACGTAAATTTAATACGAATCATCCTCGACAAAATATAAAGGAAAAAAAGGAAATATCGCAGCCAGTATTTTTCTCTTTTTTCAGTAAACGCGAACCAGTTCATTCCGACGAAACAAACGTTGGCCCATTGCAGCTACTAATTAATCATAGCGAACAAAACGAGCATCTAGTACGAAGATAGGACGATAAAAATAACGCAAGAACGTTTCCATTTATAATCGCCAACTGTCTAAAAATTTTCACCCACCGTCGGGAATGTGTCGCTGTAAACGACAGGTTCAAAACGCATCAACAAACATTTTTACACGGCGCTAAACGCCACGAACCACGCCAAAATGGCACTCATTGTTACAGCTTTTTTTCTGGCATGCTCGTCTGCATCTGTTGGCCGCGAACGCGCATGCCTTCGTGGCCACGAGAATTTTGTACGGTATAATCTATTATTCCCGACAGCGGCATTCTTCGGGTCGAAAAATAAATTCGCGGCAAAAAAAGAAAAGAGATATATATACGTGTTTTTTTCATCTTGTGATGCGAGAAACGATAGGAAACTAGTTGAAATTTTCTCGTTTCGTAGAGTAGTTCGACAGACATTCGACGATGGGTCAAACGTTGCGTATTATGTAACGTTCGATTTTCTAAAAATATTTCTTCGTTTGATTGCATAGGGTTGCAAGCTGACGATTTTAGTAACGACGATCGGTTTCTAATTAAATATCAGTTACAGGGATATATATATATATATATCCGGCAGCCACATGTAATCGGCTCATTTGCTGTTGACAAATAGCATCATCCAAAACGGATTTCGCTTGTGCGATTCGCTAAATCGATAAGCATTGAGAGAGAGAGAGAGATAACGGAAGTCGTTTACGTCCGCACCGATTAGCCGGATCGCCTCTGCTTTCGTCGAAAGCCCGATCGTTTACCTATATCCGCGATTCGAGGAACCGGTCGCTTGGTTTCGACCTATCCTTTGTCTTTATCACGAGGCACTTAAGTAGATTTTCAACAAGCTTGACAATTTCCAGAATCTATAGAGGAACCGTGAAATCCCTGTTTAAACGATCAACAACCCTTGGACGTTCGAAGAAAGTGGAACACGTTATTATCTTAAATTAAATTACCTTAAAGTTACCTTAAATTTCTATAGAAATTTTCTACGACGAGATGTTTCGATCCATCTTCGATAAGTTGAACAATTTGCAAAATTTATGGACATCGTGCTGCTTCTCCTACATTGTACCATTGTGTTCCGGTGTAGCATTTAAACAAACTTAGTCGTCAACTTTGGAATATTCGGATAAAGAAGAACACATTCATATCGTTATCCTGTTGCTTAAGATTTCTACATAAATTTAACAATTTTAGAATCTCGTTTGAATGATATATTAACCAACAGTCCTTGAACATCCGAATAAAGAAAGATACATCGCCAATTTTGGATATCGTGTAGGATCGACGAATCTTTTGAAATTTACATTTAAACAATCTGTTAACCAATAGCTTCTGAACATTGAAATAACGAAGAACAGATCATCGTTCCATTATTTTAAACCTCTAACCACATTTCCTAACATCGAATATATTTAAATCGATCATCTTTGTTTACAAGTATTGCTACATGGTCGCATGATTGAATGACTCGATTAATCATGAAAATGGAAAAGCGACGATATTAATGTATTCCATTTGAGAATCAAATAACGTAAACCACTCTGCCATCGACAATTCTCCTGACGCGCCAACCCGAGAATGTCAACTTAAGCTCCGCCGCCTCGATATACCTAAACAACGTTTCTTACATACACATACGTACATACACATTCGTACATACGTAAATAAGCAACTACGACCTCGTAAATAAGCTATTCGCGATAATAAGAATTCTCCGCTCACAATCTGGCAAATTTCTCAAGTCATTTGCAACGACAGTGTTCACGTGTAAGCAAAGGATTAATCCTTATGCAAACAAGCAAAATTCTGCGTTTACCTAACTACAGTAAATGTAAGCTTTGGGACTTTAAACTTGAAACTTTTATAAAAATCTTCATATAACAAAAATATCCAAAGAATAGGAATTCAGAATGATTTTCTAACATCTTCACTAGGAAGTGAAAAAATTGTTAAAAGAAACATAGAAATAAGTATCTAAGTGTCACGGAATCATATAAGAAGATCGCATCCCTGACATATCGTTATACTTATATCACTGATACAATATCACAAACGTCCAATAAGGTTTTGAGATACCAGAACCTCATCATCGGTGTAAATGACCATTAAAACTTCTGTATGTCAATACACTTATGTCATCACTCGTAGATAGACTAACAGGCATATATACAACTTCTGTCCATAGCGTCTTATCATTAGGTTGTCCGAAAAGTTTCTTTCGTTTTATGAGCAAAATGATAGACGCACAATGTTTTTTCTTTTATATTATTTTGTCGAATTACGTACGATCCATTTTGTTCCGTTGACACAAACACCGAGACATCTCACAGACTTGGTTTGTATGAAGGTGCATTGTTGTAAACAAACGCGTTTGCGAAGGAAAGACATTTTTCGGACAACCTAATACGTCGATCTAAAATGCACAAGTAGAGCGTTGGACCAACCACGTAAAGGCAATCTTACATCACGTTCATAAGGTATTATTGCTCCGGTATGAACGGTTTAATGATGTGCTTCGGTTGTGCATTCGTGTTTCAGATACGCACGTATATACATATATATAGATATATATCCGTGTAGGAATTGCGAGTACGTGAATTCATAGATGGAACTACAGAAGCTACGTGGCGCAACGGTAAACGGCACCTGTATGTACTTAAGGGGTGGCCACACACGGACACGGCAGGCCCGTGCACAACCACGCTCCGATAACTTAACTCCCGATATACACGACGTCCGCCTGGAAACTCGTTAGTATATAGGTAGATTGTTCCACAGACTTGCCGGCGTTACCATTTTGCGGGGGAAGAGAAAGCCCGGGAGCCCTGGTTACACGTAGAGGCGGCATAAGATAGGGTAATTGATTGCCGCGCGGTCCTACGTAGATTAATAATAGTCAGCGTTATCATCCTGCGCGTAGAGGTTTCACCCTATGCGGCATGCCGTGATACACGATACTTGGCTGCCAGTGACTCGAGACACGTTTACCCGTGACACGCTCGTTCTACAAGCCGCGATACGTTTCACGCGACAAGATTTCAGACGCGTTTCTGTCAACGGGAAGTTTAACGCTATCCGCCTGTGTATTAGCTGTGCCGAATGCAACTGGTGTCGAGCAGCCGATTATCTATGCTGTCTGTCACGTATGGGAAAAATCGAGAAATCTATAAGAACGGCTATGGAACAACGTTCCAAGGTTCTTCGTTCTTCCGTTTAATATTAGGTCGTCCGAAAAGTTTCTTTCGTTTTATAAGGAAGTAATGGATGCACAATATTTTCCGTTTTATATTATTTTATCGAATTACGTACGATCCTTTTTGTTCTATCAAGATAAAGATTACAACGTTCGACAGATTAGGTTGAATGTTTGTATAAAGATGCGTCGTTGTAAAAGACGTGTAAAAAAGAAAGACACTTTTCAGACGACCTAATACTTGCGAGCTGGAGCATATACTGTTGCAACCGAATATACGTACATACGTAGATAGTTTACGTGAAGGATGTTTATGCGCCAAGGACGCAATTTTCTCTCTCGTAGAATATTTCATGCGGTTTCGGCTAATACGGAATACTTATTACGATAACGCGTTGTTCAGAGGTCGAGCTTTCAATGATAAAATTCAATTCTGTAGAATAACTGGCATGTCTTGACAGCTACTAATCAACTTTAAATTAAAATACAGAGAAACACGAGGACTGTAAACGTTACATGATAAAGTTTATCTTATAATTCTCAGTTATTCATACCATCGCTCCGTGTAACAAATGAATTCATAAAAATAGGTCGTTTGTTTTCGAAACGTTGAATATTAATCGTATAGCCGTCCATGAATAAACGTGAAATTGATATTTTCATATCTGATTGTGATTAATGTTCAGAAAAATAAATAAATAATTCTCCTTGATTTGACGGTAAGTCGAAGAAAATATCTCTGATAGAAGAAAGATAGATTTTGATTATCGAAGTTGTTAACTATGTCTGGTTCGCTTCATACCGTCTTATCCGATAAAGAATTGACAAATGGTATACTACGAGAGTACTATAGCCAATGAAGAAATAGAGAGGTTACAGTCGATGTAGTTGAAGATAGACCTCAAGATTGTATTATATAGATACGTCGCGAAGTTTAACACGATACGGAGACTTCGACTGATGAAGAATTTGCTGTATATAGATATATTAGGTAGTGTTGTTAACCTTATCAGTAACAGCATAACGTTGCATTAGCGATGACTTAAGACACATGTTCCGTCAAGATCATCCACCTCCAAGCAAAATTAGTAGTTGCAATTGCAGTTGGAACTACACTGGCAATTATGTGTATCTAGCATCACGTTAATAATAATCTAGTAGCTACCTTGGGACCGAACACTAATCTGTGATCGTTAACTACAATTAAGTTTGACCTCGACTATTCTCGTTGCGCATTGCGATGACCAAGCCCTTCTCTCCGATGAATTTCATCCTCTAACGCGTTGGTAGTTTTCAAAGTTTCGTGCCATATATAAATTAAATTCGTGCAAGAGGCAAAGATCATTTTATCATTTGACAATGGGATAACATACGGTGATTCCAAGCGCGATGGTTCTCATTTTTAAAAGCGTTTCAAACCTGAATACTTTGAGAGAACTGGATATGATTCTTGATGATTGCAGCGAAATATTATTTCCAAAATGTGTAACTGTTTAACCATACGTTTCTAGAATACGTTTCTATATTTCTAGAATTAACCTGCGAAATTAAGTATACAAAATTTTCTACGACAATTTACCAACTACCTAGATAACTACCTAACTAATTTGTTAAATATTTGTCAATCTACGATCTTACACGTGACTAACGCGAGTTACAAAAAGTTTATAGTTTTACGATTTTACAAATTTGTACAAATACGCTTGTAAATCTTTGTTTACAACCAAACTTGTTATTGTTATACAAGAAAACCAATTAATACCGATAACTTGCAATTTGTGGCTCGTAAAATCTCATCAATAACATTCACTCGATTATGCGAAAAAAGGACCAGCAGTGAAAATCCTGATTTTTCTTAAAATTATATATAAGTACAACGCGAAGCTCGTATACACGTCCGATTGGAACATTCTATAAAATAATACCGACATACTGCACGTTCAGTTTACAAAATATCGAGTTAACGATCCATCTTCGTTTGAATTGTTCTAACTACGTAGATTAGATCGTGTTGTAGGTCATTTTATAAAGATTGTAAAAAGCGAGAAATATAGCGGAAATTTAACTGGCGGCGAAACATCGATCAATCCCAGAGATTGTGAAATTCCACTGAGCAAGTTTGGTCAAAGCATATACAAACGGTTTCGTTGGAATCTCCGCAACTAATTCTCCGGTTGCTCTCGCCAACGCGAGATATCGAAATCGTGCAATTTACTGTGCAAACTGCGGCATTTCCGCCGTCGTGCACACTTGCGCGCTAAGTTATTCTCGCGTTTAATCATGTCCGCAATAATTATCCACATCAACAATGCGAACGTTTTTCCTAGCTGTGTCGTTTATCGCGAGGACTGCCATGCATTGAATAACCGCCCCCTTTCGCTACAGAATTCACCGTTTCCCTGGGAGACAATACTGTTCAAGCTTGGAAAACATAGATTTTAACAGAACGCTTAGCTAAAGTGTTTCTTTTTTTTTAATATTCTGGTTAGTGAAGCAGTTTTAGTTAATTCTACCAATTTCTTGTTTTATTATATCTAGCCGTACTTGCGAAGTAGATTATCCTTTTCACAGTGTGACGGATATAGTAGTATATACGCGTATATGTCGTACAAAGGACATACTATTAAGTCGTCCGAGAAGTTTCTTTCGTTTCACAAGGAAATAATAGACGCACAATAATTTCCGTTTTATATTATTTTGTCGAATTACGTATGATCCGTTTTGTTCTATCAAAATAAAGATCACAACGTTTTACAGATTAGGTTTCATGTTTGTATAAAGATGCGTCGTTGTAAGATACGTGTCTGTAAAAGAAAGACACTTTTCGAACAACCTAATACAAAGTCAGACCGTGACAATTGTTATACAATAACGCGGTTATTGAAATTTATTGCTTTTGATAAACTGAAAATACGTATTTCTTGTATCTGGCAGCGGAAATTTAAGGAATCTTGGCGATCAGGAAATAATATATACGTCGTTCCTTCTTTCGTTTTACTGTATCGTGTACAAGTTAAAGATTCGATGTTCTATCAAGATACAATGTTCAAGCTTCGTCTTTAATTCCAAATTAAACTCCAAACAGTTGAACGCGTTTAAACTCCAGACCAAATTACTGAATATAAATCACGATACTTCCACGCTATAGTTTAAACGTGCTATTCTAAAATAACAGGTAATCGACGCTGACGTTTCTACTCAGGAAAAAGATCAGCCAAAGACTAAGGATTAAGAATCTTTCGATAAAACGTTCTTCCTTCCCTGATTATCCTTTTTGCTTCCTGCCTGATCAACGATTCAGCACGTAAGAATAGCAGAGCGCACTAAACGAACGATCCCAAGATAAATTCGAAGGAAGCGAAGGAGAATTGCACGGCGTAAGTTCGCGTAACGCGTTGAATGAGTACGCGAAGTTGCCTCGTTCAAGAAGATCCCACGAAGGGCGGATTGTTGTTACATCCTTTAGCAACACGCTTTATTATTGATCCAGTGATACTCGTCCTCTACGCGTATCCAGTAGCAATGGTAGTTATGAGGTCAGTCACGTAGCTACGATCGTATGCCCACATAAGTACGTACGTATCCACTTCAACGATGCTACACCTTCGAGCGCACGCCTCCTTCCGCTTTTCCTCTTTTCCTCTTGCGATCGTGTGCACAAGGAGAAGATGACGTTGATCACAGAGAAAGCGAAGAGAGAGAGAGAGAGAGAGAGAGAGAGAGGAAAGACCAGGTGCAGCTGCATGCCGTGACACGTATACCGTCGGCACACTCAGGAATGATTACATTAACCCGTTGTCGGTAGTGTCATCAACGTGGACGAGCTTCCAGTTCGGACGAATGCATATGAAGAGTGTGCGTGTACCTGCATATCTATGTCAAATACACGCACACGTGAACGCACAATTTCCAAGGTGGTCTGTAATAAAGCGTCGCGGTGGCGACGCGAATGTTCTTTGAGAAATTCAACAGCGGGACGCGACTGTATCAAAGCGACCCGTTCTTCAAACATGTAATTACCACCGGCTTCTTCATTTACACAGTCGTAATTAACACGAATTTTTTAATACTCGTGCCCCTGGTATTCCCTCGGGTTGCCTCTTACGCTTATTAGACCATTGTATTTCCACCCTGCACCACAGAGATATATTTTTTATTCGCAATTTTACTTTCTTTCATTCTTTTTCTTATGTTTCTTTTAGCGAGAAGTAATATCACATTTGACGTTTCAGAGTTGGACGATGAAAAAATCAGGCGAGGCGTCGATCGATACTGTGTGTTCGCGATCGGACCTGGCCAGAATTCAAAATTAATTTTCATCGTGAAATTTTCCGGTCGGAACGTCATGAAGTGTTTTATCGTACCGTGACGATGCTGCACGGTCTGAATATCCGCTGTATATACTGGCCTGTACATAACGGGACACGTCAACGGTCCTCCAATTTACCCTGGCCATCTACAATTCGCGCATCCACCGGCAGCTACTTAATTAATCGTTCGCACGGCAGGTAATTACTTTCATCCTCTCTAGTCAGGGACTGAAATAACCTGAGATTCGAATGACAGCCATCCTCGTAATTAGACGTCGTGGTACATACACTCGTTTGAAAGGATGTCCGGTTCTCTGACCCACTAACTAAATATTAACTAAATATTCATTATAATTTTATTATAAAATTGCCAAATACACAGGCACGTTCGTATCTTTGCACTGTATTTATTTATTCTATATAAATTTAATCTTGTTATAATCTTCGAATATTTAAAACGATATATAATTCGTCACTTGGATCTTCCATGTCCTGGATATCTTAATTTCTCTGTTTATGGATCTTTCGCCTTTCATTGTATCCTTCTATTTTTATCCCAAGTATATTACATCGTATTTACATTTGCAAGAAATGAAATAAATCCGTGACTATGGAAATGATTATGATTAAGAGATGTTTCTCTTCGCAAATTAATATCTCAAGAGAATCTTTAACATGAAATTTACACTAGAAAGAAATCCTTAAATTTAAAAACGATAGAAAGATATAACTGGTAGCTATGTGCTATGATTTGGGTAGAAAAATATCCGGAAGGACGTAGCAGAATTGAGTTATAAAACTAATATTCGTCGATGCGCGGCTATCCGAGAAATTGGTTGTTTCGAATTTACCTTTTGTCTCGCGTGATAAACGATCGCGGGACGTAACGACAAGACATTAAAGGATTAATTCGTAAGTCGATGCCAGGCATACCTGTCACATGTTTATAGGAGGGAACATAAGAAGCAAGACTCGTCGTCCTTATTAATGATCAGTAACGACAACGAGTTGGTGGCTGTATGTTACCATAACGCGGGATGCCGTTGTTCCAGAGTACTCGAAAGTTTACCATTCTCTCGCATTCCACGCTACATTAATTTTCTATGGTCGCTAATTATTACGGCCAAGCCTTGTAGCTTTTGTTTCTCTTTGTATTGTATTATGCCGTAAAAGAGATACGCCATACCTCGCTCCTCTTTCAAACAACGCGACACGGTTACGAAGACGCGAACGAATCAAACGACATGAAACTTTTGTGTGGCGAGCAATAAAACAGAAAAATTAGAAAGGAGGGCCGGTTTATCTTTAATTTGTAGGCAGTCGACGTTAGAATCGCTGGAGATAAGACGGAGCGACGAGAGTTTTCACAGGAACATCGAGTAATTTCTGCTTTAAAATCTCACGTGCATTTCTAGGTAACTACCGGAGCTACGTAATTAAGTTTAATTATAATTCGCAGAGCTACGGCCTCACGTCATCTGCATCCTTCCGCCCTCCCTTCGTCCTCATTCCATTCTTCTCATCTCCATATTCTCTCTTAACGATCTTTTGGTATTCACGAAATTTTTTCCTATTTGTCAACTCGACGTTGCATGGAAACCAATCTAAGCGTTCTACGAGGAACAGAATAAATTCTTCTAAATTTCAAATTCGAGCTACTGAAGTAACCAAGACGATTTTTCATTGAAATTTTATAAATTTACAATGACGCGTTTTTTTGCGAATTTGGATTCTTGGCGAAATTAAAGACTTGTGCTTTTTCTTTCTCGTATTATGTATTTTGTTACGTACCTCTCATTTTACTTTATTTGATACAAGTTTTACATTTTAGCCTGCGGTGGTTCTAACGTTAATCAATTAAAGCTACATGAGCGGAAGTTCAATGCAGAACAGTTTTGTTTTAATTAAAAAATCAATGAAGTCAAGGAAGCGAAATTAAATGTTTTACTATTCGATATTATTCAGTATCGTATGTAGAATAGGAAAGTTATGGTTTGCGGCGATGAGAAATAACAACATAGCGATGATATCGTTACGAAACATTAATATTAAAACGAAATTCGCATGGAGTAAAACCATCGGCCTTTAAAAGTTAAGGAAAGAAGAAAGATCAGGTGCACGGTAATAGCGATAAAAATATTTTAAAAATCGCAATGCGAACAAGTATCTTTCTTCTTCAGATATTTAAAGGATTTCTGAAAATATACTCGTAGCGACCGTGGATTTTAAACAAAGAAACTAAAGAGAGTTAAAGATCTTCATGGAAATGAAAACGTACTTGAAAGTGTAGAACCGTGTCTCTTGGAAGTGTCGTGAAAGCATAAACAACTCGGCAAACTTTAATTCTACTTTCTTGTTTTGAATGCCCGGAGTCTTTTGCTTCTGATCAACACCAGGATAAATATTTTCCGAGATTCGATCCGGTTCAGCAATTAATTAAGTAGGTCAGTAGCAGATTCAACTTCCATTCGTAGGATGTTTATCTTTGACTACTTGGCGCATTAAGTTTGATCGTAAAACAACATGTATGAAACAATCGAATCTTTACTTGGCCGACTTTTATTTATTATTTCAATCTACGGTCGAGTGCTATTGAATCAACACTCAAACAGTAACTTCAGAAATAAGGGAAATAATGACAAAAACAAAGAGAATTCTATTTGACGTTCGAACGTATTGTACTGTTTCCTACCTTCTTTTTCTCTTACAAACAAATTCCATCGATAAATAAAAGCGATGGATTATTAACATTTAATCCGATTTATTGTAGCAAAGGTTGAAAAATATTGCAACTCTGTATAAAGAGGTATAACACAATAGAAAGTGATGTAAATATTGAAAATATTAACGAGATAATGAAAATATTCTTACTGTACGGTCGAAATCGGAATTTTTCACTATTTATGAAAACAGTAAGTTTCTTAAGTATGAAAATTTAAATATAGATTTGAACTAAAATCAAGAAAATATAAAAAATTGTAACGTATAAAAAGTAATCGCAAAATAAACTTCGAGAAATTATTCTTCGAATTAAATTATTTCATCATTACGTAATGTACGAAACTTGAAATATGTAATTAACTTCGTTATTTTAACTCTTGCGTTCATTATGGTTTAGTGCGTAATTCTTTCCTAACAATTTCGTTTCTATTTCAACAATGTTCCTAAAGTATTTCTCTGAATGTTTTTAATAAAACTTAAATTACTACCAAGCATCTTTGTCCAAGAAACAATGTATTAAACTACAAACGAGACACCTGCATAGTCATTAGGTTGTCGTTTAAAACGATTATTTCGTGGATATCTTACCGAGTTACGAACTAGGCTCTGCATATTCCTTCTAAATCTCGAAACATTCTCTTGATCTTCGAAAATTCAAAATTTATTCGAAACACTGATATTAAGGCACAGATTTGAGATAGATAAAAATTGCAAATTTTAAGTCATCCATTTTAAACAAAAGTCTAAAACGATATATGTATATTGTAGTATCGTGAACAAAAGGCCTAAGAGATATCGAGTAAACCATAAACAATGTCCCGAGAGCCGAGGCGCCGTCGGGCCCATCAACGTGCCGTCGATCCTTCAATCGAATAGTTTCGTAGAAAGGGCCTATGCGACCCTGGCCACGAGCGGTTGTGGAAAACGTGCGTGGTGGATCTAAGAAAAGACAAAGGGATGCTGGAACGGCCAGTGTCAGAGGAGAAGCCAAAGGGTGCGAATCGAGAAGTGGGAGAGTGCGAGTTGCGTTGTCGATATAGTGGTGCTAGTGTCTCACGCTCAAGAAGGCCACCCGCTCAGAAATAGTAATCAAGTAGACGCAACATCCTGCATGTCACAGTTATCGAAATAATAACAAAACAGTAGCTAAATAGCCGCCTCTGACATGCATCCGACGATAACCTCTCCAAAGGGACTAAAACCTCACTATAAAAACCCTCATAAATTAGCGCTCAATACTTTATTCCGTTGTAACACTTTGAACCGTCACTCTGTTGGATTTATATAATAAAATTTCCATAATCTTATACGAAGTTCAATTTCTTCACCTTATTCGTGAAACGTTCGAACTGCGACGCGAGATCACCGGCGATCTATCGGTTTAGTGATTTCTTGTGTCTCTGGAGTGGCACTAGCGTTGTCGAGAGAGTGTGGTCCGCGTGAGAGAGAGAGAGAGAGAGAGAGAGAGCGTTGGATCCGTTGTGACGAGAGTTGCAAATTAACTATTGAGTTGTCTAGATTACAGTACGTTGTTGTAATTAGTTCGCGTTAAACAACCATCGTTCTTCTGTTTAATCAACATCTGTACAATCCATTCATTGTAAATAAATCATCATATTATATAATATATTTACGATACCACAATATACGGTAGCTTACAATTTATTACACATTCCTTTTTAGGTCTTAAAATATCGAAACGGGATTATTGATATGTAGTTTCGTGTTACTTCATTATCGTTCGTTGATCGAATGATATGATCAAGAGATGCATACGTGTTCTTAGCTTTTGTAAGCGGAGGAGTTTCTATCGAGGTACCAGGAAGAGTTTCAAGAAGATTGCTTAGTCGGTCGACTAAGGTGGAGTGGTCGTGAAAGTTCGAACCAGACTTCGTACTCCGATACCGATTGCTCGGAATGTATTTTCTTAAGAACTTTCCTCGAACACACATTCCAAAATCTGTATTCTCAGAAGGGAACGTGGAAGCTCGATAAAGCGCAAGTTCGATATATTCGATCGAAGGCTGGCTGATACACAGCTTGTCGAAGGTAAAGTATTCTATAGGACTGGAAAATTTTATCGACATCCTGTTCCTCGACAAAAGCATCATCCTCTGAAATACCGACTATCGTCAGCGGTACAAAAAGGAAAATTAAATATTTCGCTAGACGTGTTAAAAGTTTTCTATCTATCTATTTTTAGTTACCACATAACGATACCGTTTATATATTCGTTTCGAATTTTTATTCCAATATTGCGCACGTAGAAACGAAGAAAAAATGTTTAAATCGTACGCTACATCATTGATGATTCAGTTTGAAAAGGTACGAAAGAAGCACAGATCACCATTGTTCAAATTGTGCACAACCTCGTGTATTCGTTATATTTAATTTTGAAATTTATACAAATTCCAATGTGTAATTTTAATATGATTACAATGTGAACGCTAGAAAAGAGCTAATACCGATATTATACTCGTACAGTAGATGAATTTAACAGAAAGACGCAAAAATCCCTTTTCATCGCGTACCTGAAATCTTTCTGTCTGCATGGAATACGTCGAAAATCGAATAACGCTGATGTCGAATTACGTCGAATATTTCCTTTTTCTCAAGCTTCTTCTATATCTCCGATATAAAACCATACAAATCTACTCATACATTAAATAATATAATAAATAATACACATACGTCTACCTTCCTCATAATTCTGCCGGTTTTAACGTCAAAGAATTAACATGAAACAAGGAGTAGCAGAAATTTATCGGAAAGTAATTAATAAATATACGATACATCCTTCGTTTTGTGACCAATCGGCACGCTTTATTGGTTATTTTAAGGGAATCGACGCCCCGCGATTAATTTGATATTAGATAAACGTTGCATAGAACAGCGCAGCTAGTTTTAATCAGATGATAAAGACTCAGAACGATAATTGCGTTATGTCGGTCGGTTGATTACATTCACTTTCCAGTAACGAGCGCACGCTAGTGAATTCGCCAGGATATTAATTTTTGAACGCGCTAACACCGGCTATTATCACCGATAATATCACGTTCGAGTCATTTCCGTGCCAGGGGTGCCATTACAGATAGATTTCGGAGTAACGACGTACATGCACCATCTACGTATACCCGTTCAATGTTTAACCCCCTGTGCACAGCTCTATACCTTTCGTTTATATGCTAATAAGAGCCGAGCTCTTTCAGCAATTGTACCGGAAAATACATTTTCGAAGAGCAAGCATAAAGAACGATAGCGAATACGGAAAATGCAAATCGATGCTCTTTAACTGTTTTCAACCGAGCTGTGTCTTTTCCTCCAGTCGAGTAACGTTTCCTAATCGCTAAAAGATTTCCTAAATTTAAAGACATTATTAAACGATCCTTATTGATACGCGTGATTTTTTCGTTCCAATTTTACGCTAATGTTTTCCTCGAAACAATAAAAATTCTTTCGTTTGGCGGAACCACAGTGAAATCGGGATACAACAGTTTGAAAGTAGCGAGACTAAGCATACGGTTTTAATACTAAATCGAATCTACTTTTAAATTAGGACGTAAAAATTCGAGAAATGTAGCAACGTTAGGCGAACCACGTCAGAATATTGTTAGCGTTGTACCAATCGCAAGAAAACTGATTCTATCCCTGTCATGCAGATGAATGGAAGTTTGAAATAATAAAACAAGATCTGTTACTCGGACCTGTTATTAAATAATCTCGATGTTCCCCTGCGGAAAGATTACCAGGAAAGGATACTAAGAGAAGTACTGTAAAAAAAAAGTAGGCGAAACAGAAAGGTAATGGAGCGTACAATATCCCATTGTAGTATATCGATATTAACATTGGTACAACGGACAGAAAGAGAGAGAAATGCAAATCGATTGTTCATGAAATACGGTAGGAAAAATGAAATTACAGTTATCGTTGGAAGAGATACGGAATACAGAACGTATATATTGGATTTCGCGTGCACAACCATAACTATGAGCCAAAGATTTAAGTGTGTGCAGCAGCGTGCACAGTAGAACGCGTACGAAACCGAGAGAATACATGGCATAATGGATGCTGACGTTGTTTGGAGGTCGGGCTGTATGGTTACCAAGGATGCCAAGAGACATTTCTCCCAAGGGAGTGATCAGAAATTATCATTCAATAATGTCACAGACTAGCTACCTTGTCGCATCTTGATGAAGGTCTGCACGGCACGATATATCTAATCACAAAGTTCTCGTAACAGGCAACTTGTTGTAAACAAAAAAAATCTGTCTTAAATTTGCCGTGGGTCGCGATCGATCACACACCGCCGCGAGTCTTATTAGAAAGTTGATTACATGGAATCGAAGTGAACAGAAGCAAGGTAATGGTGTACGTATAACAAGCTCGTTGCGTAACTGATGAAATATGCACGAAAGGAATTTAATATCTGCAAAGCCACGATATCGAGTTGTGCTATCGGCTTTTCTACGATAATTAACCAACACGGTACGGAAAATATGTCCTAAACCTAGAGCATAGACGATCTTGTGTAATTGAATTTTTCGGAATAAACTGGTGGCACGAAAAATTATTTCTTTCGTTTTTCCTTGCCGCTGATATATTTAATTTTTTATCGATTCTACTTATTTCCACCGTTTCTTAACTTTGCAATTTTATTAAAATTCTTAACCTTTCTTAATTTATACCTTGATCTCTCTCTTTAACTGATTAGCAGATTATTCCTTTACGAATATTACTAGAGAAATAAAATCTAACCAGAGATTCGTTTCATCCAAAGAAATCCGCAACGAGTACTTTAATTCGGATATTTTATGTACTTTTGCTTCCAATATTCTGGTTTTCCATTCCTCTGTGGATAATTAAATATGCTGCTGTATAAATTTAATGACGCACATCCTCGCTCTACTGTTCAACGATAAACCTGCATTCTGGCAAGCGTTTATCGACGACACGGAATTCTTTTAATCTGCCATTTTAATTAATCATTCTATATATGTCCGTTTGCCACGGATAAGAAAGGTAGACGATGAAATTTCCATTTCACGAGCGTCATTCATAAAACGAAATAGATCGAAATTTCCGGCCCCGGCTTAACATCGCGACGATGCAGCATCGTCGAAGTACTCGATTAAGGATTTGCCGTGTGGGTAGCACGGGGGATGGAATATTACTACACCCATAAGCCGACCGCTTAATATATATCTTACAGTGGAACTGGGCCTGGCCGTGTAAATGCATACCTCATACGTGGAATATAACGTATGTAGCCAGCGTATCGTAAAATGAGATGTCGCACTAGCTTTTATGGTAGCTGAATCGAGATTAGATTTACTTTGCTTCAGACGACAGACGTTTTCAATATAACTGGAAAGCCCTGAACGAGGCGTCGCGACGCTAGGGTAACAGATCATCTATCTGGAGAATTCTGCTACGATCCTTAAACGATACCGTGCGGAGCATACTATCAGAGGTATACAAATGGAGGGTGTTTCAAAAGAAGCTGAAAAATATTTCATTTTCAGGTTAATTAAAACGTAACGTGGATTTCCATGCTAATTTCGATAAAGCTTCGTTCTGCCAGAGGAAATCAGATTTAAATCCCCTACGTGAAAATGGTATATGAAGGGGAGTCTTCGTTCAACGTATTAAAAAAATTGAAAGAAAAGAGAGAAACAAAAATACCGTGGAGTACGATCGATTTTATAATTTTATAATAAAAATGATTTCAAATCTGAAGCCAACAGTGATGATTTATTAAACGATTCTCAGCAAAATACGAATCGTTGCATTTACTTATCTTTACTCATAGCTTCCGGCATCGTTGATCTACGCTATATTATATGAGTTATCGATCGAAAGAGTTTGAAATTACGGGAGTCACGCATTTATACATCGTCGGATAGAAATATGCGAGAGCGAGTACGAACTTCTATGTTCTCACGTAAAAGCTACTCTTTCACGCTTGAAAAGTAATTTATAACGCACTTTACTGTTTTTCGCTTTAAAAGCATTTTTAATACACCGAGAGAGAGAGAGAGGAGGGGGGTGCACGACAACCGTTCGGAACGTGCGTCTTTCATTTCACAGAAATAAATTTCTACTCGTCTCTCGAAATCGTTTCCTTTAGAAAACGAGAGATGCATGTCTCTTTCGTTAATAAAAAGTCAAAGCGAAACGTCAAATAAGAAACGACATTTATCCTTCGTTCAATAACGAAATAGTAAGTAGCTCGTTCATTGACATAGATATCCATCCAGGCGCAAGATAACCGGGATAAAAAGTGAGAAGACATTGATCTACCGATGAAACTATATTCTATATTCATATAATTTCGCAATGTTCACAGTTCTTTGAAAGAATATCAGAAGCCGTTAATTACTTTCGTGAAAGAAAAGAAACGCACATAACGTTAGTTCTCCCGCTGCAGATTTATTTTAAAAAGTAGACGTGAAATTACCCTTAGCTTTGAAATTCGTTCTAACGATACAGCGTAAAATTTGAATACGACAGTCGTAACGTACAATTTTTATACATCTTAATACGTACAACATTTGATCGTCCTATTCTCGTAGCCCGTTTTACCGATCTTCAACTATCGAACAAATACCAACACGACGCATCGCGCGAATGATCGTCCCTTCCAATCGAAACGAATCAAATGATGGAACAGAATGTGAAGAGATGAAGACGATTCGACGATCTTGTTGAAAAAGAGAACCATCCGCAACCTCCATTGAAGAATGCAACTAAAGTTTGACGATTCCACGGAGTTACAAAGGCTTGTAACTCGCGTGTCGTTCCGTAAACACAATTACCGTAAAATGAAATCAACGTTCTGTAAAGCAAAGGGGTGAGAGTAAGAGAAGGCTAAGGGTAGATGAGACGGGAGGAAAAGAGAAACGTAGCAACGGACGAGCCGTGCCACGGTAAGTGGCGCGATTATAATTTCCAAGGAAAGGAGAGACCGAGGACTTCCCTTCTGCTGCAGTCTGTTCTTCTCAGCTCCTTTCCAACCCTCCCTGGCTCATCCTCCATACAGTCGCAATGCCACTCCACGGATGCCGACTTTGCAACTAGCTGCAAGGCGCGAGCATCCACAGGAAGTCATTAAAATATTCATTGTGACTCGTGACTGAAAATTTCTGGACCAAATAAACATTCGGATTTGTCGTCGCTCCGTTCTCCTCTTTCTCTTTCCCTCGTTTTACCCACGAAATCGCTCTAACCTGCCTTTTGCGTCGGCAATGTTCTTCAATTCGTAAACACCGTTTATCATATTTCGTAATCCTACTGTTCCGACGTTTGAAAACTGATTCGTTTCATTTAAATTAATTATAGCGGAGTTTCTTCGGGTAAAACGAGTAATCAGAAAACAATCTTCTGTTGAAATAGACTATTGAAATATGTAGTAATAATGGCTGTTGTATAATAAGAATATTTAGCGAATCTAACATATAATTGGTACTTAGACTTTTTAAGGAATATGTATGACTAGCGTTGATAGGACTTGTTGCAAATTGTCAACAGACGCAATCATGTCCCAAGGTAACTTGGTTGCCTATTCGTAACCTAACACCCTAACCCTGGCCCTAACCTAGTAGTTAGCGACCCTGAAACTAATTATAAAGATTTGAAGGTCTTGCGTTGTTTCTCAGAAAACGATTCGAATTTAAAACCACACGAGTGATTGCCTAATCTTCCCAGCAGAAAAATGCAAAAACATTCAATTGCATTTGTCCAACTTCGATTTCTAAAATGAAAGAAACAAGAAGACTGTGTATGTAGCAACATGAATTATACTTGTGGAGGATGTTTGGTCGTGTGGTAGTTTAAATGACCAGATTACTCGATGTTAAAACCGTCAAATATATTTTAAAATAATTATAAATACAGAGTCAACCGTAGGTTGCTCGTTAAAAGACTTGATACTCCGAGGCAAAAGAACAGCGTGGCTCGAATTGTTCTCTAGCTCATGTGCCGCTACATACTTATCATAGCTCTAATTCTCTTCGCTAGCTTCCAGAGATTAACGTCGTTGAATCCTTTTTCTCGTCTGCTTGCCACTATTATTCGGCCGATTCAAGAAGTTTTATACCGCGGCACATTTTTACGGTAAAACGTTGTCGAACACGTTGCTCGTAACATTTGAAAAGCAAAAACAAGCTCGGCAATATAATTTGTCGAGAACTGGCGCCCACGTTCCTTCCCGTTCTCAATACTTTCCACATCCTTCCACCGTTTCGTCCTCTTTCTTTTTACGATTTTTCCGCCTTCCACCCTTTTCAACGGGAGAATACATGCATGCCAACGGGAAACTTTCCCAGGTTTTAGTACGATACAAAACAATTCCCGGATCCACGGTACCCCTTCCCATGGCACGATCAGTTGGCCACCTTCTCGCGTTCGAACCTACTTCCACGTTACTTCGACTCTTTCCACTTCGCCTCGATTTTCCACGCGCCCTGCTTCGATACAGATTCCAAAACAGTTCTTGGCTCGGCTGCAGCGCCGTTATTCCCATCCCGTTTTGAATATAACACGGCCTACTTCGCGATTCATAAGGCAAACTACGCGTATGAATTCGCATTACTCGAACAGCGACTTGGATAATCGTCGAAATTTCTTCGCATTACCGTATCTGATAAACGCTCACGATTGTGCACTCGACCGTATACCGGCGATCCACTTTCCAAGAATAATTGTCTCTGGTTTCGAATTGCGGAATAGACGACGCTATCCGAAAGAAAACGTAAACGAGTTGGAAGAAGAAAAGTAAAATAACCGGAGATCGCAAGATAAAGCTATGAGAGGTGTATCTTTGTTGTTTTTTAATGTCACCTTGCGTTTCATACCTGAAGAGACAGATTTTGATACGGTGAAATGAAAAGGTGGTCGATAGATGTAATTCTTAAAAGTAACCGATTAATTGACGATCAAAGGCATAATTTGACGAAGACCACGTGCCACAGAATATGAACAGTTGATCCTTGCTAATTCTCTGATTTTTGTTCGTAAGTGTTTTGATATGAAATAGTTGAAGAAAGGAATAACGTAATATGTTCGAAGATATAAATCGTTTGTGAGTAAGCATCAGATCCGTAATGTTTCGTAAGAAACGAATATCGTAATAATTCTAGTTTTCGTAATTGATAACACTAATATTTCTTAACGTTCATTGAATTTGAAAATTCTTCTTTGCTCTAAAATACAAGCAAATACGATTTATCGCGTTTTTCACCTGCAACCTTCGATTATTAAGGCGAGTAGTACTTTGATATTACGATGACAAATATTTCGAAAATTTTAAAGACTGGAGAAACACAAATTTATTTCTAAAACCAAGAAAAAAGGGCAATTTTAAAAACACAGAATCGATTGACACTGTATTGAATTTAAAAACTGCCTGCCTGTGATGTAAAATAGAAAATGAAACAGATGCTTCTCTTCTGTATTTCTCGAATCTAAGTGACAAACGAAAAGAGCAGGATTTTCTAATTAAAATTTTCAATAATCTACGAAGAAACTATTTCACGTGTGAAGCTAACTAAATGCACGCACGTAGAAAATACTTTTCAGCGGATCGTTAAAATTCGGTTTGGCGCTTTCTCGTTTTTCTCGCATGCAACTTACCAGCGTCAAGTCTAAAAGTAAATTCTGCCTCGACCTCTTTTGCCTCTTATCGTGGCTCCGTTTCGTTCTTTGAATAGCAGCGGGAGCAATGAAAATGATTAAACGCCAAGTCGCAAAGCCACCCTAATCCAGCGTCAAACGTGAAATCGGAGTTCGGTTAGCGGGTTCTTGCCTTTGTACGAGTTAAACGCCAAATCTTGCATGTGTATAAATAGAAATGGCTATCCCAGCTCGAGATCCATTAATCTTTTCTATTTGCCTTTCACTTTTTTTTTGTTGTATCTTTTTTTCAAAGTAAGGCAAATCTATGCCATCGTTCAGAAGTACATTTCCACTCAAGAGCCTTAGAACACCTACTTTTAAGAAAACTTCAATGTACAATACACATATAAACTTTGTATGCGCCATTCACATTGACATTGACATACATATTTTCTTTTATGTTCAACTTAAATGGACTGTTGACAATTATTTTCTTTTCGTAATATTTTTCGTAATATTTTTAATCGCCGGTGTATATGTACACTTGTTTTTCTTTGATAGGGTGTAATTTATTGGTAAACTTACAGAAAATGAGTCTTATTACTCAAGGAATTTATTAGGTTGTCCGAAATGTTTCTTTCGTTTTATAAGGAAATAATAGACGCACAATTCTGTTTTATATTAGTTTATTGAATTATGCGCGAACATAATAATAGAAATAGAACGACATTGATCGTACCTAATTCAATAAAATAATATAAAACAGAAACTGTTGTTCATCTATTATACCTCTCGTTTAGTTATTAAACCATTGATAAGATAGGAAAGATCTTCCAAATTGATGGAAAGACTATCGTGACTAGTCGGTTAACATACTTTAACGAATTTACTATTTAATTTCAATATACTAGTGACACGATAGTAATCGAACAATTTAAATTTCAGGCAACGTATATTAATAATATTTGTTGATTCCATGAGATATGTTACATGGTATTATATGAATACATATTGCATATCAATATCGTATTGCATATGTGCAGGCAATAGCAGGTATTTATTAATTTATCAACTCCTACATTTTAGTAACATTCTTATATTGTTTAGCAAAGTGTCCAGACGTTTAAGAACGACAGTGCACGTTAACGTTTTCGAAATGGGGACAGTACGACGTGACGAAAGCAAAAAATGAAAGAACGAAGAAAGAGAAAAAAGGTAGGTTGTACGATGTTAAAATTCGGCTGCAGACACAACGAATGCATGAAATTTTCATGTGGTACAAAAGAAAAGCCGGATAAAGCTTCGGCGCCCTTTTGCATTCTCATACTGAATCGCTTTCTCGTCACCAGCTACCCTACATCGCCAACATTTCCACGATTCGCAACATTCCGTGTGCAGTGAAAATGATTAAACGCCACCATGAGTCTCAGCGATGCCGCACTAATCCGGCGTTAAAGGCAAAACCAGAGTCAACTTTGGGACTGTAACTTGCGAGTTACCCTCCCATTACATACGTAAAACATGAAGCGTACAACGTGAAACACGAAACAGCCCGCATGCATTCGTGTAAGCGCATACGCAAAATCGTTCTCCCGGACCCACGTCTCCCTATAATTATCGCTTTATTTTCTCTACATCTCCTACCCGAGCCTTTCTTGCCATCCTTGTGCCTCATCCTCATCCTAGCCTTCCTTTTAACCTATGTACCTTACATTGAATACATCAGAAAAGTGACTAGAATTACAATTTAATGGAAATACTGAAATTTTGTCTTGCTAGAAAATTTGCGCTAAATATGTTTCGCCATTAAATGCATCTATATTATGGGAATTTTTATTTTGATGTTAAGTAAATCTGTACGTTATCGTATTAAAGATATAAACTTCAAAGGCAGTGTAAAATGAAACTATTTATGGAAAAGATACAAAATTCTAGATCTCATACCATTCGATGAACAATATCGAAGAATTTAATAGATTCTAATATTCGTATATTTATTCTTTCTCTTGTTGCATATTCTCTTTCATTTGCTCCAAATAAACTACGTGAACATTTACAGACACATCGTCGTTCAAGACAACCAATCCATTAACTCGAGCGTAATGTAAGCGACATAATTAAAATCTTCCTTCTTCCTAACCTCAGACTCTGTTTTTCTACAAATTTATCCTTACCATTTGAAAGTTAGTTACGTCAAATTTGTACTCCCACGATCATATAAGGAAGTAGTTATTCAATTTAATCGAAATGCCAAATTTACCTCGTAAAATTGGAATAGAAATTTCCCTTGTACGAAAGCTCGGAGGTGAAGGTGGAGAATAAATAATGAGAAGATTTCATAGGCAAAAGAGACGCCTATGAAGCAATCGTAAAAACACATAAATAATTCCACAATTTTGCATCAATCGCGAACGAAATTGCTCAAAATCATACACAATGGATTTTATCGTCCTAAGAGGTACATTAAGACTACGGAGTATTAAACGTTCTGCGATCTACGAGCCTCCATGTTTCTCTATTCTATTCCATTTTCTCTTAATACAGCCACCTACACGTCGCTTTGTAACAGTGCGACGTAACAAACTATTTCTACGATCCTGTTATCATCTTTCCGGCTCTGAGGACATTCGTACAGGGACCGTCGGAGATAAAATGACGAACAAGAACAGGATTAATGGGCCATCGTATCACGCACAGTGGGCGATAAAATACCGTAGGAAATATCTCTTGGTGGCGAGTTCGAGCCATCCATGGAATTTACTCTCCACGACATCCATTATCTTAGATAATCTTCGCTAGAGTAAAGGTCGCTGAATGGACACTATTCCAGTTTCACCTCGTTCACGATTTCCCAACAAAAGTTACGATGCCAACTGAATTCCCTAAATCTAACCTAAACCGTTGCTCGTTGAGTCTAAGACTAGTGAATATAAGAACAGAGATGTTCCAAGTTTTACATAATCTCTGCGTTTAATATTAAAAAGCTACACCTTTTGAGGGTTCCGCGACAAAAAGTCGGATCGAACGGTCGGCTATGGATAAAGGAAGAGTGGAAAAAGCTGCAAAGTCAACTTGTATTCTTTGACGACTCCAATACTCGAGGGAAGGGAACGCGTATAAGAAGGTTCCTTGCGTGTCCCGACATATAAATAGGAATATCGCGAACCGAAGAAGAGGGTGAACCACGCAAGGCTACTATATAGAAGTAGGCTAGACGGCACACCCCTGTCAAGTTCTTAAACCGCAGCGGTCTGCCAAGTGGGATTCTGGTCGTTCTGTGAACCCACGAGGTAACTCGTAACAGAGTCACCAAAGCGAAGAATTACAACTGGGACGTTGGATTTTCTTAAGTTTCGAGAAGTCGTTCGATGCGAGACGCGGTGAATACCGATGATATTCTTACCTGCCTGTGGTCACTGTTATCATACCTACGTCAAATGCTATTAGGATGAACGATAAATTTGCTCGCTTCTCTCTGGGAGAACGCAATTATTGTATTAATTTTGTACGTGTAAAATATATCCAACGTTGTAACGTATTATATTTATTGCGTTAATATTTATAATTGAATTGGATAGCTTAGGTATCTTATTATTGTAAAATTTCTGGCGAAATAGATTTACAGTGAGATAGTGGAAATAATCTAATGTTAAAGAAGATATTAAGTCTTATTTCCAGAACTCTGGAATCAATAGGAGCAAAAGTAGATCATTTCCTTCCTTCTCTTTTTACCCTCTTTCCATTCTTCCCGTCTTCCTTTTAATTCCTTCGAGATATAAAGATCCCTCATTTTCACAAAAAAGAGAAGAGGCGAAACATCATATATCATTAAACAGTCAGACGAACCTAAAATAACTTAAGATTAACCTGATCTATAATTATGAAACTTTTAATCCGCGTCAAACAAAACCTTATTATGTATTATTTAGGATTCATCGCGCGCCCAACGTGGATACATCTTTTAATGGATGTTGGTATAAAAATCGGAAGATCTTTCGGACGGAAGCCGACCGGTTGCGTTTCTTATCCCGACTTTAATTAAATTCCAAAGAATCGAAAGTAAGGAAAAGTTCTCAGCGGCAGTTACCGAACGGCTCAGCCACGCAGGTTTTAATAACCGTCCCGGATCTCCAGGCCAAGAAGAAGCTGGCAAATGGCTGTACGGCGTAGCTGCTGGCTGTGGAAGTCGAATAGAGAGAAGAGTATCCGAGCTCGACGAAGTCAAGCATCGATCTCTCTGCTTGTATCCTACTCTAACTTCGTCTCTTCTATCTCCCTATATCTATCCCTGTTCAGCCCTTCTCCAATTTCTTTTCGTTACTCTTTCGTTCTTAGAATCACCGTCTCTGCCTCGGAAGACTCGAACGTGTCTTATATCTATCTCTATCCCCTTCCATCTCCTCTTCATATAGTTACACCTATACCATCCTCCTCCATTTCGCTATCTTCTCCGTCTTTCCTCGCTGCGACACGTCTATCTACTTATCTATCTCCCCATGTCTCGTTATGTCCGTCTATTCGCCGTTTCTCTACTTCAGTATTCACCCCTTCGTCACGTTTTTTTCATTGCCTCGTAGCAGCCAGCCTGTCTCTGCTCCGCAGACAGTCGATACACGATGTTATCGCACGATCTTAAAGCATCATTTTCTAAGAACACCCTCTTACTTCGACTCGTGAATTTCATATACATACATGTAAAGTGTTAAAAAGAAGGGAGACTACGTGAAGATTGGAGAAGGAATCGCTATATAATTCAACTAGTGTCTCGCGAGTAGCGTTGAATTATTCAACCTCGTGAACCCTGCGGATTTTCGTTCAATGCTCCCTCAGATTCGTCTGTATCGTTAAATACAGCGCGAGTTGCTTGCGCTCATCAAGTAGATCGACTTGAGCGCGAAATGACGCTTGTACCGTACACGAAAGAATTATATGGATATTATTTTATTAATATCCATTAATAATTAAGAATTTGAAATAAAGATATCTAACGAGCTTATAGTACTTAGCTAGAGGAATAAAAGTAAAACTCATTTACAAGGTCGAATGTTCTTAAATAAGAATGATTTTACATACAAAGTATCGTTCCTGTGATTTGCATTGACTACAAGATTTTTATTTTTTTTTTTCGGTGGATATCACAAGACCTTAAGGTCGCAGACCTTTCTTTTTTTAACACCCTGCAAATTTCTCTCTCTATCTTGTATCGCCTTATTCTTCCTTTTTAGCTGTTTCCTCCGGTTCGCCTTTTTCTCGTACGATGACACGCTTATCTCGAGTAAAAATTTTTCGCGGGCGTACACACCGCAGCCGCAAAGGCGACTAAAAACAGTTTCTTTTTCGGAGAGTCGCGTAACTGCGTGCTTGAGTTTCGTAACGACCCGCGCTGTTCTCGGTGAAAACATCAAAGCGAAGTATCTCTTTCGCGAGATAAATATCCAAGATAGAAAAATTCTGGATTCTTTTCATCTTTCTTCGCGTTGCTCTTACGTTGTAAGGAAACGGGGCAACGTTAATTCGACGTTACACGGGCATTTTATGCAGAATTGCGAGTCACACGGTTTCAATGTAACGCGTCAGAAATACAGCTGGAGCAGCGACGCGTTAAACAAACACATATCGGCGGATGGTGTGCGAGCCAGTGTCGAAGATAACGTTATTCCCTAGTCGAATTAATGTGGAAACAGTGGCGACGTATATGCCACTTTACCTACTGAGAATCCTATTTGATTAATGCCAGGCGTAATCATCGGTCGTGTAACATTAGGATTGCTTTGATGTCCGCACTGCATAATGTAAAAGTCATCTCGTAAACCAAACGTCAATGGATAAATGTGCCCTCATTTGGACATTCCAGTTATCCTTCGATTCCACCCCTTTCGTTACAATTCTATTTCAATCTCATCGTTCTCATCTGTGCTTTTAACTCTAATTGTTCTTCTTTCTTGTAGTCTATTTATACGCAGTGTATATTGAACATATCGTAAGACTATAGGTTTACATCAAAACTACGAAGCAGCTCGAGCTTCATCTAAAGATTTACTACCTAGTCACCTCGATAAATCAAGAAATTACCCTCCATTTGTTTCCATCATCTTTCCGCCTCTTGCCTCTTTCCTTACATTTTTTAAACCGCTTCCACCTTCGCGAACGTTCGTCTTGAGTTTTGACAGGGCACGTGGAAATACAGAATAGTCAATCGTCGAATTGTTCGTCGTCTCAATTAACAAAACGATCTCGCGTCGTTAATCGCTGCAAGGCCATTGAAGAGCACTCATGTGACGTAACAACGAACAACGAATACGAACGATAGCTCGAATTACCAAGTCGTATAGTGGACGTTTTGCAAAATATTTGTCGCAACTACGTCACTCGATCAAATTGAAGAAGAAGAAGAATTTTTCGTCTCTCTCGAAATGTATCCTATGCCGGAAAATGGATAGAAAAAATGTAATACCACTTTGCGAGACAACGGTGACCGTGAGACAAGACGTATGTATGACCTATCGTACAGCTACATCACTGAACGTATCTTTCGTAACAGCAAGACGACATCGGCTGAAAACCCTCAGGATGCTTTCCACCGAAGACATACCCATCTCTATGTGGAAAAGCGGCTCGGTAATATCGGATTACTCTTGGTCGCGTCTGATGCTTCTACGTACTATTGCTACGTTGCTCGTAATGGCAGGTGTATTCCGCCTCCGCGATACGGCAAAGCTCGTGTGCAATGGTAGGGTAACATTATTTTCCGATACAGATATACGTTCCATTGACACTGACGATCACACAGCAGAAACGACACTGCGGAACGTCGAAACACGTTTAAAATGCTCTCACATAAATATTTCGTTCTTCTGCATACAGATACGTTAACGTTCGCTCTCCTTCGAGTTGTTACTCAACGAGACGGGGGAGAAGTTACGTTTTATAACACGAAATTTATCAATGATGCCTACTTGACGTATCTATATCGTAGAGTGTGTTTGATCGAAGATACGAGATAGAAGATTATATGGTACAGGCGAAAAAAGCTGTTATACTCCTGCACGAGGACAAGAGCAGGTTTCATAGATGGCGGGAATAAGTTGGTCGTATCTGGAATAAGCTTTGTAGCGTAGCGACGCTCGGAATTCCTGTTGATACGTTGTAAATGGTCGTTGAGGTGTTACAGGAGATAGAATGCTCTCATTAACATTTCCCTCTGTTTCCGTAGAAGATATTACGCGTAATTTGAACGCGTAACGTGAATTTCAAATAAAATATAAATATGAGAGGAAGATTCAAAGAAACGTACGATTGAAACATTAAGCTCTGTATTGATAAATGTTTTTAATTAATAGCTTGTTACTCAAAGTTGGCAAATATTATTTGAATTCCCTGTTGTTTCAGTCCTTTCGATATTATATGTGATTTGAATTGTCGGAGCACTGCGTCCTAGTCTGTTGATATGTCGCAAATCGAAGACTTTAAGTGTAAAACTACAGGAATAAAATTATGTCTCTTCTTATTTCTTTGTACTGAGTTCACCACTGAACCTACACCCACATATTCCGAAGCAATCTAATCTGCCATCTAATTTTGTTTTATCTTCAGAAAAATGATAATTGCCTAACCTTCTTTCAATTTCATAAGATACAGACTTGCACTCGATCCAGTCTCGTCACACACATCCAATTAATTTTATATCTCCAAACGTCGTAGTGTCAGTGTAACTGACCGAACGAAATTGAATAAACAATTTCAATGACCGCAATGAACCTAACTCCAATGAAGCAATTAATGAATCTTATTAAAAAGACGTGTCTCGTGAATTGCAGGCAATTCCGTGAACTTGGATGGCAGATTTCTCCAGATCGGTGGCTTTAATGGCGAGTAACTTCGCAGGAATACAGACGATATTGTAAAGCACGCTTTAGAGAGATATCTCGCGTGGTTGGCCGTCGTGTTCAAGCATGGTAGAATATGCGTCGATGGCCATACACGAGCCGGCGGTTTTGTCATTCTAATAGAGGAGCCAATGCATCAATTATAGAAACACAGCCGAGCCAGTCTCGCATTACACGGCCGCCGAATAACGCGGTCCGATTGCGCCCGATTATGTGAATAATAAATTGGCATTCGGACGCTATCGGTACCCGAGACATTCGCCGTTCAGAATGCCAACCTTTTGTACGGATTACTCTGTGCGCGAATTAGTATAATTCGCGAGGAAAGGTCAGGCACAACGCCGTGCCGATTCATAAACAGTATGGAATCGAATCGCGTCCATGGTATTTGTGCCGCTAGAACTCGTCCGATGAATGGAAACAACAGAAATCGTCTCGGGAATATGAGTTTCGTTCGTAACTTCGTGAGAAAAGCTTCGATAGTGATATACAAAAGGATCTTAACTTTAGCTTAAAGAATTCGTGACACATCATGGTTATATTTCTACCAATGATTTATTTATTTTAAGAGTCGGAGATTTAACAAGGTATAAATATACATATACCTTACACGATTCCTACTTTTTCGTTATAGAAATTAATACGTAAGGAATAATAATTTGAAAGGTCTTCTAGAGCAAGCTAGTATTTCTAAGTAGCAACGTTGAAATATTTTGTTCAGTGATTTAAAATTTTCACACACAGCCTATGTTGTAATATTTTTACGTCGATTAAAAATGATACTTTTCACCTTTATAAAAAGTAGCGTTTTCTCTCGCTAAAACGTAAATCAAAGCATTATAATCACAAGCGATATAGTCGAGAATCAATTCTAAAATCGATCTTTTTTTTTCCGATACGTAGTTATCGCGGAAGAGACGCGTACATCAAGGATTCATTAAGGATTACGTTAAAAGTTCTTCCATTTCACAGGCAAATCTCGCCACTCGAAAATAATCCATAACGGTATATACATATGCATAGAGTTACCGTGGCGAAGTAGCAGCAAAATACTTTTTTCCACAGACACCTCGATCGAGCACTCATTTCGCCAGCCAATGCCCGGGAAACGCGGTAAAATTCGATTTCGTCGCAACGTGCGCGTTCTAGCAGCGAGAGGGAAATTCTTCGATGATGAACACGACGATACAGAAGCTACGAGCACATCGCCCTGTCTCTCTTGTCTGATAGCGGGCGTGCTATTAATCGCATTAGTCGGACGGTAGGTCGCTTGAGTGGTAGGTACCGCTACCTTCCTCTACAAAGGCATCGTACCTTTGCTCGCGTCGTTCGAGATGCTACTTGCCAGACGTTGCCAGCATGCACACAGCTGGAAGACAGAAATTTTCTGTTCTCATCGAATCAAAAGACTTCGCCCGACCACCCCATAGCCATTCTAATTCCATTTTGTCGACACGGAGATTCGAGAAGGAACCGCTATATAATTGACGCCAGCGTCTCGCAACTACTTCGGCGCTGAATTTTTGGAATTTTCGTTTAATGCTGGCTGAAATTCGCGTTCATTGTGAAGAACAGCGCGAGTTCCTTGCATTCATCAGGCAGATCGATTTGAATCGAATACAACGTGCACTTGTACCGTGCACGAAATTATTGTACCATATGAAGATCGCGGGAAAATATGATAAATCCATCTTTGTTAATTTTACGTGTATCATTATGACACTTTTATGTCGCTCGATGGCTAAGAAGAGCTGTTTGAACATGATACGGCGGAAGAAACGAGCAACCTGATAGATTTGAAGATATAAACTTGTTGAAAATGGTACTGGTGATAAGTGTACGATGTTCTTATGAGGAACGAATAATATTAGTTTAATTTAACCGATATTAGACTGCGTATTCGACGTTATTAATATCGTTAAAGCGTTCAGGAGGGTGACGAAGACATACATTTAATGCTAAAGTTAAATGCGAAGATAGTTCTGACGTGGAATTGGTTAACAACATACAGAGTTTTAAAGTATATAGTAGCATACAAGAGAGAAAATGTAATTTATGTGTTACATCCGTAACCTTTGTACCATATATATGTACAATATGAAAATCAAATGTTAAAGATCAAAGTAAATGAAAAAGAATTCGTTGATTTTTAATACTTTATGTATGATGTTTGCCAGGATTATTGTCGTGTTTGTATTCATAGTACCTACTTTGTACGAACAAATTGATGTAGTATGGATCGTTGCGTACAATGGGGAAATACGGCTATATGATTCCTTTGTCCGCCGTATAAGCGTCTTTAGTGGATAGACAAGACAAGTACGAAGAAGGTGCATTATATTTTCAAATAAAATACAAATCTCGCACAAAACGTGCGTTTTACGGAAGGATTTAATGTTAAAATTTCGACTAATTTCATTGGAAAGCTCTGTCGAAAAAAGCTGGCGCTAATTGGACGAGCTTGGAACGTTAAGATAATGAAATAGGTTTGTAACTGAAAATTTTTAAGTTGTATGGAAGAGAAAAAGCTGAGGTGGTTGCCACGAAAAGTGAGTGTAATGGAATTTTTTCGCGTCTTCTTTGTTCATCAGCGTAAAAGCATCGTACACGACGTAAGTAAAATTCGCAATTAAGTTCTACTGCTTAAAAAGTCTACTCTTCTATACGTTGAACCTTGACCGCGATTCCGCCACAGTGCACTTTACACGAGGTGAAAACGAACCTCCGACGCGTCAGGCTTTCCCTTGACGACCGAACTCGTTCCCCTGAATTTTAAAGTATACCAGAGAACGCTAATGATCCCCAGCAAACAATTTTGTTTATAAAGACACTGTGTATAACGCGATGACAACGTGTACGCAACGTGTACGCAACGTGTGCTACTTAATAATTAGAACGCCGTGCCATTAATGAAATTATAATTATTACACGAAAGAAGGAGGTAATGTTGATGGAACAAATATAACGAATCAAATTTAGAGAAGTTTACATATACGTGTTTCGAGAATTAAAATAATAAGTTGGAACATATAACAGGAGATACGCAAAAAACTCGAAATCAGGACCTATTACATAATTCTCATATTATCGTTAGATCATACAGATCGTAAATATAATTATTTACATTTACACAAATTTTGTACAGCATAAAACTTGAAAATCATGTTTATCATAAAGAAATCTGATTATTTCGTACACTTCAATCACCAACTTTTGCATCTTAAGATTCAACATACTCAATTGCATTTCTTCAGAAGTTACGACTCTTATATGTCACTTTCAGCAAATATACCAAGTATTTCGATAGACTGGAAGAAACAGCGTACTGTGGAAGTACGCGTGGCGCGACCGCGTGGACAGCAATCCACCGCAAGTGTATTTTAATCCGGCGATTTATATCGGAATACGTAATGTACGTGCGACGTGACGTCGACCAGGAATCGGCTGAAAACTCTCTTAAAACTCCCTGCAACGAGCGACTCGGGTGAATCGGGGTGGACGAGGGGCGAGGACGGGTATCATAAGCGAGGTCAAGTACCGATGACGCGTTCCGTTGATATATTTTCGCCGCGGTCTTTCGCATAATTCCGTAAAAATATACAGAGCGAGTGGTGGTGAAGTGGTAGAGAGCGCCCTTCGAGTAGCAAAGAAAGCCGCCGTGCGCTGTATAACTTGGCAAGGCAACGAACCTTCCAACTATCCTCATCCTCCTCCAACGTCACCACCACCTCTCGTGCCACGACCTCCTCCTCGTCTTTTCGTCGACTTAGCCGGTAGTTCTCTACCTACATACCTACACGAGTGGAAGAAAGACACCGCCATTTCTATAGGCATTCATCATTCACTCTTCGCTCAACGTTCCTCTCTTCCTCCGCCTCGTTCTCTGTCTCTCGCGCATTCTTTCCTACCCTTGCTCGGCGCCCTCTTACATCAACCACTATTTCTGTATTTGTTCGTCTCACTCTCGCGTCCACTTTCTCCGTTCCCTTTCCACCCTCGCGCGAGACATCTCGCTCGCTTACCCTTCTCCGTCTTACCCTTGCCCACGGCGTTTTCACCCGCGGCCGCCACGCTTTCCTTCTCTCCATAGTCATTTCCCACAACTTCTAGCGTCACGCAGCTGAGATGCGCATTGACGGTAATCTAGCAGGCTTTTAACCGAATATCACGCTTCTCCGTCGAGCGGGACATTGATGACCGATTTTTGAATCCCACCGGGAAATTATTGGCATTAAGAAGGAAGAGGGGAAAGAGAGTACGTAGAGTAAATAGGGTAAGGGACAGACGAAGGAATGTTTCGGGGAAATTCTGCGGGGAATGAAACTTTCTGAGAGGATACTCTCTAGATAAAAATTGAAGACCATAGGTGAGAAATAGTTTGTATAGTTTGAGTCTGGTTGACGTGTATTTTGATCTTTTTGATACCCTGGTTTCGATATTGACGCATGGCTAATTTTAACGCTTTAATAATGGAATATTACGAAGACATAAGGATTTCAAGTAATATGTAATTTGAATAATGTTAAATCAATAATGTAGGAATAATAACCAAAGCCTCTTTAACGCGTACGCTTGACCAGCACCACATATGTGTGACGCTTTAAGATTAATCTCGATTTAATTTTAAACTGCGAAATAAATGAACACGTAACCGATGTGCTTGCTCAACAGAAAAAAAATCTCAGACTAATGTTTATAATAAAAACATATCGTATTGTTAAAGGTGTATGAAAGTAACGAAAACAAAATATGACGTGTGATAGACGTTAACGTTTTATTAAATTTTCATTGTTCGCAATGAATGTTTGATCGATAAAGTGTTAATACGCTGGATACTTGAAACTATCACTGTGTGGCAATATAAAAATTAAAAACAGGGGTAACTTGATAAATCCACAAATGCACGTCTCTTAAAGCTAACTATTAAATCTACGAAATCTTCCATGAAATGAGCAATATAATTTCGTAATAATAATAAATGATAAATATTCTTCAAGTAAATGACAAATATATTTAATCTGGAAACCAAATAAAAGCACATTATCGATAATATCGAATTAATTAACGCGTTAAGTATCATACTACTGCTCCACAGTTCTACTGTAAAAACGAAAAATGTGATTTATCATGTTTCTCCCTATTTCCAATTGCGAATATTTTTTAACGTAGTCCCCGTTTCCTTGTTTAATTACGCGCACTTTGTGTGCTCACAAACGTGTCGTTCAAACTTACGCTCCCAAGCGTCTATATGTACGATGGCGTCATTCGGTGGCAGAGTTAATATTAGGGTTGCTGTAGCGTTATATGAAATAACTTTAAACTCAGCTTAATTAAGTTAAAACTTCGACGTAAAGATTCCGATTTCGAGAAAATTATTTTAATTGCTGGTACCAAAACGATTTATATAGATACTTGTGTATGTATACTATTTGATAATTGAATTTCAATGTATACAGATTCACGATGATCTTCGTTCGTTGAAAATTGAAGAAACAAATCGTTTGCCTGTTATGACATCGGATAAACGACGCAGGTTTCGAGAAACGTGCTCAGTATATTAAAACTTTTCAGTATTTTGTTCAGCCAATGATTTTGAGATAAATAGCGTATATTTTTTTAATCGTGGTTATTTCAACCAGAAACGTAACCAATGATGGATTGATCAATCGGTACAATTCTATCACGGGTTTGCATTTCATGATTTCGCTATCAGATGGTTTACTCGAATCTATTCCCTCGTAAACACAGAGGCAAATACCAATTTAGCGTAATGGGAGGGAAAAAATAGTAATAACGTAAATCGTAAAATTTATATTAGTAATAATTTTGCTTTGTATTACTGAGATCGATGTTTAATCGAAAGCATGCGATGAAATAATACTTCATATATATGAGGCTACTTAACAAAAGGGCACGTAATGCGAATTTAATACGTTTCATAATTTATTATTCGTTCTTTTCATTATTGTTTTCCAAACAATCGTACGTGTGGATATAACAATATAATTCTACGTGATAAAGCATAACAAGCACGTCGTCACGACTAGAACGTTTGTACATGCGATTTATAAACATTTCAAATGGAACGTATTTCCCTTCGTTACGAATTCAACCGAAAAGGCTCGACGGTGAATGTTTTTATAATCACGACAAACCGCCATAACGTTACTGATTTTTATTTTCTGTTTCTAGAAATAGCATGTAAGCCGGGGGACAACAACAGAACTACGAGGTTCCGTCTCGAACTCTACCTGGATTGTTTACTTCGCTGCGATTACGCGTATTTTCATAAAAACAGTAAAGCAAACATACTAGTTTATCCAACGAACGAACGTATCAAACCCGAAGCACCGAGGATTCTGGGAACGACGACGATCGTTCGTTCGTTTTCATCGCATGAAAAACACGTTATTTACACGACCATCGCTTGCTTCCCCCTGTCATCTCCTCTCACGTCGTCAAAGAGAATCATGTGCAAAAGCTTTCACGCGGCCCGTAGCAACTGCACATCAAGAACGCGGAGTATTTACTTCCAGCCAGCGTTGAATAGACACGTACGGGTCGACTCGAGTGCAACAACCCTCCATAACCGTTGGAGCAGTTGCACAACGCTCGACCAGCGATGTCGCGCAACGTGCCACTGTCGTTGGCCGTACGACGCCCGTACGCGTGTTTCATGTCCACGGAATACTCGGACAATTCGATAGAGAACACTTGATAGCTACACTCACCGATGGAGATCTTGTCCGGATACGCTGCTGGCAACAGGATCATTAAAAGGCCCAAAGCGGTGGTCATGATAGTGGCAGTGGAAGCCGGCCTGATGATCGAAAAAGAACTCGCGACGTTCCTGGTGTTTCCAAGCGTAGAAGACACGACACCGAGAAAAATCGTGGCGCGGCGTCGTCGCCGCGACGAGGGTGGTCCACCCGTTCCGTAAACAACCGGGAGCATCTTCCGTGCTCCGTGGTCTGACACAAACTGCCGTACTCCACTTGGCGTGAACTCGATCTCGCTTGAACCGCCCCAGCATCCCTCTCTTCCACGCTCTCGCGTCCCCCCGCGTCACCCCGCGCCGACGACCAGTCGTCATTTAACCAGCCCTACCGCCCTTCTCTTCCCTACCCTTTGCTCCTCGTCTTCTCTCTCTTTCTTCCCTCCTCTGGCCTCTGCTACTCTCCTCCTGCTACAGATCCCGGTCTCAGTGCCATCTCCACCAACCAACCCCGTTCTACACCCTCTCTACCTCGCGCCCTCTTTTCACCCTCTCACTCCCGTAACTACTTTTTCCCTCCTTCTCTATCACTCGTCTGCGAGAACCGGGAGCGCACGCTTAACGCGCATGTTACGACCCTAGCGCACCGCGCGCGTTCCCTACGTACGGCATTTCCTGTTACTTTCTATCGCGAATACCGATGCGCAGGAGCCAACGTTGCTCTGTCGGTACATACGAACCGAATAAAAAAGATGGAACGTGCGGACACACACGGAATACGGCAAACGTTCCTGCGAAAGTGATAACAAGTTATGGAGCAGGCTATCGAATGTAAACATCGTGACACGCTACGAATCTGCTCGGAATGATGTTTATGTTACCGAACGAATTGTTTTGCTACCACTCCTACCAGCCAGCCTCCTCCCTTTCGACCGGTGTTCACGATCACGATGTTTGCGCGCAATTGCTACGATCCAGCCACGCCACAGACTAACTGTGATTTCTTGCACCACGCCCGCGAAATGTTTACGCTGCACTAGATTGCGATAGCTTTTGAAATAGTTACTGTCTTTGTACGAATGCAAATTACGCTTTTATATATAAAAAAAAAAAAAAAAAATAAGAGCTGGCTGTTCGATGTTGCTGATAATTTTACGCCCGTTTATATAAACATGGCGGTTATAAAATTGGCGGGAAATTTTTTACGCATCTAACGGAATGAAATCTGAATAAATATATATATATATGTATATTATAGCTACTCTACAAGAATCGAATATTTTAGATAGAATATATTATGAAAGATTTTATACAGGATATATTTTATAAGATTCAAATATCAAGCGTAAAAATAACACGGTGTTACGTGACAAAGGAAAACGTCGATTTTTTGCTTCGTATAAAAGTTAGTACCTTCAGCAATGAGAACAATATGTTCTTTCTGTCGGCTCTTTTTAAGCTCATGGAAGGAACTGCTCTTAAAGCAGTGGTTACTTTGCCCTTTTGACGCGACGTTCGTAAAGTGCGAAATGAAGGAAGCCGGCTGTGTCGCTCGCAAAACGTCGCAGGCGTCAAAGAGCGTGGAAATACTTTGGCGTATTATGTCCACTTTATAGCACGTAAAACGTTCATACTTGCAAAAAAATCGTAAAATCATAATTCACCGTGACGATCGATGTCGAATTTGATATACGAATTGTAAACGGTTCAGTTAGGTCTCGATAAAGACGAAAATAGCGTGAGTAAAATTCAAGAAGACAATAGAAGAACGAGGATACGTATCATATTCATCGAAATTATTATCGAAACTGAATAATTCGGAACCCCACGAGCTGATAAGTCTACTTAAATTCACTGTATTCACATAATTTATATATATATTGGGTTGCCTGGAAAATTCGTTCCGATTTTTAAGGAATTTCGTCGACACGAAAGATCATACTGAAAAGTTTTTTACCGGAAAACCTGAGAGGTTCTGGAAGGATTGAATATTCAAGTTGCGTAAAAGATGGAGAAAAGTTATGGGACAATATGACACCTAATATATAGTTCAGTAAATGTATATTGGTTCGAAATGTAAATTGGAACAAACCTTCCGGGTGACCCCCAAATATATTCCTTTATTTTGTTCACTTTTCAGATCACACGCACATTTCACCGTGACATTTTATTTTTTTCGTGCGGCCATATTTCGATATTTGAACTATTGAAACGAAATTATCAAGTAATCGAAATTATGGAGCGATTTATCGAAAGCAAATACGCGCATGCGCAGTATAGTTTCATTTCACGCTATAGACATAGATGGTAGATGACTCATTATGCGTCTAGAATGTGACAGAAGCAGCCGTTCATAAAGAAAGTCGAGATTTCAGATTTTGACACTTGTTCAATTAAAATTTTATAATACAATGGATCCAGCATTGCTTAGAGAGCGAGAGCTCTTTAAGAAAAGAGCTCTTACAACACCATCGTGAGTATTATCTGAATTTTCTTTTCTAACCTCAAATTTTGTAGAAAGTATATGTTATGTTTAAAACAAATATTAAATTTAAAATGTTCTGTAAATTTAAAATTTTGTCGTAAAGTAAATGTACGAATTATTCGAACCAGATTGCAAGATATTACAAATTACGATAAAAGATATTAAAAAGATAGATACAAATTTCAAACATAACTTGTATACAATTTGATAGAATATTGTTGTTTGTTTGGTTTAATATTGTAGGCAATAAATTTTGTTCTTATAGGGTGGAAAAAAGAAAGAAGGAACAGGAGAAAGATACCACAAGAGATGAGCCGTTCAAAAAGAAACCAAAACTATCCTCCGTGTCTAGCGGACCCAAACTAGACATGGTTAACTACAAAACCATGTCTGGCAGTACGCAATATAAATTTGGTGTGTTAGCCAAAATAGTAAAGCACATGAAAGCTAGGCATCAAGAAGGAGATGATCATCCTTTAACGTTAGAAGAAATCTTGGATGAAACGAATCAATTAGATGTTGGATCCAAGGTAAATTTAATAATGCATTAATACGTTGATTTCCATTGATTGATTGATTGATTGTGATTTATTGATTGATTGTGATTTATTGATTGATTGTGATTGATTGAACAAAGGCACAGGAGAATTTTAAGAAAATAACAACTTATTGTCCAAATTGTCCCGATGACAATATGTATAGAATGCTTTAAAGTTTTACATTCTAAATAATTTTTTTAATAAACCATTTTCGTATTACTTTTATAACAATTCAATAGTTTTCAAATGGAATATCTTTTCAAATGCCTACGACAATCCTTCGCAGGTAGTCAAATAAACAACACCTGAATACGGGTTACGCGGCCCTACAAGAAATTTTGCTGACACCCGAATACAGGTGTTGTAACAGTCAACGTGTTAAACAATTTGTAAAAATATAAAGATGTAATGCTATTCTTGCATTAGGTAAAACAATGGCTTCAAACAGAAGCTCTCATTAAAAACCCAAAGATAGAGGTAACTTCAGATGGTAGATTTGTATTCAAAGCTATGTATAAAATTAAAGATAAAAAATCTTTACTGAGGTTATTAAAACAACAAGATTTAAAAGGTCTTGGCGGAATACTATTAGAAGATATACAAGAAAGTCTGCCACACTGTGATAAACATTTAAAGGTATGTAGAACCATGATGATACCAATATAATTGATTACAGTATACCAGTTTTGTCAGCAATTTTAATAGGAACTTAATAATTTTAGAGTTTACAAAATGAGATATTATTTATAACAAGACCCTTGGACAAGAAAAAGATTGTATTTTATAATGATAAAACAGCACAGTTCCCAATAGACGATGAATTTCAAAAGTTGTGGAGGGCTGTTGCAGTCGATGCAATGGATGATCAGAAAATCGATGAATATTTAGAAAAACAGGGAATACGGTCTATGCAGGATCATGGTCCCAAAAAACCAGCCCCGATTAAACGAAAGAAACCTGTTAGTAAGAGGAAACAGTTCAAAAAACCAAGAGATAATGAACATTTAGCAGATGTTTTAGAAACGTACGACGATACGAAATAAATAGAAAATGATCCTCAAATTTTGTAAATAACCTAAATCTATGACCTAAGTGTTAAAGGAGAGATAAGATTGTTTTATTATCATAACATTTTACGACCATTATGTAAGAGAAATTGTCTATTTTGGAATTAACATGTTAGTGTTACATATCACAGTGATATAAAAAATAAGAATTAATCATATTTATTGTCACAATTTCATTGTAAGTACAAAATAAATATAGATCAATTATATATATTACATGTTTCCATATCTATCTAATCTATTCTCATGTAGGTTACATTTGTAATCAGCCTCACAAAATGAACAGATACAATTTTCATACGTATGTTATAGCAAGATAGGACGTGAAATTTTGATTCAAATATTTATATCTTGCGTCAAATTTTTACATACATTAATTGATATTAAAACTATAAACTGTTCCATTAAAAAACACGGGAGTATATTAAAAAACTGAGCTTACATCACATGTTGACAAAATTATAATATGAAACTTCTAAACTTTACGTATTGTATATGATTTACACAATATATATAAGTCAAAAAACATTACACGATGTTACATAAATCTTTGGTAATTAAACTTTCAATAACAAGTACACATATATAGATAAGCTATGTATCATTCAGTTTTGATTCGTAAGATTGTATTATAAATTTTTTTTTAAACATTTCTTTTATAAAATTTACATATATATAAATTTTATAAAACGATATATATATAAATATACTATATATATATAAGTAGATATGAACTGGTTTTAGACGTGTATTAATCTTTTGGAAGCGCCGAGTCACTTTTACCTCGTGAATAAGCACGCGTAGCTTTGCTACCAAGCATTCTATCCAGTAAAGATTGCTTATTCCTTCTCCTAGCTGCCAGAACTTCTCGACACAGTTCATGGAAAGATTCAGCAACTTGTGTGACCTAAGAAACCATATTACACTTCCGTAATAAAATTTACGTATGAAACTTTGTTTCTAACTAATAATAAGATTAGAAGCATACCTGTTCAGCGGCAGACACTTCACTGAACCAACATTCAAAATCTTTCGCAAGTATTTCTCCCTCTTCGGTGCTAACTTGCCGCAAATGAACCATGTCGGCTTTGTTTCCGACCAAAGCGAGGGGCATCGTGGCTTCGGGATCAACCACCGCCAGCGTTTCCTTCGCCTTTCTCACGAAATTGAAAGAACCCCTGTCGGTTATCGAATAGACTAAAAGTAATCCATCCGCCCACTGTACAGTTTCCGTGGAAGGTAATTCATCTTCGCTCTGTAACGCCGGCATAGGACGCAAGAAAAGCATGAAAGAATTTGATTTGCTTTCGACCATGAATGAAATCGTCTCGGCAAATGTACATAGATCATTACGATCATCGATAAATACGTTACCTTCGGGCAGGTGTCCAAAATTTCGAAAAGGATCGGTTCACCGTCGACCAACACTTCGTGTTTATATCTGTTTTCTGAAAAAAAAGAAGAAAAGACAAGAATGAAGAGAACGATCGGAAGATTCATTTAACGTGAACCATAACTTGTGTCGATAAATGTTAGACGATTCGAAACGATCAGCATCCTCGATGCGGCAACAGAAAAATTGTGTAATAAATTTTCACCACGAGAACGCGTTGCAACAGAAAGATCAGGTAACTATCGCCATCGTTAAGTAGATCTTTCCAGCCCAGTCTAGTTTTAGATCTCGGGGGGAACACGTGCTCGCAGAGAAGCTGCTTGCTCATCCTGTCCGCGCCTCTGTATTTGTACAAAAAAACAAGTTTTGTTCGAGTATCAACCTTGCATTAGTACCGGTCCTGTCTAGTGTCAAATTCGTTTTCGATAAATTTAGATCAGACGCGGACCGAGATACGCGCAGGGAGAGTATAGGCGGTCCCTGAGGTGCCACGCTGGTTGTTGGCAATTTTTCAAAAAAATTCATCGGTCTATTGTCCGCTCTATTCACATTTCATCGTAATTTATACCGCATCGAGTAACCGCATCTTATTGGCCACGAGTTCGTAAATCGAGATGTTCCTTACCCGACTGGTGATCATATTCCCCGATGTATCTCCTTGTTAGAAACCGCACTGTCAATGCTGGAATTTAAGAACAATACACGTTGTTGAAACGTTGTTGAAACGTTATTGTTCTATATAATCTAGAAATGATCGTGAATCACTTCTGTGTAATTATTTGTTAAAACACACAGTAGTAGTCGCGTTCGATTCTGTTTCTATTAGTATCTGTATAACTTTTCTTGATTATCGTGCTTATCCACGAGCGTGACACTTATTAGATCGCCATCAATATAAATCAATACAAATATCATCAATACAAATTCCATGCACATGCTTGTTAGAAAGTTGTCAACCTATGCTTTCTTTAATCGTACGTCCTATTTACGTCGATTCCTTTGCTATCTGACGTATAAAAATTGTTGTAAATGTAAAGTAATTGTAAGAAACAATTAATTTGTTTACAAAAGAAAGATGTAGTACGTCATATTCGGTTATTGATTTTATATTTGATTTATAGGAAACGTAGACAACCGAATTCGAACCTCCAGTTCCCTCGACTTTTCCCCTCCATTTTGGATCAGTCGAAGTCATTTTCCACCTGATATTGTGAGAACGTACGCGGTCTTGCTCGATACGATGCACGCGTTCCGACATATCGTGATTCAATCGAGAGAAACGAGAGCTACAGCCTAGTGACCCGCTTCGAGGCACACCACACTATTTTTACCTCGAACTCGAACCTGCCACGGCGCCACAAAACCTTGTACACGCGTTAAACGTCACCATGGTGTGTTTCATCTTAAGTTCAATGAAAAGTGACCTGCTTTATAAACGCCGCAAACAAGTTCCCTTCGAGCAAACTTGAGACAATACGGTCGAATTGGAGTCGGCTAGCCGGCGATCGAATGGATTTATCAATTTTTATTCACAGATGTGAAACATTGATTCGTGAAAAATGTGAAAACCGAAACGTTGATTTTTTCATTCAGAATACTCAAGTTTTAAAGGTAGCTAAAATAGCAAAACTGACCGCAGACTGACGTTCCTGAACGTTCACCCAAGACTCTGCGGTGTGCTTTATCTCATTGATTGACAGGACCACCTGAACATTTCGTGGAAAACAAATTTATTGCTGATCCGTGTATTTGCGTTCGAATCCTTAGACCAACATCGTTTCGGCGCTTTCCCTCGTATGGATCATTAAAAGTTCGCCGGTTATTCGTGCCAATTTTCTGCACGGATCAACTCCGTTATACGAATCGCCTTTGTTCCCTGTCTTTCAACGAACCGAGCAATTATTTGCCGAGTTAAAAATACGTATATACGATGGAAAGTATACATCGTATGGGAAAACAGCATCATCGTTGTTTCGAGGTATACAAACCATTGGTCTCTCGTTTATTCGCGAGGAATTGACAGGGCGGTTTAATCGTTTATAAAACGTGATTCAAGGAAATTTTGAAATAAAACTTTATAAATAGGACGCGAGCGTGGTTTGTGGTCAGTTTGAAATGTACAGTTGCTGGGGCCCAACCAATTATGTACTCACCTATGCTTTACACGTGCCATTACCAAAAATACACGCGGTTGGCTCCTTTCAGGGTCCCAACCACGTTCATCATACGCACACAAACACACCTATCGCGTGGATATATACGACGCATGCACTTGTACTTGAATCAATCGTGCTTCAGATACTTTTCAGCCATCGTGTTTATGAGAATATTAATCGAAATAATATAATTCCTAGCGGATAATTACTTTATCTCGCGAAGAAAGATCTATTTCTATCAACAAGTATAAAACAGTCAAACTAATACGTTTGCACATCAGTTGATTATTCTCTGTTTTAACTAACTCGTACTTGACGTTACAAATTATTAATTAATTAAGAAATAAATTGACTTCGTGTTTTAGTGCGTTGCGGAACATTTACAAAAATATCAGAAAATATATGTCTCCATTGTTATATTATTTTCTACGTTAATCTACATTAATAATCGATAAAAACAAATTTTTCTCAAAGTCTAAAAGACATTCAGTCCTGAACGTCCGTATCTAGTAATTTACAGTCTTGTAATTCGAAGTAGGATCAGAGTTAAAATTGATCTTCGATACGATAGTAAATCTCGCTTTCGTCGAATTTAATCGATAATTCATGCCACAAGTGTGATTCGGAATTGTAAGGCAAAATGTCAAGGGAAGACAATCAACGTAACAATAGTATGAATGCATCACAGGAAAAACGTGGAGAAACAGCTCCTTTCCTTGGGATATCCTTGCGATCTATTTAATCTAACACTTTCTAATTGCGCGCCTGCATGGTGCTGTATGCAAAGGATTACGGTTAATGTCACGCTCGTTACCATTATAGCAAAATTAAGCGCTACCGCGTGTGTTAGCGTGCCCGCGTTGAAAGCGAGTCGAGTGAAAATGCGAGGAAAGCGGTCGAATTCTAACACGCCAGCCGATGAAAACGAAGTAACAGTGCTAAAAGTAAAAGCGGATTTTACATAACTATCCCAGCGAAACTTTGCATCTGGTATAGCAAAACGTATTCAAATGTATCAAAACATCTATTAGTATAAATAACGTCGATTGTTGTAGGCCATTTCTCGATCTCAAGCAGAAGACAATGCCGGATCTCGGCGCGAATATTTCTGAATGTAGTATGAACGTAGAACAATAAGTAAACCATGCATTTTTATGCATTCGTGAGAAATTTGAGATCGCTAGAATGCGCATAATACGCAAAAATATGTGACATATTCAAAGTATCGCTTTTATTATAATTTCCAGTAGTTGAAACAAATTTCAGCTTAAATTTCGTTCCTTTGATCGCGTTTAGAAGAATATGAATCAAATATCCGCAGTTTAGTGATAAGGCGTTGTACCCACCGCTTTTTCCAACTCCAGGCGCTCCAATCACGGCCACCTTTACCTCGCATAGCGAACTCTTCTTCCTCCGAATACCTCTAATCGCATTTGACGTCATACTCCGCGCATTTGTCACTGCACAAAGTGTAACAAAACCATGTAGAGCGCGTGATTGCAAGACAGAAGGAAGCGTCGCGGACGAGCGGAACAGACAGGGCGCGTTTCCGTGACGCGAGATCGCGTGTGCGTGGCCAGCGACCAAACAAAAATTTGTCACGATTACATCTTTCCTTGGCTGGTTTCCATGTGATAACACCTTTGGATTTCATATAAGACATTCGAATACCGGCACAGGTGAGTCCGTATACGAGGATTCTGTCTGCCAAGGAAAACACGCAGTCCAAGTTTATAAATTCGCGTACGAACGGTTAATGATACCGGTTCGGTATCAACGAATAAACAAATTTCATCGCGAAGAAGATAGATACGGAGAAGAAATTGGAGGATAGTTTTGATGTTTCTGGGACGAAATTACTGTTTACTCTCGTTTACCCATCACTAATTTGTACATTCCAATCTTAAGACTCCGGTGGACGTTCTCGGATATAGTACACGCGGTTCCATTTACCGGGTGTCCCGTGTCTCTTTCATCGAAATCAAAACGGCACCATCTGCGACGATCGGCCGAGGCATTCGCCTCGTGTTCCCCTTCGAACGAAAGTTTAAATACGCCGTGCTCTCCTGTTCCGTCGGCTACGGGTGAAAGAAGAGGAAGAGGGGTGCGATGGAAGAAAGGAGAAACGAACGCGATGGAAAGAGCGGGAATCGAGGTGCGTGTACGGCCGTCGTCGTCTGGAAAGAGACGGGAAGAGACGATGGGTACATTAATAGAACAGTTCGCACATGTCCCGTGGAATTCAAGGAATTTACTCCGGCGTCTAACAATGTACCACCGCGGCACGTAAGTCTCGTTACGGATCAACCAGTTCGCTGGCTTAGACATGACCGTGTTTTGGTCACGTATCATGCGCCTGAACGACCGATAAACGATTTATCATACATTAAGATTAAGACAATTTATATTTAGATTTCTTACTCGTGTATATATTTATAAATTATCGTATGCTCCCTTTTATAATTGACGAGCTTAGTGGAAAAGTAATCGGGATACGTCTTTCCGAAGATGAAACGGATACGGGAAACTACGATATAAATAAGATGCGTACTTGTTGAAAAGAAAAATGGTAACAATGTTGTTTCACGACAGCAGTGAGATTTTTCGATATTTGGAAATATACGGAGCTTCTCGCATCAAAGTTTAATATTATCCACGGTTTCTTCAAGTTAGAAATTTCATCAAATTTTACCGATTTTATCTCCGAGCTTCTCCATCGTTCTTTTCTTCTTTTTTTCTTTTTTCTTTTCTGATTTAGGCAGAGGGAAATAATTTTCATATGAAAAATGAAGATATCGGTCGATCGTATTGCACGCGTGTTCCAATAACTCGTACTATTAAAAACTCCGCGTTATTTTTATTTCATCGCATACTTACTTACCAGTCGCCTAGAACACACCGATGTACCGTTCCTTCAGCATTCCTCGCCGCACTTTCTATCAACTCGTACGACAGGCAGACATCGCGGACCCTCTTGGAGCTCTTGTATTAAACGGAAGGGAAAAAGGAGCCGAGCGTGCACGTGAACTCACGACGATACTTTCGTCCCTACTATCCGAGTCGTTGGAAGTTTCCTTTTCGTAGACGATGTTGCGAAGGGAGTAGAGGTACGGTTAATCGCGCGAAACAGGGCGGAAGGGATCGATATTGGAAAATCCACGCGTTCTCGAAACGAGAAGAAAAACGGAACGTTCGATCGAATGTATCGTTGTACGTACATATATCGAGCGAGTCACGTGCTTCCTGACAATTTCGCGGTTCCGTTGCGTGATCCGACGCGCTTCTTGGTCTCCGCGCGACTGTCTCTCCCCATTCTCTTTTAGCGGCTCGTGAGTCCGGGCCTCCTTTATTGCTCTTAAGCCACGTATATACGCGCCGATATCCACTTCCGGCAGCAGCCAGAGCGCGCACCAACGGCAAGTTTTGCGTTTCAAAAACTCGCCCGCTTTCTGTACGTTCGACGATTCGCTTACCAATTGGCGCTGCATCGTGATAAATATTGACTTAACGAACGTGCCACGGTCAGTCCCGTAAAACGAGTCGACGAGATATTTTCACGATCGACTACTTCCGGATGCGTCGTGGGAATCGAACGAAAATCTGTTTGTAAATCGACGAATTCGTGGAACAGAATGATCGTTCGGTTATTATTTCGAGCATACGCTATGCACCTCGCGTCTGTTCGAGATAAGACAAATAAACGAAGAAACGATATTTCCAATTTATTGCAGTTTCACGACGAAGAAACGATATTTCCACGATCGTTCGTAAATCGAGCGATCGCGATCTGCTTATTAACGAGATTGCGAATATTCGGTGCGGCAGAGTATCGGTCTTGCCGACGGTCTGAGTTTCACACGATGACAGGTTTAACGTCCTTGGCTAGAGGAGCCACTCGTCGGTTAACCCTTGGCTCTCTTCCTTTCCGACCTTGTCGCGCTCCAAAGCCGCTCTTCTCGTAGCTTCCGGACAACCGCCGAAGATCCAGTTTACTGCTCGTAGCAGAGCTGGCTTAAATTGATCTGAATCATTAAAATAATTTGGTTCGTCGAATATATTCATCGCGGAATACCTTCATATCTTACTATCCCTTTTTCCATTTGTAGCTTTTATGCCGCGATATTCGATCATATTCAGACGCTGCTATAAATATGATTTATCGTAGAATTCGATTTTAATTCACGTTCTCACAAAATTTATTCTCTTTTGCTAGAAAAATTGACGATATACGCTAGTCGTATAAAAAATGCAAAAGAGTAATACGATAAAAAGGAATTGGAAAATTCTTTTCTGTTCTGAAATTGATACACGTACCTCGAAAGTAGAAATAGAAATTTATACGGCAATTTCGCAGCGCAAAGGTCAAGTAACTTATATTTCTGAGTCGTAATAACTCAAGGGAAGAGTGTACTTGAACCTACTGTTTAAGTTTGGTTCCATGTAAATGTCATTGTAGTAATCGAAGACTTCGGAGTCGTCCGAATATTTTTCGCACAAGGGATTTTCTCTTTGAGGTTTCTCATCGAGATCGTGCTTCCTAGTCACTCGTTCTCCGTGTTGAGAATTTTCATCGTCCGCCTCTCCTCCTCGATCGGTGAGGTAAAAGCCGTCGTTAGAACAGAAATGTGTTGATTCGTTTCTAGACTTTTTTCTTCGAGTGTTTGGTATATTTTCATGCGAGCGTCCATTTTCTTCGTGCTTCTGTAGAATAGAAAATGTTTTCAAAATACTGCAAATATTTATTATAGATAGGATCCGAAACGATCGATCACTTGTGTACCTACTTCGTAGCCATTTATGTGTTCTTTGCGAAAATCTACTTTGCGATTATTATTCGAATTGATCTGCTTCATAGGACGATCATCTACGTAATTATAGTTCGTATAATCGATCGTATACAACTGTTCCGTGCTGTCTTCAATCTTTTTCTGCAGTTTCGGAGTCACCATGCTTCGAGACGATCTTAAACGATGCTTTATGGGATTACGATATTCTCATTAACATTTGTCACGTCGTACGGTGTGTCACATTTACTTTAAAGCATTCTTTGCATCAACCGACGAGTTGGATGTAACGTTTGCTCTGTTACTCAAGTTTGCTGACGATATGGAGCACCCGTTGCTCCCGCAACACTCACCGCCGCACTGATATTGGCTTGTTCGATACAACGATTTATCAACAGAGTACCGTGAACCATTGCCTTCCGACGTCGAATTAAATTCAACTTCTTTCACGTACGTTTCTGCTTCCTATATTTATGAAAATTTGTCAATCTGTTACGTCTTCCATAGAAACGCGAAATTTCCAAGTGTTTTATACTACCAAGTTTATTACCTGCTCGTTATGATCTCTGGTAGGTCCCTCTTGTTCTGAACTCGAAGCTTCCGCTTTCGACGATAGTTTGTCGGTGGACGTACCACATTCCTTGTAATCCACTCTCACGTAAGGATCTTCAACGATCACCATGTCATCCTTTTCGTATTTTTCATCGAACATCGCCAGTTGCTGTGGACTGCCGCTGTAACGAAAATAAATTTGTTGTTAAATAAAAGAATTTGAGAAACGTTATATTGTTAAGCTCGATCTGATTTATTATATCTCTTGCCTGATTAAAAGCGCGTAGTTCTCCATCGTTGACCCGTTAGAGTGTTTCGAACCAGACACGTTTGTTTTCAGGTATCTCTGGCCATCGTTCATCTTGTCGGAGTAAAAATAGACAGGTTTTGCGATTTCCATAGATGGCTCGTGTTTAATCACGTTACGAAGACGTTGACGCGATAGTCGATTATCTTTATACAGTTTGCTCCCTCTTTTCTTATCCTTGCTTCTATAACATATTTAGTAGCATATTTAGAATAAACATATCGTTAGGAAATTATTTTCTGATGAAAGATATCTTTGTAATTATTTTTCCTCGTTTTGTAAAACGATGGAAAATAATTCTATATATATATGTAAGCTCCCTAGAGAGTTCAAGGGTGATAGGGACTTTCTCTGTTTCACGGACAACACGACTTTCTTTGTTTCACGGACAGACCGACTTTCTTTGTTTTACGGACAACCATTTTAGGAGACGCTCATTTCCCAAACGGACGGACAACCATTTTGGGAGACGCTCATTTCCCAAACGGACGGACAGAGAGCAACATCAGAGATAGACAAGACCATAGTAGAAAGAGTAATTGTTTAAAACATTGAAGATTGACGGAGAAAGATCGTTAGTTCAGAACGTTGAAAATCGATTTTCGATTTTCAGGTAGACACTGCACAGATCTTGTTATTTATCATTTACTGTTATTAATTGGTTGCTGTTTATTTAATTATTACTGTTATTAATTGTTGTTAATTATTAATTGTTATTTACTCCTGTTACTTCATTTCACAATAAACTCGATTTTCAGACTTCAGAATCGATCCTCTGAATTACCACGTGATAAACGATCTTACATATATACTAACCCTGATACATCGTCCGCGTCGATGAATATTTTCGACTTCTTAGCGTAATTTCTTTGGAGTCGTTCGAAAGTCTCGTCGTCATCTTGAATTTCTTGCGAAAGATACTTTTCTATGACCGACGATGGCTCGTATCGGCCGCGATGGCACTTGGATTTCATTTTCTCGTACAAGAACTCACTCTCCCGGGCACTCAAAGCGGATTTCAAACCATTCGCTGTGAGATCGATCAACGCGTAGCAGATTCGGCGTGCGTCTGAAATATAAATATTTTGAGAATTTTTCAATCTACTAAAAAGTCGTAAAACTTCAAAGTAAATGTTTACGTATATGCGAGCTTTAAATACTAAAACACTTCTGGCATTACTATATCTACGCGCATACGTATCGTTGCATTCGTTCTCAAATCCGGTATAACGCATACGACTAAAAATATGTACACGATCCTATCAATCGAAAAGTGTGAGTGATCTTTCTATCGCTAAAAAAAATGTAGTCCCGACGCGAGTAATTCGTTAACTTAATATTTTGTATAATTTCTTGCATAGCTGTTTTCTATCGTATCCGCTAAATACGATTCTGGTCTATCTCGCTTGTAATTCGTTAAACGAAAACCACCGCTCTTTACAAATAAACATCTGATTTCACGTTAGAATTCTGCGTGACAGTGATTTATCGTAATAGATAAAATTATCGTCGAGCTTCTGGAAATAAATCTTTCATCTAGCTTCCGTTTCACTTTAAACTTGTTTTCTTACTTACGTGGTCGCGATTCCGGGATATAGTAGAGAACTACACCAGACAGCATCAGCACAATCAGAGAGAAACGTTTCAGGTAACCGATCCAGGCAAACACGAAGAACGTCTCCTCTGAATAATCTGACGGGCAAAGAAGAAAGTGACTTCGATCATCGAACCAAACGCTTTCACTTACTGTCGCTGTTCCATGATTTTGTCGCGGCGCACTGTATCACCAGCGCGCCAAGCACCGCCAACAGTTTCATCTCTAAAAACCGGACTGCCGGTTCGCCGTTCGTTGGCCGATACCCGATCTTCGATTTACGTGGGAATCGCCATGATTTTTCAGAAAGAACAAAGTCACGACGGAAGATGGCAACGAGCCTCTTTGACGCGACGTTCGCCTCCAGGCGAATTATCAGCAAGCGAATTTCACTTCGATCATGTGAGTAACGACAAAAAAAAAAAAAAAAAAAGAAAAATACTGTATTTAAATACGAAGCGATATCTTCGAGACGAAGAGCGTTGTAAGTGCTATAACAGACACATACGAAACGTAAGTAGCTTTTACATCGAATTAAAGCGTATAATATTAACACACATTTTCTCCTTTCTTGGCTCGTGTAACGCCATGTAAAACTTACGATCTAAGAAACTTATATGAGAGACTTATCTTCCGATGGTTTGGATCGAATGGAAAGAAAATCGAAGTAATGTTACATCAGCGAGAAGCAAATACACTTGATGCGTCGTATTATCGGTAAAACAAACTCGTACTATGTTGTCGATCTGAAAATTACATTAAGGGCTGAGATATGCCACGGTATAGTACAACAGATCGATGCGTCATGCGACGCAGTGAGGCAAACCAAAAGTGACATACCAGCACGTAATAAGACAAGCGATGATTTAACTCTTCGTGAGATAACGATTCCAGTCGAACGAGTTCCAGTTCTCTTCTTAAATAAATGAAAATGCGCACGGAATTCCTCGAGTTTCTCGCGTTTTATCCTTTCCGTTATCTTTAAAAAATGATAAGCGAGGAAGGATCAGAATAGAAGGAATGATATTGTCGAAGAAGAAAATAATAGTAAATCGATAATACGTAACGATTATCCGGAATTCGTGAACGAAAATAATTTCTTAGATTCGTGTCTTATACTTTTATTATGCTCTGAATACTTTACAATATAATACAAAGGAAATCTAGCGGGCACGCCAATAGTTTTCTACAGTTTAGCAAGCGCGTGAGTGACGTGCGCATCGATACGAACGCGGAAAAGTATTTGGTACGAGTTAGCGACGGGAAACTGTGCAAGGTGCGCAAGCAAGTGCTCGCAACTACACGCTACATAGTGCGTCTCTAATGCAACACTGATCCGTGACTTCGTTATTGAAGTTGTGTTCGTGAATAGTAACTAGTCTCTCGAGAAACGATGCTATTCTCTTATTTTTCTGTTCTCGAAACCTATAACCGGAAAAATAAAAGAAATCCTTGAACGTATTCTACTAACTAAGGTTTCGCGTTAAATCTATACGATCTGATACGAAGGATCGTTAATTGTTTACCGGTAGAGAACAAGCACGTTTCCCAAGTTGTGGTACATGTTCGTTAATAACTCTATCTAAAATAAAGAATCTACGTTGCTTTATAATACTGGTTGTCTCGAAATAAAGTTGATCCAAGTGACGACGACACGTTGATCATGTACTGTCGCGGTGAAGGAAGCAAATTCAAACGCGACAACGCAACACTCTACGACTAATATAATAATTAATAATAATAATAATAATAATAATAATAATTTGTAATACAGTAGAGCAAAATACAATACAATAGAATACAATACGTGTATCGGAACGAAATAAGGAATTACGTATAACGAAATATGTACGCGTGGAACGTTCAAAGCGTATCAAATTCGGTCCGTTTTTGACAAACACAGAGATCCGCTAATAATACTTTTTTGTAAGAACGTTAGGCTCGTGAACGACGTAGAACGCGAGTTCGATAAATAAGACGAGAGGCGCGACAAGATTATCGAACTACTCGCGTTACGTAAGACACGAGTGATCCGTTTGATCGGCGAGTGCATAAATACCGAGTCCACGCTTCGAACGACCTGGATACGCGCACGTGTATTCAACTACGCGGATGGACGACTTTATACATAGAGTGAGAACGATTTAATGCGAACGACGAACAATGATGCGAATGACGTGACGTAGACCACCAGGTCAATGAGATCTCGACGTCCTTCCAATAGAAACGAAAAGAAAAAAGACAAAGAGAAATTACGACACTTTTATGTACATTCCGTTCGAGACGATTCTCAACAACGAGAATAGGATTCGCAACTTAAACGAGCAAATTTCGAACTGGCTGAGAGGTTGCGACTTTTTCCAAAAAAAAAAAAGAAAAAAGAAAAGAAAAGAAAAACAGGCAGCGAAAGATTGAGAGAAGCTCGATGATTCGCGGAATAATCGTATCCTGTTACACGGGCATAGACCCTTTCGTCTTTACGCGAAGGATTTCTTCAGCTTGTTGATAGCGTTCGTGAGATGGGTCATTTCCGTGTTCAGCTGAGACACCATATTCTCCAACCTATCCACACTGTCCAGCACTTCGATGCGTTGCGTGTGCGGCTCGTACCTCACTTCGAAGGGTCGGCTCATGGTGGACACCTAAAACGAAAATATCAAAGATTATAGTTGGTGAATCACCGTGATAAAAAATTGTTTCTTTAATTTATAACGTCAAATCGAAGTTTCAATCGAGACTCAACGAAAATCGCCTGCGAAAGAATTTATATTTGGTCGGTAAAAATAGTAACACCATTTACATGACATTCCGCATGAAACCAACACTCTAATACATATATATATATATATACAATATATATCTGAGATACGCGCTACTACCACGCGTTCAAGTCTCTAGCATCGATCGACACTTACCCAACGACGGAATTTCTCTTTGGCATCCTCGAAGCTTTCCGCCACGTAATAGATCGGTTGATATTCTTGATCTTGATACTTCTGAACGGCGGTGGTCTTTGGATCGAAGGATCTGTGCTCGCATTTGTCGCTCAATGCGTGAAGAAGTTCTCCGTAGGCAGACAGAAGACCAGCGCCGTAAGCTTTCACCTCGGAACCTTCCTTGCAAAGACCAAATTCAACGGTGAACCAGTAAATCGTGGACAATTTTTCGATTTCTTCGTCAGAGGCTCCAAGCGAGGCAAGTCCGATTTCCTGAGAGAATTGAGCGAAGCTTGGATCGGCTAGCAACGGCATATGACCCAAAAGCTCGTGGATGCAATCACTGCAAATTAAAAGAGAATTAACAAAATCGTTCCAATTAGACGTCTTGACGATATCGGTGACGTTATTGCTTTCATTTCGCTTCATATTCATGTCGAAGGTAATTAACCGAGTACCGATGAGCGAGTAAGAGAACGAGGACAAAGTACGGCGGTGAAAGTTCTCGCGCAACTAAATGGAGGATAGGCTTTCATCTCTCGACTAATTACGACGCATAATCTCATTATTTAAAATTTCACGTTCAAGTAGAGTCGATGTATCTATGAGAAGGGTATCTATGAACGTAACACGAACTTTACGATATTACAATTATGGAAAATGCGCTACGAGGATGAAAATAAGGAGACAGGCGAGAGGAAAGAATATTATTGAAATTTGTGCAAAGATTTGGGGAAGAGTGGTCGAACGGACACGGTATGAAATGTGGTCGATTGAAATTTCTCTTACGATAATGCACACGATATACTTGGACGGAAATCGAAAATTATAACGAACGCGGGAACCGTTTCAGTGGAGAAACAAGTTCGCAACTGTGAAACTAAGTTATCAACGCCATCGTGTCGTTAAAAGCCAATTAGAGCTCCATTACGAGCTTAGAGAGGTACGGTAATTCTATTATCATCGTTCCCTGTGTAACAGGATGTCGCTCTCGTCATAACGCAGTATCGATTGCTCTCGCGTACTTTCGTACGAAAAAGATCGTCCTAATACGAACTTAAAAATGCGAATACCAAAATCGAGAATAAGACAAGGAGAAAGAGTACAACGAGACGAACGTACAAACAAACTCGAAAAATTGACGATACAAATTCGGGAAGATATAACGCGCGTAAAAATCCTGAAGAGAGATACTTACGGTTCCGGGGTGTGGTAAGGAGTCTTGATATGGCGAATGTATTGAGTGCTCTGGAAGACCCTGAATGCAAGGCTTGATAAAAAGTCCCTGGCCGTGAGCAATCCAGCCGCAGGTCTCAAAGTGAATCCAGTGTTTTTCTTCAAGAATTCGCTGACTTCCTGCAGCTGAGGTATGCGATGCGATTCGAAGATCTTTTCTTCTTGCAGCTTCTTGAAGGTTCTTCGATATTCCACGCAAGCGTGTTTCGGTACCAGGTCGACGATCGTGTTGAACACACGCGACCAGGTCTCGTTCTCCGTTTCGGTGTAAGGAATGTTAGGTATAGGGTCACCATACTTGTAAGCGAAAGCGATCTCCGCAATGACCTTCCTGCGAGCACGATACTCCTTGTCAGCGAATCCAGGATGGTTCATGTCAAGATCGGGTTCGTATTTGGTCATCAAGTGATTGCAGTTGTCGAGCTCGGACGCGTGTCTCGGGAACCAGGGATCTTTGATGCTGACAGAGTTATCCCCGAGCAGAGTAACGCCGTCTAACGCGGAACTCTGACGAAGGTTCCTGATTAATTGCAGCAAACACTGCCTGGTCATGTCGATCTTCACGAGAACATCGAATTGGAGTCCTTCCCTCTTCGATGGTCGTGTCTCAACGTGGGTCACCGTTCCCTTGAAATTCTCGATCGTCTTGAGGATTCTAGCCAGGGAGCCTATGCCTTCTCTCAAGCGCAAAACAAGCGCTGCCTTTTGCACGGTGTGCTCGCTTTCGGGACATTCCGCTATCGTCTTCGCGAGTACCACTTCCTCTTCCGTTAATCCAACGTCTAAGGAAACCCATAAATCGCTCGCATCAAACAGAATTCCTAAGATGGTAGAAACGCTTAACCGAATAGAGGAGAGCTGAACCTTTTTATCAAATTCGGGGGCAAAAACCGTAAGAATGGCAGACGTTTCTTTCTTGGAAATAAGATTCTTGAAACTACAGGCATACGTCGAAGTGAGTAAGAGAGCTTTCACGTTATCAAATTTCAGACTGAATGTTCTTCCTGCGACGCTCTTACGCGATATTTCGAGGCGCTAAGTGATTTCCTCTGGACTGTGTAATAATCGGGCAATTCAAAGTCCATTTCCGCGAAATGTCTCCCGCTTTTATATGGGTTACGGTGCAGCTAGGGAGGTGGGGAATAGGGACAGAATAAAGTAGCTCTTATTGTCGCCCACGAACGTGCCAGGACTCGGCCGAGCAAAGATGGAGACGGTAAAAAAGAAATAACTCTGTTATACATTTATCATGGACGCGCGGAGGCGTTTCAGAAACGGGAGAAAGGGGTCCCCGACTAATACGATTCTAAATGCACAAAGCGGATTCGAAAAAGTGATGAGAGGGCGAGGGAAAGAGGAGACGCCGGAGAAATGGTCGGGAAAAGGCGGAAAAAGGTCGCCCCCGTAATTCAGCCAAGTGTCGGAAAGCGCTTGGTTCAACTCTCTTTGGTCAGGTACATGCCATTTACAATAGAAGCTGCTTCACTCCCCATTTACCCTATTCGCTTCGTGCACCCTAATAACGATCGCATCTTCCAGAATTTTACCGGTCTTTCCGATTCCTTATGAAGCGGACGATATGCTTCGATCTTTGAATGACATATTTCTTTTTTTTATTACATTTAATTATATTAAATACCAGATTATTTGGAATTATTATATTTCAATTACTCGTGGTATGGATCAAACGATTCATCCGATTACTCGTACTCTACGAAAGAAATTTACGAAGTAATTGAAACGAATCTTTATTTTAGATTCTTATCTTTTATCTTTATCTGGAATAAAATTTTCCCAAGCTCTAATTACGTTTCACAGTGTGTGTGTGTTTCAGAGTTAATTTCGTAAGAAGTATCCTTGACGCGTTAAAAGTCCTTTATCTGCGATCTGACGAAAAACATGTTGCATACACTTACCATTGTCGTAATCCTCTGGTTTGCCAATATCGCTGTCCGATGAAACCTCAGCTTTGGCCTCTGCAAGTCAGAAATAATTGCGTGCTCATGCAACATGCTACATCTATCGATACTTTGTAATTGTGTCTCCTTTGGATAACGAACAAAGTTCGTTAGGATAAAAAGGAAATTTGAAGCATCGAAATTTTTGCTCAAAAAATACAAACCTCCGTCCTTAGCAGCACAAGCCAATGTTTCCACCTGTTCATCGTCGCTCGACGAAGCGTAACGTTCCGTATCTGGGCAGATAGTCTCTTCGCCTATCGAGTTCAACAGCAAATAAAATTATCGTGCAACACCGATACTATTACGAAACAAGTTGAGACCAAGTAACATCGAAAATATTCGCCGCAACGCGAAGTAAAAAAAGCTATTCGGAAAATGGTCTGTAACATCGATTACGCGATGCAACATCGAACAACACGAAACGTTGAATAGAAAAATTTTGAAAAAGATCATGCTCGTTTGCTTAGGCTGCACAAAAATTATGTTAAAAGTAGGAGACTGTTACTTACCATTTGCTCGTTGACGCGCTTCTTCAAGAACGCTCTGCTTCGTTTGCTTGACAACTAAAGTTTCAAAGCGAGCATCGTCCACGAGAGATCGCCGTCTCGCTGGATAACCGTTCTAAATAAACAAAGCGATATTTCAATATTTAATCAAGAGTATTTTACAACGTGTCATAGCATAGAACGTGCATTACTTATGCGCATCTATAGAAAATTTAACTAATTGCATACTGTACGTATATACGAGAGCGAACCGTGTGTCACATCGTAGAGAATCGATAATTTGATAGTTAACGGCTGTGTATTTGAATAATTTAAGAACTCACAAAGAATGAATAATTAGCATTAAGTAATATAAGTAAAGACCATTGACGACGAGTTCTAACAATTTGAAATAAAAATAACAAACAGTAATTATTTTACGATATGTACCATGACATTCTCTTGCTTCTTAAACAAGCAATTTTAAATCGTCGAGTGTTAAATTAATTTAGTATACGATATGTTAAAGATAGGAAAATGCACAAAGTGGAAAAATGTAGCAAGGTATTCGTCGTAATATTTCATTAGTGAAATCTCTCCTTAGATTCCAGTTCTTCAATTCCATTTAAAAAAAGTATGAATTTACGTGGACATCCGCAGCCTACGCATCGCGATTAAATTACATTTTTAAACGGCGGATATCCTATCGGTAAGTGAAATCACGATGCTCCAACTGGCTGTTCCCGACGAATCAAAGTTTACCTGACGTTCAAAGAGCGGATAGCACGGTTGGAAATTCTGATAGAGATTCGAAGACGCGGAAATTAGCGCGCACAGCGGTCATCCGGCTGCCGTTGAAGGATCGGAAATTAGGCTCGAATCCTGGGACAGAGGGCACAAAGCGTTTCGCGCCCTCAAAGAGGATCGCGCTTCGACTAATCCTTGCGATTCGATTTTCTTGCTGTTACAGGCGAAAGGAAGTTGGAAAGGAGAATTCTTTGTCAGTACTACAAAAAGTTGGTAAAACTTTGCTAGAGAAAGAGAAGAAGGATAAAAAGGAGAATTTAACGAGATTTAATGGAATACTGAGAATTGACCGATCGAGAAGCTCGTTAGAAATTCTTAGACGTTGCAAAGCCCGATGCAACAGCGTCATTCAAATTCAGAACGACCGTTTTTCACGAATGGCACACGCAAGGTGGCACCCAGTTTTATTTTTCAAGCGTACAAAGCGGTTGGCACGGTTTACAGAAAACATGTAGTAATCCCTTACCAACACATCGCGCGAACTGGGCCAAGTACTCCGACGATGGATCGGATAAATGACCGATGACTCTATCGAACGAATGCGTCACGCGATGATTAACCGATTTAAAAATATTGTCTCGTTTGGTTTAATGAAAAAAATGTGACCGACTTTGACCAATATGATCGTTTACCGGTCAGGTAAAGCCAGCACTTGCGTTCAGTCAGTGCCGCGTGGTTAATTATCCCGATCGTGACTCATATTCGTTCGTTGATTCGTTAGTTCTATTCGAGCCATTTTCTGATATAGATTATTTTTTGTTTCGCGCGTACAGTATATCTTGTAAATGAATTTGACAAGAGAAGAAAAGAACGGAGTGAACGAACGAGGTAAAATCGTACGATTGAGCCAAGCAGTGGAAAATCGCGTAACAGATCGAATATTCCACGATCTTAATTTATTTGTATCGTTATTCGTATTGCTATTCGCTTGCCTGATATTCTCTAATTTAAATTAATTGTAAATCTCGTAGGAAGTTTATGGCACGTCGATCGAATCAAGAAACATAGTCAGCGTTCCAAGCGAATCCAACGACGAGTTTCGCGGTTGATTGAGATATTCGCATAGTACTAGCGTTTTTTGTCGATACAGCCGCGTAATGATGCATAACAAATGCATCCAAGGTCGATCATTATTTCGCCATTTCATACCAGCTTAGCGCTATTAGTTACTTTACACGGACTCGTCCACGTAACACCTATTATGAATTGTAGAAATGCAGTTGCCGGCTAAACAACGAAACGAGTTCTCCGACGTTGGCCGACCGTGCAAATTCGAAATTATATTCATCTCGATAAAGTCACGGTTAATTCGAGTGATAATCAAGAGGATGTATGATCGAGGGTTTAGCAAGGAAATTCCCTGAACGGGCAATTGCAACCTTTTAGAAAGGGAGGCACTCGTTTACGCATTGAATCGATCGCACGAACAAGAGGCAGAGATTCGTGTAGATATCATTGGCATTCTTCAGACAAACAGATTTTCGATTGCGTAAAAAACAAATCGAAAAGGAGAAAAAGGGAAAAAAAACGTGGAAAAACGTTGCAGGACGTCAACCACCACGGATTGTTACGCGATCAATATGCATTATTCATTTGATGCATTAGCATGATTTTTTTCAAACAGGAATCGGACTCGATGATTGAAATGGGCAAAACAAGACATTTAAATAGAACGATTAGCATAGTAGATGAACGAGCGGGAATTAATGCACGCTGTCTGTTACACGCGTGTGTACGTGTATGTATGCATGTGTACGTGAACGTATCTCGATTGATCGTCGATGTCGTCGATGAGCGATTAGAGGCGTTGTCGCACGCGTGGCGAGCCTCCAAAGGCGAATAACGGAGTTTAAAAACAGCGTTCAGGGCCTCTCCGCGGCTCTCGGTAACCATTGGACTTACAATCACTTCGTTCTCATATTTATATGACATATTTGTAATTATCATGCGGGAGCCGAGGTCGATCGATTTTGCAACGCGATACAATTATACGATGTTGCCGCGCGATCGGCTAACTTTTCTGTCACTCATCGAGGGTGTACATGACTAATTACGGGATTTTGTAATAAATCGATCGGCATGCGCGTCGATCAACAGCCAGCTTATTAGCTAATGCACGTAATTGACCGATTTAATTAATCCACCGAGATTAATCGGATCGAAGGATCTACGATGCGAGAAATTCGACAATCGTCGAGGAATCGATGCGAACGAGGGATGCGTTAAATTCATTCACAAAAATAATACAATTTTTATGTACGAATCTGTACGTTCCAGCAGAATATTATTCTCACTGTTGGAAGATGAAGAATTGCTGTTCTATTTTACATGCGTCGCAACGTATCAAATCGACGCAAGAAACTGGAGTTAAATTTAAACGATTCGAAAGATAATGCCAAACTGCTGCACTCTATTTTTTGAAAATTTCCATTTTCTTATATTTTTTCTTCTTTTTTTTTTATCAGAATACACGATTAGCATTTAGCAACCGATCGATTGACTTCTGAATATTCGTTACGGTCTATAAGAAGATGAATAATAGCGAAAAATGAATAAGCTACAGCTCGGAGGGACTACGTAATAGGCGATGAAATAGCCATTGGAAATGTTTTAATAGGAAACGCAACGAAGGCCGTGTCATTTTTCACCCCTTCGTTAGAATGACGCGAACACGATCGATAACGATCGAACGAGCGCGCGAATAGCGGATTCTGGATCCAATCTGGTAACTAGATCCGGCGTGTGCGAGAGTTCCGTTTCAGTGAGTCAGAGTCGTCGTGGCTGTTTCCCATTGTCGTCAACGGTGCATACGTAAATATGCTTACGTATGCAACGTTTCATTGTATACCGACAGATGCAGTTCGCCAGTAAAACGTAAGTTTCTTATGCCGTTAGGATTTCGAAAGCTTTGTGAAATGCTTGTATAACGAAAATGCATGATACCGTGATTTCCAAAATTTCGTCAGATTGTGGACCCAACTGTTTGCCTAACTGCTTGTTCGTATATCGACACGGGTTAGCGCAGAAGCGTTCAAGCTCGTAAAGTTACACGGAGAAAGTAAGGGATTAATGCTCACGAGTCAAACACGGGACCAACTGTGTGTCTTTGCTGGTGAAATTCGGAACCCAGGAATTTCACGTCATCGATTAAAAAGTTCGGTTTTTCATTCTCGATAGTTCGACGATCGCTGTACCAGCTTCTCGGAAGTTAAATCGATCGACTGCATTTTTTTCGTAATTTATTCGCGCCAGCGTCTCATCTTTTTCCTCGCTTTCCTTGTCTTCCACGACGTTTGACGCTTGGAAATCAATCATTTTATTAGTTTACTCAACGCGTTGCTCATTAGCGATTGTTAAGCTCCTTGGAAACAGGAAAACTCGGAACACGTAACGATTCGATATTGTTACTTTAGTACGAGAGATTGCTATTTTTAATTTGCTATTTTAATTTTAAATTGCTATTTTACAACAATCATAGAAATGAAATATAGCGAATAGGAAAATAAATGGAAAAAGAAGGTTCGATTCATGGTTGATCGATATAGCTCGAACGCGACTCGAATATACTTCCATGTGGTGAATTTTTCTATTTGCGATGAACAAAGAATCGATGAAGCGTCGAATTAAACGATGAAACGACGGACTTGGAGGATTCGAGCCTTCAAAAAGGAAGAAAAATATGCGAAAGCCGAAGTATTGCGCAAACAGAACGCAACGTTAGAACAAGACAGTGCGTGCAACTAATAAATCACGATTGACGGCACACGTCTTGATGATGAAGCACACGTATGAATGAAAAAGTTTGCCGCAGACCTTGCTGGGATGCCAATTAAGCCTTGTTACCGTGCGATTCGAAAAAAGAAAAAAGCGCGCGAAGAAAACGCACAGGGACGCGTCCTTGTGATTCTAATTCTCGGATGACCTGTTCCGAGGCGGAGCTCCCGTAACTGTTATGAATGGAAAAAAGAATCACGGCCTCGAGAAGAGGCTCCGATCGAAAGTCGCTATTGCGCGACTGTTCTAATGTAACGCGCCATTACCGAACGATCGAACTTTGCGAGCACGCGATTTCCTGACGACGTTTCGAAGCGGAATCGACGGAATCTTACGCGTTCGCTAAAGAACCGCGAGAGACGAAGTCGTAATTATAGAACCGGTGCAACGCGATTTATCGTCTCGTTCAAACGATTTAACATGCAACACAATCGAGCAACGATTGCTTATACGATATACGGCGGTTACAAAAAGTGTTTGTACATATCCTTCTTTTCCAACGAAGCGTTATCTTGCAAATAAATTCTCATTCTATGAAATTTTTACGGTCATATGAAAGTACTGTCGCACGATATACGAAGCTTAACGCTAGAAATACCACAGCAGTCAAAATGACTGGCTCTACAATTTTATAAATGTGTCAACCCTCGTTTAGTAATCCCAAATGGATTAATAATACGAAAAATGTACTACATAACATGGAATTGCTTCTGTAAGAAAGTAATAAATCAATAAATATAAAAATATTCTATTATTACGTATTTTTTAAAGACCAGTCATTTTCACTGGTCTTGGTAGAAATAGCTTCGTGTTAATTGTAGTTAATTATAGTTAACGGTAGTTTTAGTGTTAATACGCTTGAACTTAGTCGATCAATGTGTAAATGGTGTGATAAATAGAATAATTTCTGTCGTCACTGTAACTTGTGCCGATAAATGTAAATGATGCCACACGTTTAAAATTCTTCCATGGAAACTGAATGATCGAAGGGAAAAGCGTATGCACGCGTGTATGTATTTGTTTCATCGGCGGGTCTATGGAAAAGTGAAAGATCGAAGCGCACTGGCTGTTCGTGACTCTCGTCGATTTCTGATCTTACGTCGTTTTCACCTGTTTCAACGTCTTCCCCCCTTTCCTCTCTCAGCGTGATTCTTAATTTGAAACTTCCGCGATTGATCTGCGACGACGATGAGTCAGTGTATCGTAATAGTTTCGTCTCGCGTCGGAACGTTCGGCTCGTAGGAAAAGACGATAGCAACGATAACGATCTTCCGGCTCTTCGAGTAGAATAGAATGCAACGAATTTTGAATAACCAGATCATCGATTACCGCTCGATCATCGCAGTAATCGATCACGTGTACTTTCTCTAGACTTTTGGGCCTCCTTTTCGTTTCCAGTTTGAGAATTTCACTCGCTCTGTTTGGTCGGACGAAGAGCGTCGCGCTCGTATACGTGTGTGTATGCACGCGCTTACACGAACATAGGTTTTCGTTTATTTTTTTTATCTGTTACGAAATATACCGGACGTTTATCATGAAAGTCACGTAGGCAAAGATGAAAGAGGATTCTTCCGTAAGAAAGTTCCGAATATCTGGAATTACTAAACGATATACGCGTTTCTTGCGCGTTAGAAGACGTTTCGTTTCAATTTTTACGAGTTTCGTCAAGATAAAACGGAAGAACGACGAAATTTACAAAAAGTCAAGTTCGCGAAAATAGCGAGGGATCGTCGATGGAAACTCGTCGTGCGTTGCATTAACTGCAAGAAACAGGAGAAGCGAAACGAGCGAACGCAGAGCGGAGTACTCGCAATTACGGTACAACGCGCGAGAATCGTGGCAGTTTAAACGTGCGGCAAAGTTCCCGCGCTTTCCCGCGATCCTATTCGACTCCGTCTAACACTCGACTCCGCGTTTACCCTGACATAATCATTCGCCTTAACAACTTTTTAATCGTATCGTGAAAAACATTTACGCGTGATCAGGGCTGGTTTAAAATTCGTGTGCCAATTTTGCCTCTACAATCGAAATCACCACGATCGGTTTCCATTCTCTAACACAATCTCAAACTCTAAATACTAAACTACTCACCTCGATACTGTAAGACTTCTTGATAGCAAACATTTCGCGGTTCTTCTGCGCTGCTGCGACAGCCATCATATTCGCCGTGTCGTTCTTCGTGATGAAAACTCTTCAAGCCAAAGGATCGGCTACTCGACGCCTGGAGCTTTTCACTGCCGTCTGATCGAACGAAGTCGATGGATCACCGGGATAACAATGATTTATTTATCGTACAGGCAATCACGGACCACCGAAGAAATCTTCTTCTCGATGGCTTATTCTTTTCCAAAAAGAGCTGAATAACTCGGCTAACTGGTTACCGCTTTGCACTGCAACTTCTCTGGATGCAAGAGACTTCTCTCTAACTTTTCTGTTCTGTTTGTTTTCTTTTTTTTTTTTTTTTGCCTCTTGCGACTTCTTCTCCCTTTTGGCTTCGGTTCGATTCGATTCGTCTGATTTGACTCGACGGCAACGACGACAACAACAACGGCGGCGACGCTGTGACGTTAAAACAACGGGTTTCTCTCGTCTTAGTCCGCTTTCGATGAAGCGTACGAGCGAATGCGCCTACGGGGCGGATTGCTGCCGCATATAAACGTTGCCTCCCTTCACCGCCGGCTAATGCCGGGGTCAGGGGTGCCCCCACCCCACCCCTCGTTTCGGGTGGTCTAGCACCGCCGCCACCACCACCACCGCGTCCTCGCATTGCCAGCATCGCCGCTTCCACCGATCGCGCAGACCAGCTTTTCGAACACCACGAAGTGGTTCGACCGTCATTCCCCTTCCTCTTCGTTCATTCCTATCAAAGCTAACCCCTAAGACACGTTCCGTTGTCAATCCATCGGATTTAATCCCGCGACAATTGTGTAATTTTTTCCGTACAACGTTTTCACTGCTATCGTTAATCATCGATCGCCAAATCATCGGAGGCTTTTTACACAATTCTCTCTGCTCGTGTTCGACAGAACGACCTATGATTCTTTGGTCGCTAAATTACCTCGTACGTCGCGTAGAAAGAACTCGAGACAAGTTTCTCGTTCGTGTGAGTCACGAGAAATAAGATTGCGATGTTTCTCGCGGATTTTTCAAACACCTGATATGGGATAAAGATTTTGTTGTAAACGACGTGCAATTGCTGAATAATCGGATAGATAATTAGCTTGTACGGGTGTTATTAACGGTGCTATTAACGTGGCTATTAACGGGAAAGTAATCTCTGCAAAGCGATTTTATAAATAGCACGCGCTGGGATATTCTCTGCGAAATGTCATTTCTTCGAAACAAGCAGGAAATTTTCCACGGCCGTTTCCGTGTGACCGGCGCGATCAACGTCATTGACACGTCACGAGTCACTTGAGATTCAAGCATTTGGGAACTCCCAGTCGCGAATTCTCTACGGTAGTCCGTTCCATTCACGCCATGAATTCCCCGTAAACGAAGAGATCTTGCCCGCTGGTAGGAAGAGTAGAATAGAAAGAGAAAGATAGAGAGGACCAGTTGCCTGGATTTCCTCTGTAGCGGACGGTCGTGCGCGAGTCACACCGTCGCGTCGTTCGATCAATACACACGATCGATTTACTATGCCGACACGTTAATCACGTTCGATCCGGATCGTCGATCAAACAGTATCGTATCGTTGCATTACGTTAGAGACACCTGTTCCACGGTGACGTGATTCTGGGAATTCCGATTCCCGGCGAAACCAGCAAGGAAGTGCCGTGATCGAAACTTGACAGTTGTCACACGTTCTCTCCCATATCGCTAACCGCAAACCAAAACATTGTAATATCTAAGTTGTTTATTTGAATTATAAATTTGCGCGTATCAGTGTAAATGGTGCAACGAAATTACCAGGGCGTTGTTCTCTCTGTTCTCGTTTTGGATCGATTTTAGATTTTAGAAGTACGACAAGCCGGAAGTTTCGGAGTGGCCTTCCTCTTATCTAACGTTAAAGATCCATACATTATATAGTAATAGGATCATTAAGAATATAAAATTGCATAGATCTCAACGATACCGTGCATACATATACGGCGATCATACGCGCCTTGATTCTATCGTCCTGGTGTTCTAAATGAGACGAGATCTTACTTTCATGCATCAAGGCCGCTCTAAGAGCACGGAAACGGAGTGGCACTTGCTCTGCGTCAGGGCAACAAGACGCGTAATCCAGCGGTTCTCGAATTACCGAGTCCCATAAACCGGTCTGCACGTTCGATTCGTACGTACGCGCGTACCTATTTTTTTAATTTTTCTATCGTTGTCTTTTTTTCCTCCCTTTTTTCTTTTCCTCTTTTCCATTAGATAAATCTTGCGTCAATGGGAGAAGAACGCGTAAACGAGGTATTCCACGATCCTGATAGACGGAGCAATATTCAAGGAACAATGCTCCTCTACGTTTGAGATTTGAAAGTCTCGCACAATTCAACCTCTCGAACAACGAATCGATCGACTTCATTTTACGTTTTCTAAGTTTAAGGAGAAAACAACTTACTTCTATTTATTTATAGCAACGAGATGACACGACGGATCGTAAATTGGTTTTCCTTTGAAAATTTTGCAAAGTACCTAACGTAACAAAGCAAACTGCTGCTTGCGACATCGCATCACTTTCCTACAATTTCTCGAGTTTATTAAAGTATGGGCTCTAAAATCTGAAAGATCCTGTTAGGAAAGTTCTGGCTTGCGGGTGTAATTCGCGTTCTTTCAACAGGTATACCGCTCGAAGCAACTGCAGAATCGTTTACGTTATATTCTGATTTTGATAGCCACTTCTCGTGTTCCTGTGTCTTATCGCAGTATCATACGAACGTCAATTTGTTAAATTTATACAACGTGTCGAGTTATGAAGTATACGTTATTATAATCTTTTCGCTTCCTATCTGTTTGCCGATGCAATAGAACGTTTACAGCAGCGGTCCTCCTATTGTTCCACGCGTATTTCGATTCCGATAAAACGCTGTTAAGAAATTATGGTAAGAATTAACATTGAACTCTGTAACGCTACTCTTTGAAAACTTAATATTCGTTTTCTCCTCGTTGCACGAATCTTGCCTGCATCGATGGAATATAAAGATCTGCGCAAAAATACGACTGAGACAATCGACGATACTCGTGAATGAAGAGATTCGTCAACAAGAACGTGTCACGTATGTCAAAATGTACGGGGTATCGACATGTTTGAACGAATAATAACGAAACAACGAGAGAATCGTGGCAAACGATTCCCAACGAGAAATGTTAATTACTTAGGTGTCTTCACTTATTACGCGTACCTTGTGACTTTACGAAATACAGCGCGCATACTGTCGAGATATTTATTATTCGAGACGTTTCAATATTAGGAATCTGGGATAGATGGTAGAAAATTCTTAGATAAAAATATTTATGGTACGGCTAACACCAATATGTCACATGTACGTTTATGTGACGTTTCAACGCAAGAATTGTGCCATTCACAGTCGTACGATGATTATTAACATAAGATAATACATATACGTATTTTATTATATGTCAGTATCCTCGAGCTGTCCACACGTAACGAGTAAAACACGCGCGGCGGTAATTTTTAAAATATCTTTTCAAATAAAATTCAACTCGTAATGTCTTACTTAACGTACATATTAATGATTTACAAAGTAAATGAAGCTTGAAAAGTACCATTAGTGAATACGGTGTATGTAAGACCTTCTACTACTCCGTTTCTATACGGACGATTGTAAAAATTTCCATGTGGCCACTCGCCAACTTGTATGGAAACGTCCCGACGCTAATAATTCTGGTTATAGTTCTTAACGACTATTCCTCCCGTGTTCTAAACATTTCCAGGTAATCCCGACAATTTTCAATTAGTCTCGGGCATTTGTGAACACGGTTAAATAAATAACACGTCGAAAAGTTCAGGCGTATCTCGCGACTGCAATTTCCCGCCGCAAACATATTCTCATATACACAAATACACGTGTATTCAAATATATAATCTGCCTCGTTTGCGCAGCAACAGTCATCGTATCACTGTCGCAATGATCCTGTTTCCTATTAAAGCGAAGTAACAAGGCCCGGTTCTCCGTTATTTTCCTTATCTTCGATACCTATCGTCGTGTCAGTGACGTCCATTATTGCTCGAATCTTTTTACCGCAGACATTCCTTATAGGCGGGAAAACAAAAAATAAGGGGACTCTAGCAGGGCATCCTAAGAGGAAACACGCTGCGATTAAATGCCATAGTTTCACGAGGATAACATTCTTCCCCGTGATACCTGACTAACATTTTTTTCTTTTTTTTTTTTTTTTTGTTACAATGTGATTCATTACGACGTTCGGGATTACCGACGATTGATGTGTATATAAAATATAAACGCAACGAGACACTGATTGCCTCCAAGGAAAGTGCAGAAGTTTCCTTTGTCTTTTTTTTCGCGCATAAACAATCTACACAGACCTTGATCGATATATAGCGTCACAGGCACGCAAAGAGTTTGATACATTTTGTTGCGCGTTTCTCGAAAAGTATGGCTCGAACGCGCGGTGGTTGAACGATGTTTGAAATTCGCCACTGTGCTACGAAACTCGCGGCAAACGTTTAATTGCCACGTGGGATCGCGGAAATGCGTGTAAGGTCGTCCTGCTTGTCGCATAGGTAGGAAAAACGAAAGGGAAATCGTCGGATAAATTGCAACGCGTGTCGCGTATTTCCGATTTTAGAAAGAAATTAGCAAGAAATAGACGAGGCGAAGTCGATAATTTAGGGGTTTACGTTTCTATCCACCGATCCAATACGATACTTCTTTCCTAATAACTTTCTCTCACGAAATCTTTGGTATGCACGTGTGTTAGAAATGTTATCTAGATGTAATCAATTACAGTATAATTAACGATAGAGAATCTCAAGATTCTCGAAATACTTCATTCCTCCAGTTTCGATCGATTTCTTTCAAATTCCAAACCAGTTTCTGTACATTTCAGCAATATTATCTAGTATTATAATTCGGAGATCTTTAACGAATATCTCAATTTCTCTTTCCTTTTAAGTAAACTGGTTTCTCAAAAACCTCTGTTAGACATGTTCGTTTATTGTGCAACCTAAGATTAAATCTAAACTAATCTCAGAGCGTCGCAGGTGTGGAAGCGAATATGTTAACTTATTAGTTTTTTATCACTTCAGTGTCATCGTAAAATAGAACGTTTTCTCGCCGGTTTGACAGCATTTTTGCTCAAAAATTATAAGATGAAGAAGATCTTTAAGTACAAAGCGTCAAGTAACGCAGTTGTACCGAGCAATCGAAGCGAAATGAAAATTGATACGAATGTACGCGTATCCTGCAGAGTTTCTAAGATACTCCGTAAACAACCTTTTTTTCGTCGATACAAGAAAAGCTCAAGGATACGTAAGATTTAACACAAGATACAATTTATTTGCCTGTCGGCAACTAGTTCCGCTCTGCGTTCGTTCTGATATTTTTCAGCCGCTAATTGTAGTCGACTAATACACTTAAACTGTATACACTTTACGCGATATGAGATTACAATCGTATTATTAGTAGCATAATCATCGAACGCAAGCAATAACTTATACAATATCCGGATAATTAGTTTACTAATGTAACTCGATCGTCTAGAAGCGAGCCTTGAACGCGTCGGAACTGTAAACGCAACACGGGGGCACGGTTATGGTAATTAAACCGGCAATAAACTCGTCCACTTGGTATCCAACTCTTAATTTCTACGCCTGGTTATGTAATTAATCGGAATACCGTTTGTTAAGCCTGTCTCGTTTATAAGATCCATCGATAGTTTACTCAGGAACAACGAAATCCGTCGTTGCGATCTTTAAATTTAAGTGTCCGACCACGCCAGATAGGCAAATAGTCGAACGCAACTATTTGCACGTTCAGTGACATTTTAACGACGCTTTCTTTTCGCGTGTAAGTGGCAGACTTCTTTCGCTCGATTCTAGGAGACATAGAAAAGTCGAATTTCAGGAAAAACTTTTCTAGTAGGTATAATACGTAAACGCGTGACGCAATCGAATCAAAGATTAAAATGCTTGGAACAACACAAACCGGTGATTCCCGTTTGGCAAACGGCCGATTATTGTTATGACGAACGACAACCTACGACTTTTACGTGGACGCGTAATTATGCACTCGCGTCGGGCCGTGATATACGCACGATGTCTGATTTAAATCGCACGTGCGAAAAGCCTGCTAATGCGGTAAGTCGACACGTTCGCCACTTTACTTCGAAGGGTATACGTGCACTATCCTATCCCCTGTAAATTACTTTCTATAAGAGGCTCGCGCACATACAGTTCTGTGCAGAAAGTTTTAAGTCTTTAATAGCGATCTCATAATAGTAATTCATTGTGTATTAGGAATCATATATTTCGTAAATATCGTCACTATGGTGCTATATAGAGATCTATATGTCTACTTCTTTGTAATTCTTCTAATTTTACTTTGCACGTTAAGATCGAGATTTTTTATTAATTCTTGTGTTACACACAGATATCCTGCACGTTTTATTATATACACAATTTTATTCATCCAGTCAGAATTTCTTCTTATGCCGATCCCATGTTATGCGATCTCATAATAGTAATTCATCATATATTAGGAATCATATATTTCGTAAATATCGTCACTTTGGTGCTACATAGAAATCTTTATGTTTGCCTACTTCTTTGTAATTCTTCTAATTTTACTTTGCATCGAGAGATTTTATTAATTCTTGTGTTACGCACAGAAATCTTGCACGTTTTATTATATACAAAATTTTATACACCAAATTAGAATTTCTTCTTATGCCGATCCCATGTTCGCGATTTATGTTTTTATCCTTTTATTCATTTACAGTATTAAAATGTTTATTAAGGCTAAAGAAATAGTAATTCATCATATATTAGGAATTATATATTTCGTAAATATCTTCAATATGGTGCTACATAGAGATCTATATGTCTACTTCTTTGTAATTCTTCTAATTTTACTTTGCACGCTAAAATCGAGATTTTTTATTAATTCTTGTGTTACGCACAGAAATCTTACACGTTTTATTATATACAAAATTTTATACACCAAATTAGAATTTCTTCTTATGCCGATCCCCTGTTCGCGATTTATGTTTTTATCCTTTTATTCATTTACAGTTTTAAAATGTTTATATCTGTATAAATTTATATACTGGTAAGGGTAATTATAGTATATTTATTAGTTATATTTATATTATATAGGGTTATATTTATTAGTATATATATAGTATATTATAATTAGTATATTTACAAGGCTAAGAAATTCTGACTTTCCTAATGTCAATATGCTTATAAAACCACAAAAAACTTATTCCGTCAGTGGCAGCTCTCTGGGGTTTTCCTTCTCTTGAACTTCTATACGGAATTCCCCTGCTGGTCTTCACGGGTCGCTCCGTGCCTTCGAGTACCGGCGACGCGGAAGTGGTCACTTGTGGAGGAAGTTTTGCCAATCGTATTAAACTGATCACCATCCTTGCAAGATCAAAATGTATACAAAAAATCAATCCACGTGTTACTCCCCTACCAACGACTCTCATCTAGCATAGTTTAGAGTTAGCGTGCATCAATAGTTTTCCGCTAGTTGCTTCTCACTTAACCCGTTTTCAATTCAGAAACGTTCACGCCACCCACACCCAGTTTGTGTGTAGTCCATTTCGTAATAAACGTCACATATATCAGCAAGTGATTCTTGCCACGCTTTATCTTACGGGCAAATTATCTTTATCAACCCTTTTACTTGGTGGCAAATGTTCTTTGTCAGCTTATCACTCCGCTGGCAAATAATCTTTGCCGCTACGTCTTTCGAGCCCAGTGTCTCGAACGGAGCAGTTACCGAGGTACTTGAAAGGCAACGCGAAAAACAAGCACAGAAATTTATTAACGAGGTACAGATATGGGAAAAGTATGAAAGGTAATCAACGCTGCAAAGGAATGGAGGAAAAGACACGTACGTAGGATATGTGAAGATGGAAAGGAGAAATCTAAAATATGTCATAGCGGAATGCGAACAAAAATAAGGGTACAGAAGCAATTGCGAAAACTGTAGGAGAAGACGAGAAAGGAATTGAAGCTTCGAAGAAAATAGAACAGGCGAGGAAGAGGTAAATGTGCATACCGAAAGACAAAAAAAATCGTATCGCCAAGTTTTTAATTGAGTTGCATATAACACGGTTAGGAAGAATAATACGAATAACGATAGAACAATAAGAAAGATAATAACAAGTATAACGTAATCGCGTTTCTTAAGAAGTAACAGCGCATTCGAAACAACTTCGGTGTATCCTTATGTTGGTTCGTAAAAAAATTTCATCGAGATACTTGCGCGAACCTATACGTCACAAAGTACGAAACAATGCGAAACATATCGGCGAACGCCTGCGTTTGCAGCCACCAAACGATTTCAAGACTCGCGATAGGCAACGACTTGTTTCCTAATCGACCGCCTTTAATCGGATAAAATCTTTTATTACGCATCTGTTGGTATTCGTCCGCAAGTAATATCCGTTAGGCATACTTAACGTTGCCTGTGTTAATGCCTGGCGTATTAATATTCATTATCGAGGGTGTGTAAGCCGGTGGGATTCATAAGTGGCCGGTATTAAACATGCATTCGCGAATCTCGGCCGCTTACGAGTAAAGCTAACCGCTGCATAACGATAACGTCGTTTGATATTTAAACGATCGATATTGGACGTTTGATAAATCGTTATCAGCGGTTAGCGATTATCGAGCAAAGTACGACACTTCGATGGTGATATCGACGCGTCGACACAGTGGCGGACAAACTGTTTCAATTGCAATTTATGCTCATAATATAATATATAACATATTTATGCGTAATAACGACCAGATGATCGATCGATAACTATGCCAATGGAAAGAGAGAGGAGTTGTTTTTACGATCGCACAAAGAAACCCGGCGTCGACGGGAATCGAATCGAAGCGGAACCGCAGAAAAATCGCAACGAGTCCCCCGCCCCCCGCGTACGCGAACCAGAAATGTTATCACTGCTACTGCATTCCGCGTGGAATTCTACTAGGTTCCAGTCGCAAGGTCGGCAATACGTGACATCGCGCGCGTGCCCCATCGGTCACGCACGTTGTTCCATTTCGTTTGGATCTTAGAAGGGAGGGTGAAAATAAAAGATCAAACTCGATCGTGGAACAAATCGTCGATGATATTTAGGAAACAGGTTAATTAACTAGTAGCGCGATATCATCGGTAGACTGTGAATTTTTGTCCATTTACGGGAGAAACTGAAACTGCAAGAATCTATAAAATACACGTAATACGCAAAAATGTGCAATATATGAAAAATATCTAAACTACATCCACTACGATATTTACTTCGTGAAACAATTTTTTTAATTAACGAGAAGCGCGACAAGCAACGATAGATTGCGACGTTTTATACTTTCGCGGCAGATTTGGTGGTGCAAGGCCGCGTAGAATACATATAATACGCGAAATTATATAATTATATTCAAAGCATAATTATCATTATAACGTTTAGTATAAAACACAATTCTTTACGCTTAGATTCTTCTTTTTTTAACTGGTCGCTAAAAATTAACCCAAAGAATCGATCGAACGAAAAGGTAAGGTGTTGCAAAGACGCATAGAATACATATAATACGCGAAATTATATAATTATATTCAAAGCACAGTTATCATTATAACGTTTAGTCTAAAACACAATTCTTTACGCTTAGATTTTATTTTCTTTTTTTAACTAGTCGCTAGAAATTAACCCAAAGAATCGATCGAGCAAAAAGGTAACACGCGGAAGAGAAGGAAAAAGGAAAGGAAGGGAGGAAAAGACCGAAAACGACGGGACGAAATGATCGCGTGAAACGAAGCACCGCAACGGGTTACCCGTGGGATTTTCCACAAAAGAAACGAAACTTTTTCATCGAATGAGGTCTGGGTGAGTTCAATGCCTCTACCTCTCTCTTTTCATCCGTGGAATAGACATCGATGGTTGTATGGTGGCCAGTCGACTACCGTGTAACACATGCACCGATTGCTGAACGATTACTCACGTCCGGGCGGGGCGATTAACGCCGCGAAACAGAAAGCAATTCGACCTCGGCCGGAACCAAACTCAAGGACCAATTATCCAGCGACTGGTAGATCGTTTTGCGATCCTGCGTCACCGCAGGAGGGGTGTCTATAACGAAGAATTCGTTTCGCTGCTACGACAGGGTTCCGCTTAGGTTCCGTTTCCATCGATTCTCTTCTAGTCCGTTCGATTTGTTCCTTTTTGCTGATCTTTGTACGCGATCGAGTATAGATCGATGTAACGTAATGACAGATCTGTCTGTATCCTGCTTGATGTACCTTGAATCTGCCGAGACGGAAGGATACGAGTAAATAAGAAAATCGTTCGAAGAAGATGAAGAATTTTTACGTTTCGTTGTGTTTTGTTAAGCCTACCACGGCCTCGAATGTTTTTCGATCCGATGTTTTATTATTAAATTCCGCGCTTTTCCGAGAAAAATAAACTTTCAATGCGAAATCGTAGCGGAAAATTACGCAGGTTAATGACTGTTTTTCTTTTACGTTCGCAGATAAAACGAGAGAAACACGAGTCTTGTTTTATTTTTCAATTTTTAAATTCAACACGTTGTCAATTAATCTCATATTCATAGATTCTGGAATTTAAAATACCGACTGTTGTAAAATTAATTATGCGGTCGGATCTTTTTTCTAAATTTCATTAATTTAGGAAAAAGCGTACAAATCCGAGGATACCTTGAGATAGGATCAAGTAGAAGAGGGAATTTAGTCGAGAACTGTGCTTAGTTATCGAAAATGGTTAGAAACAAACAATTTATCGTATATTTTGTTAAATATTTGTATCGTCAGGAGGTTCGATTACGAACCGATTACAAACGCGATCTCGAGCAGCTGCGTGACAGCACGAAGTTGCGCTACATTTCTAATTTTTGCTTTATAACAACAATTTTGTTTAGTTTTATAATATTTTTAAGGAAATTACATTTTCTTTTATGATTTACCGCCGCTTTGTTTCTCAGAAACGATCAACGAATCGGGTTTCAAAATTACGTATCACGCGTTTTACGTAAACGCGATCCTCAGAATTTTGATAGCGGAATGGTAAGATTCTAATTAATTCGTTTTACCGGGAAAACCACATCCAAGACGGGAGAATGTGTTTGTGTAACACGGTGATTTCGCTTTGCGGAAGGTCGTCGTATTGGTTTCTTTGTAATTCTTGCGTAAAGGAAAATGTTGTCGCGAGTCAACAACCGAGTAAATGTAGTAAGTAAATCTCGCTGCTGTACGCGGACGACATTTGCATCGCCTTTTTCATCGCGCTATATTTAGATATCTGTGATCTCACGAATCTCAGTTGATTCATTCCGGGTGTTTTTCACGCCGATGTCTTTCCAGCACTTCGCACCTTGCACAGCTGTTGTCTCGCCGTTTCAATTCGCTCGAGAATCTATTCATCTGCTTCTTTCGTAAACGACGATACAATTTCGTATTTAATTTTTTATTCGGATTTTATACATTTAGATTTCGGAATTGAGGAACTTTCTAAAACGAGAAGAACGATGAAACTAGCAAATTGAGATTGAAATTTTTGTTTTCTTAATATTAATCATATTAATTGCTCATAGCTCCCAAAAGAGTTTGTTCTTTTCCTCCTTACGAACTAAATAAAAATCTCATTAAAAAAGTAATTCAACTATTTGACTAGAAAAAAAATAATGTCTGTTTATAACAGGTATTAATAGATTTTATTTCAGAAAACTCTTTAGTTACGAATATACTGGTACAGTGTAAATACTATAAATATAAGTATTGTTCTAGACGAAGGTAGAAAAGATTAAAACGTTCCTCGACCTCTGACCCAGGTTGAATTAATCATCAACATGTTTATAAACATCAAATCCTCCATTTCTGTTTCTTTCTTCCATTTTTTTCCCCATTTACTTTTTTACTTTTCTCCTCTTCGTACTTTTTGGAAGGGTTGGTTTAGAAACATCTTCACGGTCGATACTGCGTGTACAATCGAAGTCGAGCTCGGTTCCAGAACGCGGGAAATTGCTGTGAGATTGACGGGCCAACAATGAGCGTGCCAGTGGCACGAAGGCCACTCTATCAGGCTACCGAGAGGTTTTTAATAATTACGAGAGCTCGCCATCGCGACGATCCTGCACATCGACGCGTGGAACGTTCGAAAACAGCTCTGGCTACGAGACCCACGCGTTTCCATGGTGCGGTTAATGTCAATGCTTTTACGCTTTTGCACCGTGAAACTGGGCGTAATTAAAACGCCAATTATCTGTTATGTTTTATATCGCACGTAGATTTTTTTTGTCAAACCTGTTATCAAGTCTGTGCAACAGCTGTCGATGGACCGTTAGTGAAATTACACTATGTACAAGCATTTACAATGTGTTGACTCGATACGCGTTCCAGTTATTTTTAGAAACTTAACCAACTAGTTTCGACCAAGCTCGAAATATCCAGCAACATTTTTTGCAGATTTCTCGATATCTGAATTAAATTAGTACAAGGAAGGACACTTATCTGAAACGTGACACACATTCTGCAGCTATAAAGGTTAGTGTCAAAAAAAAAAATATATATATATATATATATGCAAATGTATTCTATAGATAGAATCAATTGCACGATTCCAAAAGACACGAAAGTAAAATATAACAACCGTATTATGGAAAACAGTCCATTCTATAGGATTTTTCAATTCATTAACGAAGTGACGCGTTACGATGTTCGAAGATAGTTCTTTGCACTTTGTTCATTGTTCGTAAATTGCGTTAAGTACAACGTTATTCTTCTGAGAACCTTCGAAGTATTATTGTCTCGTTTCCATATACATTTCATATTTTAATGTTATCTCGTTATTCGGTAATATGAAATATTATCAAAGATGTCGTATAATATCAGGTGAGAACAGTTACCTTCTTTTCGATCCTATCGAATTTGTCCCTGAAGAGGTCAAAGAACGTATTAAAAAAGTCTGACTCGTGCAAAATGATCAATGATCGTTCGTAGATATTTCATCGACGACCAATGCCCACGATCACTCTTCCGTCAATTTGCTTCCGCCACTTGACCTTGAGCCCCGTGTTTACCCTGTCGATTCGCGACTTCCTGAAAACAGCGCGCTCTCTCAAGCAAGTTCTTTCTCTTCCTCCAATGTCATTGAAACGGAGAATTTCGACAGTCGCTCTATAGGTTACACCAGGCCCCGGAAATCCATCGTTTCACCTTCGATTCTCGCCATAGACTGTCATCGCACCGGAACCAGATCTCGATCAAACGCGTGTATCTGTAAATTTTAGCCACAGAGACAAACAAGAAACGGTATAGCGTTGGTCTGGCTAAAAAAAAAAAAAAAAAAAAAAAAAAAAAAAAGGATCTTCTGCACGTTCCGTCGGCACGTCATTTTCTTACGTAACTTCGATCGGTTTTTCGTAATGCCGGTCGAACTGCTGATCGGCTGCTTTTACCACGTGTTCAGTCTGCCGGAGGTTGTGACAGGCGATTCAACGAGTTCAAGGAACGCTCATCCTAGTTTTAACCTGTCATTGTCTCGCGTCCGATTAATCAACGAGCAACGAAGCGTGATCGTTTTCTCGAGTCGTGATCGATAGTGAATCGTGAAATGCTCGCGAGGTCGGCGCGACTTTGGAATTTCTACAGTGAATTTAACCCTTTGCACACCGAACAGCGATTTATAGTCGATGAGGGATTCCCTCAAAACTGACAATTTGGATGAATTTTCATATTTCTGGAAGTGATAATCGTATCTGTGTTACCATGTCCTATATATTATACCATATACCATAGGCGCTATAATTATATAAATTTAATTCTTCGATATCTATTATTATATTGTGGTATTATGATATTTATTATAATATATACATATATCGTGAATATTATTATATTCAAATTTGTAAAATTTGTTACACACGAAGGAATATATTAGGTCGTCCGAAAAGTTTCTTTCCTTTTAGGTAGGAAATAATAGGTGCACGACATTTTCCGTTTTATATTATTTTATCGAATTACGTATGTTCTACTTTATTCTAGCAAAATAAAGATCACAACGTTCGACAGATTAGGTTTCATGTTTGTATAGAAATGCATCGTTGTAAAAGACGGGTCTGTAAAAGAAAGACACTTTTCGGACATCCTAATATTTCGTATCGAAATGAATGAAACGAATTAGAGTTCGTTTTAACATAGGATCGCGAAAGGTTAAGAATTTTGAAGGAAGACAAGATTTTGTATCTTCGTTCAACGAGACATTGTATCTCTCGTCCAAGTTTCGTTCTACGTGTGTAAATGGAATAGTTAGAGCGAGACGTCGATTAAATAAATAGACGTGAAGAGGAAAATGAAAATTAAAAATGAAGATAAAGGTCGCGCGAGGAATTTTTCTTCGTATCTACTTGGAGGAAAATCTTCTCGAAACGTTTCCATGATTCGACGATAATTCTACCCTCGGCGAGTTAAGCTCTTGGAATGCCTTGGAATTTTATGGCCGACGTACCTCGGTTAAGACTCGACATATTTCATAGGGATCTTCTAGCGATTCACGAACCACTTATTCTGGATAAGCAACCATAATCGAGATTTCTGACTCGCGGTGACATCCCGACGGAAACCGACCGTCTTCGTCCATGTCACGACGTTACGAAATCAACAGTCACTTGGTCGATTCTATCGTATTATAACGTAACATATACTACGACGTTTGAAAACTATATTATTCAATCGAACAACGATTCCTCGATTTTTCCCGTATCTGCAATTTCGAAATAACGAACGATATTTTATCGATAAAACTTCCGAATAAGAATCTCGCGATTCTGTCGAATTTTACGGATTTACGTGTATCTACAATTCAACGTATAAGACGTCGTGTGAACGATGTTCATTTAAATCGAACAAGAACCTTTCCATTTTTTCTATATTCTTATTCTCCAGATAGGAAGCTTATCGATGGAACATTCAAAATTCATGATTCTCGTTAAGAAAGTTGTATCACAATTGTGCTTAATTGTTCGCCGAGTAATACGAGTCAACGCAACGTTAAATCGAAGGTAAAGGGCGAGAAGAAAACTACAAGTACGGGACGAAGAAAGATAAGAAAGAAGGAAGAGAGGAAAGACGCCGCGTGGTTAGAATCGTCATGCTGGTATCTCGAATCGTCCTTTACGATTTATTTCACGATCGACGAGATTATACGTTCTTGCGATCGGACGCGATACAGGTATCTAGATTTTATATAGAACGTAAGAAAAACAGTGGGCACATTGTACCGTGAAATTGTTGCGAAACGGGGAATACATTAGTAGGAGCGATGTTAAAATCGGTGACTAATATGTTGATCGGTATTGCGATAACTTTTTGTTAGCAGTGAAAACCCGGTGGTAAGAGGCGTACAAATATCGCATGTAGACATTTTAATCCTTGATTCGAAGACAAAGAGATCGAACAACTGCGTCACGTTTTCTATTACTGTCGTTAGCGAGTCGAAGCAAGCTCTTAGACGTCTAGCTGTCTGTTGCGATTTCAGCGATAACTGTACGATCGTTTCTCGAAGAAATTTATCGGATAAAAATAAGAATTTCGAAAGAAATTGAGTAGAAGCAATCGATGACGGGGGAAAAGAATTTTAATGCTTTAAGAAACTCTTTGGCGCGTAACTGAAACGAGAAATCAGTCGTTTGATTCTTTCGTAATTGTGCTTTAGTTTTAAAAAATTCTTCAATAACGATAAGATATGATTCCATAGAGAATGAACCAAATGATACAGCGGAGTTTACTCTTCAAAGCTATCAGAGAAATATATTGGCTTTGTTTCGTGGATAGGGTGGATAAAGTATCGGTGCACGTTTTTATTTCAAGAACGAACAGAGTCAAACAAATGTGTTAGAGTTTAATCCTAAAATGTTTAAGAGAATAACTCTGCTGGAAGACACGATGGTTATGTTGAAATAATGTTAGGTGATGTCTATTAAACAATATTACAGAACTGAATGTACATAAGCGATATGGATCGTCGACAGTTGGCTAGTTATTCTCAGACTGACTGTAGGTAGTGACCCATGGGTCCCTTAAAGATCTTTAACCCCACTCTCTATACAAGTGTATACAAGTGTAAGTGTGCTGTTGAAGTGTCTGTGTAGGTGTCTGTGTGAGTAATATCGTTGTATTCGAACAAAATGCAAGTAGGCTTTTCTAATTATCATTCGATATTATGCAAAAGATAGAAAAGATACTACTCGTAATAACTATAAATAGCATGGCTACGATTACAGGACAATGATACTAAAGCAAAATTCACATGGGTCCACGGTTAAACCATAGCGTTCAGCTGTAAGGGTTGAAAGAAAAGAAAATTATTTTGGCGGACGGAGTCAGTGCGGGACAAACGTAGAATAAAATACAAGAAAGTTCCATTCTATGCGTAAGGTGTGTTTACTCGCGTATCGGGACTGTGATATAACGAGACACGCGTTCTACGTGTGCTTGGCGACCTTGCGTGGATCTCGAGTGAAACCTAAGACAGCGAGGGATGCAAATTAATCCTTAATTATTGTAATTATTTAGAATGTATGTGATCGTTAAGCGTTGCAGCACGGTTGGCTTAACTCGATCGAGTAGCAGTAGAAATGTTTTGTCAGTGTCTAAGCTGTCAATGAATAGGATCTGATAAACGGGTCTATAGCTATTCGAACGTTTAGAATTTTATTAGTTGCCAGCGTAGCTATCTAGCGACACCGGAAATTACATATCAAATACGGAAATATTCGGTAGAGTAATAACGCTTGATAAGCATGTTGAAAATCGAAACGCAAATTAGAGATCCAGATTGCACACGTCTACGTGCACTGTGTAATTTCGTCAATAATTTTATTAATACGCGATGACCTACATTGAATAAACAACAAGTGGGACAAAAGCAATTTGGTATTTTAGCTCGTCGTTGGTATTCCAGCAACCGCACGACCAATTAAAATGATTCGTCAATGGGATGTTTCCACGTCGGAAAACAGGTGTTACTGGATGGCGTGTGATTTCAGGAAAACAAATTTCTAAACAAACTTCGTCTCTTCGGTTCTGTTTGGAGTAGCGTGAAATTGCATAAAAGTCAGCGAGTTATTTCATTAATTATCGCATTATTTAGACGAAAGGAAGAAACGAATTCACGAAACGAATTCGTCGTTTCATAGAACAATTCATAGATTGATTTTAGATACAAAAAAATATAATAACGACATTATGACTCAAGGACAAACGTGATCAACTCTGTTCGATCGATCGCTTGGGTATATTTTTAACCGTAATCGAGAATAAAAAATATACCGTAATTAAATACCACTACGGCGTAATATCAACAATCGATTTAAATGTAAAATTTAATTAGAGACAACTACGGAATGAAAAATAGCTGAAAGGAAAAAATCAAATCGCTAATCAATAACAGCGTTTCCGACGAGAATTACAAGGAAAATGATATGTAACATGACTCTTCGATAAAACCTGTCGTTTCGAGTTACTACACTTACTTAAGAACGACTCCTTTTCGACTACACTTCATCCGTATCTGTCAATAACCTCTCATGGGGAATCCTACGGCAGTGGGTCGACCGGTTGTCGAGTCGCGGTTTTTCCCCGTTCCCGACATCACACCATGTAATTCGAGTTCGCGGAGGCGATATTCCTCGGTGATTAAAACCTTTTCCTCGTACATTTAAGGAGCTAGTACATTGGAGTGTCTTCTTATTTGAGTATGTTAGAAGAAAAGGCGATAGAAGCGAGAAATCCTTTAATTTGAGAAGATCGCGGGTAATATTACATTTCAATGTAGAAGTTTCCAAACATCAAAATACATTTCAGCAGTCTGTATGTTGGATTGGCAACAAAGTGACTGCGGATTTTGTCATTACCACCTAACGATAAAATCCGCAATCATTTAGTTGCCAGCCCGATACCTTAGTACAGTGTATACTCTATATCACTAGAATTTTTGCAAAAGAAACGAACACGGGAGGAAAAGACTAATATTTGTTAAAAATTCGTTGAAATCCCGTAAGATTGCACAACTGTGAGTCTATGAAATTTTGATGAAGAAGTTCCAGATTGATTATTTCGATATGCTGTTTGGTTCGACCAGTATTTTTATAATTACAGCGTCGATTATCATCAAAAGCAATCATGTTATTATCGATATTGTGTAACGCCCTATTAAAGATGTTGTCGCAAATAAAATATTCATATAACATGCTCAACGCAAATAGATGATTATGAAACGAGTAAAACAGCTGAATCGCAAGAAATTGTAACCAATTCCAAGAAGCTAGATTAGTCGTCGTACGTACCGCAGACGGTTTACAACATTCACCACACGAAACAGGTGAATCCAATTTCTGTAATTGCTCTTTCCGCGTATCCCTCGGATTTTGATATAATTGTCGCGCACTCATACAGAACATGTATTCGACGAATCGTACGTATGGAATGTTTAATGGAGGGAATGATACTCGCTTTTCTACCGAGAATTGGTGCAACAAAAAAACCGCCTTTACGAACCTGTCAAGGTTAACCGTTCCAACGTAACAACCCCCGAAGATCTTCGTTGCTTCATCTACGTACGTGTCTTGTCGAGGCAATGGACTCTTCAAGGATGAAAAATTAAAAACGGTCTAATTTGACATGACGAATTTGGGAAATTTTCTGATAAAATGAGAACACTTTAATCCTTGATTACAGATTACTGGCCTTTGAACGGGCTCTGAATTTTTATTTTATTATCATAATCTATATAGCAAGGAATTTTAGAAATTCCAAAAATCTTGAATATCTTCAGTAGCATTAGACGATACGATTAAAGAGTATCGATTTTTTACTTGTTATTTATTGAACTTTTATTCGATCACCTTGAAGCAGTGGAGAATTTTATAATCTGGAAGATTTGAGAGTAAATGTTTCGATCGTAAGTAGACGAAATGTGATTAAATGAAATAGTTAGAACAGATTAATGTTCGTGGCCTAATGATTTAATAAATATAATAAAATATCGAGACTAATTCGATAGATCAGTCAAGTCTGTGACAATGAAAAAAATAAATGAAAATTCCATTGAAGCGTAAGATATGATATGTAGAAATAGCGTAATTATCTGAAAATGAATTATTTATAATTTTCGACTGAAGGTTACTTACGAAATAAACTTACGAGTGACCTAACGAATAAGACAGCCTGAGATAAAAATCCGTGGCACTGTAACGCAATATTGCAGAACCAGGTGCAATATTTTTTAATACGAAGAAATGCCTCGAAGGAACGTTTAAATTAGTCAACGATTAATACGTAGAGGAAGTGGTTAAGTCGTAAAGTATATGAACATTTTTCCTACATATGAAATCCTTCTAGGTAACATGACAAGCTGATAACAACGAGACGAATGATTTAGTCTCTTTAAGCCTCAACCTGAATAACAATTGATCCTTATAGCTGATCGTATAAACTCTGTTATCATTGTTGGATCGAGATATTTCATTACAATTATAATTACAAGATTTTATTGCTTACGATTACTGAGAATCTACCAACGACACACTGACAAAAGTGCAACCAATAGATCATATGCTATGTATTAATAATAATTGATCGAGCCTACATTACTGATGCTCGCTGTATTTAGATTAAATTGAATTCATGCTGATAATTGATATTGCAAAATCTCAATTTGAAACACAGAAAAAATGTATAAATATATCCGATATTTGGTAACGAGTAGCTGGCATAATGATCTCTCATAAATCCATAGACCCACATCATATCAGCTTTATTTATCACTAATGGAATTATGTAAAAAATATTTGTAAGAAGATAATATTATAAAATAACAGGGATAAAAAGTATTTATGCCAATTTGTTAGACCATACGTATTGAAACAATTAAATTGTCAATTGTGTATTATAATTTTACATTGATATCTCTATTTACCTGTCCCCTGAGACTTGATTTGCTATAATAGCGTAAATATATATCTTATTACACGTTAAGTGATATATGCGCATATTTCATCGTTGGTGTCATAATTTCATAACTCGAGGAACACGTTTTTCAAGCTGTCGCCATAAGAAATCTCATAGGTTTCAGTAAGATCATAAATATGACAGGACGACCGATCCTGTTTTATAAAAGATAATCTCGTTAATAAATTCAATTAGAAAAATAATTTGTCATTACGTTGAAAGTATGTTTTCTCGTGTCCTTTTGGGAAACTAAATATATTTATGTCAGTTTTGAAGCAACGCTCGGTATCACACATGTACCTACTTATATTATTTGTCTCAATCGTTTCAAAATACGTTTACAGATTAAAAATATGTATTACATAGATACAACTGAAGGATCAACGATAATTATCCTTCGAAGAAGCTAAATAAATTGTCAAAGAAACCTTCGATTTATTCAAACGATGAATAATCGTGTCTTCGATAACTCATCGATAATCTGTGGTTTCTAAATGTCACTTGTGAAATAAAGATACGTAAATAATTTGCATGCGAGCACGAAATTGAACGTTGCGGACTATAAAAAATATATTATAGAAAAAGAATTTTTTATACAGATCATATCAATCACCGAATATCATATCGATAATTATACCTTGTTATCTTCACGATTGTAACACGGTACACGATTGAAACTTTCCTCGAACAGAAAGATTTTTCATCAAATGAATGATCCGTGACAGTAATTTACACGTGGATCAATTAAATGATCAAAGAACGATCCTTCCTGATACATAGACAAAGTACGTATAATCCTCCGTATATGGAAGATCAAACGTCTAATCAGGATAAGGAAATCCAAGGTCTGCAAGGGGATCGCGCAGCTGCAGGACAAGTCTGTTTAGATCCATGACCAGATTGTGTTGAGATCACGCGCGTCAACGTGAGGAAAGAAAAGAAAGAGAAAATATCGCGATAATGAGCAGTCATTGTGTCTTATCGATTGTTAAAGGAAAATAAATCAGTTACGCAACGCTTCACTTCTTACTAATCGGCAGGTTCAATGAGAATTATCAGACGAATTATCATCAGGGTTCTATTTCAAACTGATCTATCTTCTTATACTTTTATGATCCAAATACATATATACATGTTCCCTGCGAAAGAATGAAAAATTCATGATACTTTATTTTACCGAACAGAAAGGATNTTTTTTTTTTTTTTTGCGTTAGAAACAATTTTAGCGAACCAAAAGCATTTGTAATGTTTTAAGATGTATAACGCAAGATTGAAAGGTGAAAGCATTCGTTCGAGTACAAATTTATTTATATTTTCTTCAAGCTCGAAGTATTTTTTTGCGTTAGAAACAATTTTAGCGAACCAAAAGGATTTGTAACGTGTTAAGATGTATAACGCAAGATTGCAGGGTGAAAGCATTCGTTCGAATACAAATTTATTTATATTTTCTTCAAGCTCGAAGTATTTTTTTGCGTTAGAAACAATTTTAGCGAACCAAAAGCATTTGTAACGTGTTAAGATGTATAACGCAAGATTGAAAGGTGAAAGCATTCGTTCGAATACAAATTTATTTATATTTTCCTCAAGCTCGAAGTATCTTTTTTTTTCATTAGAAAAATACAGTTGGGTCGAGAATGGTCGAAAGAAAGCAAAAGCGTTAAATCAGGTTAGTGAAACGATTCGTTTTCAATTAATCGACAATGATGAATCAAACTCGCGCATAAGCAAACATTCTACAAACCAGTTTCGGATGTGGACCCGGTTTTTGGCGGGACTACCTGTAACTGGTTCCCGCGAAACTGGCCTTAATCGACTCGTAAAAAGATGCCAATCGTCTATCACGGTGAGTTTGCTATAGGATCTTTCGTATAGTTATAGTATGATATAGCTTAGCAGATAGATAGATATGCCATTTTATCGTGAACGGCAACAGGAAACACTATCGAAGCGTACAGTTACAAAATCAGGAAGAAAAAAAAAAAACTTCAAATAACGAGGTTCAGTAATTGTGTCCTTGGGAACACTCCTCGGAAGTAGCAGAAATATAATGGTTGTGTTACTTATTATAATATATTGCTCTTTTGCAGTAGCGAATGAAGGACTATCGATAAATCTGTCGACAAAATAGTCGAAATTTTTTTGGAGGAAACAATCGACAGGCTTCTAACAAGAACGATCTTTGTCAAATTTTCCACCTTATTAGATAATAACGTGTTTTAACAATTAGAATTCATATAACATGGTGAAATAAATCGAATTACTAAAAACGATATATACACACATATATCTATGATAAATAAAAAGGAATAAGAATAATTCCACAACTTGGTGATTTGATTAAATACAGTTTTACGATATACCTAATTACAGATATATTCACAAAATATTTTGTTAAAAAAATCTTTCTAGTAGAAAGATAAAAACAAACAAGAGCCATTTTTATTACGATTACTTCAGTTTAATCGTTTCTAATAACTTGTGTAAACCAGTGTCACGCGTATTCAAACTTTGTTACAATTACACTTATGCAATTAAGCTTTGGAGATATCAAAATGTACAGTTAATGTGCAAAGATATGTAACATATCCGAAATATACGCTATTGCTTGTTAAAATATTTCGAGAATTTAGTAAGCACGTATTTACTTAGATTCCATTTCTTCCTAGTACATTCCAACGTGATAATTACCGCGTGGTATTCGGAAGAGATCGAAGATTTATATCGAACGAACAATAGACATCGACGATCCATCGAATTGGCAATTCTATTTCTGGAAATAATGAATTAAACGAGTTGACTGCAACTTAGTTATAAAATACTATAGTACTATAGTACTCAGTTGATCGGTCGAGATTTGATACAACCAATAAAGATCATTGTTCACGAAAAAACGTGATCGAAACGCGCAATGGTTCGTCGATCTGACCGGTTACCTGCGTTTGACGAGTATACGCGTCAAACGAAAACTTGATTTCGGTGTTTCCCACGTGTATACTCGTGGTCGCTTGTATTTATTTACGCGCTCCATCACCTAATCCCATGACAGGTTTCTAAAACTAAATTCCGCATTAATTGGTCAAGGTCGTATCGATCTCTTAACGACGCGTCTCCTAATCACAAACTGATATCCAACGTTCCTTCCCGACGTCAGGTGACACACACGTTCACTCGTCAATGGCGATTAATTAACGAAGGACACAGAGTTTGTTAAGGACGATTTATTATTTGAGATATAGATCATCCGTCATCAAGTACACGCGCGAACGCGATACAAAAGTCACGCCGCGTAAAAAGCAGACACAATAGCTTCCGCATGATCGCGTAATTTAAATGAATTATCAGTTAGATGTTCAATTATGCAACGCGATTTAATACAAAGATACGTTTAACGTAGAAGTTTCATTGGCTCTGGTTTATTTGCATACGATATTACAATAGTTGTTTTATTTGCAACTTTATTGCAGGGGGAGTTATTGGTTGTATAACCAGGAGGTGTGTCAGACGATTTATTCTTGAATATTGATAAGGTTGATTCGAGTAAACGATTATAACGAAGGCTGGTAGCAACCGCTAGAGAACAGAAACAGAGGAAAACCACTGGAAATATCCGATCGGGCGATTAAGAGCGAAACAAACAAGAGAAGAAAAGAGGAAGAAGAAATCGCGCATCGGAAAAATCAAAACACGATTTGTTTCATTTTTCTTCGATTCCTATCGGACAGCTTTTAATTAGTTGAGCTGAGCATTGTTAACGTTCGGCGGGTGAACAATTTTACCGTGCGAAAAGGAATTCGTTTTTCGATCGTCCGTTGTCTCTCATTATCTGATCGTGTCAATGCACGCCGTGAATAGAAAATACGAGTTGGCTGCCGGTTGATCAAGATAGCGAATAGATTTATAAAAGCATTAAATTTCTAGTCCCTATGCCAGTGGCAATGTAAGAAAACGAGGATGCCACAAATTGAAAAGGAGAATGCTATTATCGCGAAGAAAAACGTCTGCAGTTACCCAACGGTGGGAATACCTGCAATATGTTCTCGTCTCGATTAATTAAGCTGCGTGTCTCTGGATGATTCAATGAGGAAACGACGACAAAGGATGAGCGGAGTGTGTTTCATTGCGTAATCGCTGACTGTTCTGATCATATGCTCTTGACGTAAACTGACCACCGTGATGGACAAATACTTATATCGAAATTTTGGTCAAAGGTCGATCATAAGAATTTGGTCTCGACGGAGAAGATTTCCAAAATAAATGCCAAAAATTGTCTTTAAGGAATTGCGAAAATGATGTCCCAATGAAAATCAACGGTATTCGTTGAAGGCCATTCTTAAAATAGACATGTTTTGCTATAATAAAATTGCTCCATCTATCCTGCAAGATCAAATTGAACAAGCTACTTCTTATACTACTATCATCTGCTTCCAATAAATATTTTTCGATCGTCAAATTTTCAAGCATGTATTTCCTCCCGCTTAAACGATTTACGTAGAAAGAATAGAATCCTGCACTGTGCAGGAATCGTGACTTTCATTGAAACACGTGTCTCCTTCCGAACATGAGTAATCGAAGATTATCGCAAATTGCTTTGCATAACGCTTCGCTTGGATCCACGATAAAGCAAAAATCGTAGCAAAAAGGGGCGATTCTCGTTTGAATCGCGAAGAAGCAACATGTAGCTGATAATCAGTGTCAGTACATAAGAGAGAAGAATGAAGAACGTTTATAGAATTGATCGAAATGAATGATATGCTAATCAATTCTTGATACTACGAAGTACGTTGGCAATTTCAAGTAACGCATTTTATTATTATCCAGTTGCAAAAGTTACAAGATCATGTATAATTAGAACGTTGTATTTCGGAGAGGCTATAAAAGGTTCTTTTTTTTTTTTACCAAGAAACTTAATTAATTTACAATCGTCAATTTACCATGAAAAACAATTGTAATAACGATCACATCGATATGTACAATATATATAACGCATACGACTTAGGCATATGTATATAATTAATTTATATCAATAATTAACGACCAAACAATCGTCAAGAATTAAATAATATAAATATAATATAATATATATAAATAACATAAATATAAATATAGAAGATAGAAGATAACGATTCATTACCATTATTATTTATATAACGAATTATTATTTGTATTAAGAATCTTAGCTGAGATTCTTGTTTCCACTACGAGAGAAGAAATTATTTTGTTAAATAATTTATGTTATCTATATTGTTCCGTTATGACAGAATATTGTACTCGGCGTTCTTCTCGATACGCGTTATCTCCTATCGTATACCGATTCGATACCTATAAGTTTCTTTTCAACATTAGGAAGCTCCATATACATGGTTTCGTCCCTAGAATTAGTCGGTGTTTTCGAGTAATCAGAGACCCGAATAGAAGGTATAGAATTTTTCGCCTGCTGCGAAGATAATAATTTGGCAGAAAAATCTTCGAACATTCCTGGCAAACTAGCAAATACTCTCAGGCATGGGAATTGGCAAAACGAAATGTCTTTTTTACGAGGCATTTCGTTATTCTTTTCATCCCGATAGAATTTAAGAGTAATAATCAAAGCCTCTGTGGTTGTTAGAACAGACGTTGACATGGTTGTACTTTTGAATATATCTGACAATTGAGTTTGATTCATCGTTATATCGTTGATTGCCAGATTGCAAATTGATTTTTCGTTCAAATTGACGATCGATGGATGATCGTTCTGGAATTTCTTCGAAATCCCATCGTACTCTTCCACTTTATTGCCATTTTTCGCCATGGCTTCGTCATCCGTCGGTCTCAAGTTCGAGCCGCTGACACTGATTCTCGTTGAGGTGGATACGCTGGCAAGTCGATTCTTCGGCGGCGTCGCCGAGTGTTTAATTGGTGATATATTACTGAAAGTTCGAGCATGGATATCTAGCTTTTTGTTTCTAAACTTCTGGCGACTCTCATTGGTTTTTAAGTCTTTGACTCTTAATTGTCCCAATCTGGAAATTTTTTTGCACAAAATTTCTACGATAATTGACTGATAAAAATACCGATATGTTGGATTCGTCGAAAAATTCGTAGCAAAATTTTCGAAGAATTCTATCATAGTAATCAATAGTTTTTACAATGCTTTTTTTTTATAATGCCGTTTACTATTTATCGTATAACTTTATAATCGCTGCTTCAAAAAAGAAAAAGAAAAAACGCATCCTTTAGCAATAGATTTCTTGAAGTAGTTTCGCAGGTTTCTGGAATATTCAATTCGTAAAGATATTTTGTAAAGATTATTTATTTTTCACGTAAATGCAAGATCTTTAATCCGTAAAAAATAATACTGCTTTTATCTACAAACGCCAGATCGTTCTCTTTAATCAATGCGTTTGGTCTGAAAGCATTATTATCGAACAGTATTTTACAAAAGAATATAATAAATAATTCTCTTCAGATCTTATTAAATTCATAACGCTGAAAGCCATGTACATGTATACAATGTTCTATAACATGTAACATCTACACAGTAATTAAATACATGATATAAATATAATAGAATAAATCTATCAGGATTATTTACAAAACTATTAGAAACACTACGAACTTTCCGACATCCCGATAGTGTCTTTGATTTATAAGTAGAATATCTGAAAACTATTCGGTTGGAAAGAAAACAAGAATTATGACAAATACTGAAATGTTCGCGTGCCAACCTCGAGAAAATTTCCTTATTCCATTTTAACTTCTTGGTTCTTTTATCGGTTAAATAACTGCGTCTGGGCGAATGTTGCGAAGAATTAACGTAATCGTCTCGGAGAGATTCGGCAGTGTCGTTCGTCGTAATAATCATAGGATGTGCTTCTATCTGAGCTTGCACTATTGTCGTGTTTCTACAGGCCTTCGAGGAAGAATTTGTGATATTATCTAGTTGATTTTGCAGCGCAGGTGCCCAAATCGCTGTTCTGGAACATTTTGTCACACTCGATAATTCTCAATTTGTGTTCCGCTTAATGGAACTTCATTTAGTATCGGAACTAGTGACATTTCTTATCTTTGTGATCGTTAACGATTCTGTTTTTCTCCAAAGAACAAACAGTTCCAGGCTCTTCGGTTTTGTAACTAGCGCAGAAAATAAACAAATGCCTTTTTTTTATTTTTTATAAAACTAATATCGTCCTTTAGTCAGATAAAAAAAATAATTAGGTATAAAGTACTGATATCAGCTGTACCATTTCAATTACAATAATTTCCCTATAGTATAGTATGTATTTAGGTATATATATATATTCAATAGTTCATAGTTGGTAATAGTATTATAGAGGATTAAGGAAGGAATTTATTAGGTCATCCCATAAGTTCGTGCCGTTTTTCGAGCGGTTATATATGTTAAGATTGTTTACGTGCCTTTCAGTTTCATGAAAAAATGTAATCCCCCTCTCGTTGTTCTTCTTGATGATTTTTTAACAAGATCCCGAATTTTATCTTCGTCTGTCCGAGGAGAACGCCCGGAGCGTTCCTCGTCTTCTAAACAGAAATTCCCAGCTCTAAAACGTTGGAACCACTTCCTACAGGTGCCAGATGAAAGCGCATTTTCTCCGTAAACAGCACATATGTTTTTCGTGGCAATTGTTACAGAACTTCCTTTCCGAAATTCATATAACACGAGATGTCGAAAATGGATACGCATTTCACTCATGATTTTTTACTGTTAGAAGTCACTGTGTTCGCTATATTACGATCTTATACCCACGAAAATCTGCTCTAGCCTATTCTCGATCAGCTAAGCTCAAGTGCATTGGTCCCTTATCGCCGCATGTTTATAAATCGACACATGAAATGTACACACAAAAGTCGACACAAACTTATGGGATGACCATAATAACAATACAGTGTTGTTATTTCTGTATTCAGAGGTAGGATCGCAATAGCTGTTATTTTATTCTTTGGATAAATCTATCAAACCGTTCTGAGCTGAAAAACCTTTATTGCGCTTTCTTACATGGACTAGGGATAAAAAACGAAAGAACATCTTAAACCTATCGATTATATCTAGAACTATGTCCTAGTTACTATTTATTGTAACCAGCGCATCTGCATATGGACGGCGAGCACGAAATCACGTTGTCATTTCCAACGTACAGTTAATCGTAAAATTTAAAACGAATAAGGATCAATTTTAGTTATTCCTTGGAAATATGAATACGACGTAATTTTGAACGGAAAGAAAACGACGTGTAAAAAGATAAGTAGTTTTTTTTTTTTTTAATAAAGTGTTTATTATATCTAACAGATTGCCAATTCATCTGACAAGTTAATTCGTCTTTCTCGGTTAACAGGTTAATTCACTGCTAAAGATGTTTAGCTCGTCAATTAAAAATCACCGATACTATCATTATCCGGATGTAAGTGTTTCTAAATTAATAATTAAACACGATTATTACCTGCGTCCATTATGAGGTAACTTTGCAGAGACAGTCCGCGTTCCTTCCGAGAAAACCGGTCTCCTCGCCTCTTGCACGAGTTTTATTTCTTTAGTTTTGTCCAAATTTGTAGAACTCTCTCTTCTATCTGGCACATTGGAAGAGATTTTATCCGGGCGACAGTTTCGTTCTGTATATGGCACCTTAATGCGAACTATAGTTGATTCGTCCTCTTCGGTTGATTCGTTCAGTAGTTCCCCTCCATCTAAAAATATTCGGCCACGGTTTTATATCCTTCGAATTAATGAAATTTTTAATTGCAAAAATACACAGAATACACGTAATATGCGTAAATTATTCAAACTCTCATTTCTTTCAATCATTTCATCTTTTTCGTTTGTCACCTTCGTCGCATCTCTTCAATTTGCATAAATATCTACAGTCGGATGATCAGTTACGCGTGTTAATCGTTTTAACGATATTTCTACGTGCTTTATTTTTTCGACAACATAAACAGAAGATCGTATCACGATCAAGTTCACTGCCAAAAATACCTTTTTCGATCAGTCGATCAGTTTCATCGTTCGGACAATAAATAGATTATGCTAATAGATCGTATCAGTAACTTTAACGAAGCTCGATATCGTGCTCCATTTAATCTGCTCGTCTTCTTGCTACTGTTAATCTCGTAATTAAATGTTCACAGATATAACTTTTCGTGTTGCGATTAAAACTTACGATTAGTTAACGATGTCGTTTGCCAATAATTGCCATCGTTACAGTAACAATACTGTACGATATAATAATTTACAATCTGAACTATGCGAGATAGCAACACACCCAGATACAGCAACATTTTATTCTCACGTTTAACGTCTATATCGCCGACAAACTAGTGTACGTTAAGTCATGGATTATTCGATACCGTCCAACAAATAACGATATAACGAAGAAATAAGAAAAGTCAATGTCAAATCGATAAATATTATGGGATACCTGTATTCGTCGATTGATCATATGTATTGATCGTATGTAGCGTTCGTTACACATCAACTGAAACTTCGTTCAATTTCAATTAAAAATTGAAAAATCACGATCGACGATTGACATTTTTATCTGATGATAATATCAACTATTTATCATTTATTATTTCTCAATGTTTTTTTTTTATTATTAAGAACTAACGATTAATAATCGGTATTTGTAATGGAAAATCTATTAATTGGAAAACTTTCGAGAATTAATCGACTGATGCTCAACCACGCGTACTTAATTACGTACGCTTGCAACTATATTGTCAATCATAACTGATGCCATAATGTAGATTCATTAATCGAAGAGAACATAAATGTAGACAAGTTTGCATACTATTTAACGAAGTACAGGCATTCTGATTGCGTAAAAATCGGTATGTGTTATTCTTAATCTCGTGCAATGTAACAGCATGAGAAATTCTCGGCGTATCGTAATGAACGTTCGAATGATCGTTAACGACAAGAAATCAGTTACTAATTACGATAATCGACGTTGTTACGCAATCGACAATCACTGATACCTCAACTGGGAAACATTTCTGGAATTTAAAGTTGCAAGAAGTCACGCGATTTTTTTTTCTCACAACATCGTCCCGATCAACGTTACACAAGGATGCTGAATCGTGCAAATGGTGCCCGATACACGTTTCCAACTAACATAAAACGGAGCGTAATTGCCGGTTTCTTCGATTCGTTGAAGTTTCGCATAACCAGTGTGATAAAAATGATAGATGAACCGTATAGCTCGTTTGTTTTATGGTTATTTATATACGTATCCTAAGATCGAAATAACTTGAACGCTACTTGTACCATGGACTTCGTCACAAAGATTGCCATATATAGCATACTGGTATATAGAGTTGGATTTCCAACTTATATTCAAGGAGAAAAGAAACGGAATTATGACATCAAATAATAAGAAACGAGGAAAGCTGAATTTAGAAAAAGAGGATACTAAGAAACCGGGGAGAACTAGAAGTCGTTAGAATTTGGCCCAGGAATATTTTATTTGCAGTAGAATAAGAACTTGAAATAACGAGCCAATTTAGCTATTATAATTACCTTTAGTTCATAATTTTTATTTTGACGAAAAGTAATTTTATTTAACAGCGAGACCAAGTAAGTCATATTTTTAAAGAATTTGTTCGTATCGAGTAACGAACAAACAAAGTCTCGAACAAAATAATGGACGATTCAGGGTATTAAATCCTATCTTTTTCTTGCGTATGTTTCGCTAATATATCAATAAATCTAGTTTATTGTACAAGACAACGGTATTTGCCTCTAAAAAAAAAAAAAAAAAAAGTGAAACGATAAAGGAAATCGCGAAATTCGCGTTTGCCTGGTCGAGGCAAATTACGTGAAAATACCCATTGTTCTTCTCGTTGAACCCGAGGTCGAGGTTGAAGTCAAACAACGAGTTTCTCCGTCTAAAAATTATTGTTGTTGGCCAATTTCGCTTGGATCGTGTTTACGATTCGGTATCGGATAACGCGCCATAAATTTTCATCATGGTGCGCATCGAAAAATGCCGGATTTCCCTTTTATACGTCGAAAAATGAACAAACTTTTATCGAAACAAAATTAATACGATGATACATATACGCAATGAAGGAAATTAGAGACAAGAATGGTACGACTGGTATCGCCGCGTTATTCAAAAGCCAGCAGTGAATGTCATGAAATGATTTCACATTCGATCGGTTTTGTTTAGCGCAGAATGAACGAGAAATTTTTATTGCATTTAAATCTACCCGATTTTTCCCGTTTATCCATGCTACGCAATTGTATGAATTTATTATACAGGATGTTCATCGCGGTGTGACGATCAGTGATCATGATCGTGTTCAGGATTTTCATGATTGTCCTAGTCCTTGATAGAAAGATGTCCTAAATAAAATGTCCTCCATTGATCAACGTTGAATCAATAACACGATGCAATCTGAAATAATTTCCAGAAAGTATCTTTCAAAAGTGTCGTGATGAAATTTTTGTCGCGTGTAATATTTTAAAGGTGTGCCTTGCTATATTGAAATTGAAAGGACTAATACGTATATCTACGTACGTACGTATTATATATAATATTGGCATTTTGTAGCCATTAAACAGCTGCGTATATGCATTGAGCGAGGTATGAGATCTTGGTTCATTTAATTCGCATAATTGCAACAAGAATCTGAACAGCCTGCTACAAGTTACATTTAATTAATTCCTTCAACTATTTTTCCATCGTTACCGTCACGATTCATATACATATGTACACAGTATATGCATTTTAATTACTGCTGAAAAATTGATATAACACGACAGGGATACCAAGATTGTTAAAATAGAAATTAGTATGCAAATTCGTTGTTTATATGTCATAAAAATGAATAAAGCGGATATAGGAAACTTACGTTAACTAACGAAGCATGATAAATTTAATAACAAAGTACTAATATGTAATAACTTCTTTCGGCCTGTCCTCGTCTCAATAAAGTTGTTCAAAGAGTTATTATACATAACAAAAAAAATGTTAAGATGGCTGTTATTGTGCATTACAAGGAACAAAAATGCAGGCTTTCTAGGAACAAAGAGTCCTTGACTTGCGCTCCGTATATCTACGTTCACGTCAGGACTATCTCTCAATAACGTAAACGTATCCTCGATGTATATATATTTATTTTAATTAATATTTCTGAATTTTAGAGCATTCAGATCCTCGATTACCAGATTTTTTACTTCTCGTGATTTCAAACCTCCCACCTTCTCGAATATACGAATTTTCGAACGTACAAATTCTTTACTTCTCAATTAAAAGTATCATTTTCAAATTTCAGTTCGATATTTCAAATTTCCAACATTTTTTTTATCCATATCGTAGCGTTTCAACTTACATTCCTATTTTTCGTTCCTTACGCGAGTATTACTGCATTCTATTTCCGATTTCGTTCGGGGTAAATCGGCTTCCTTCCTCTAATTATTATCATGGTGATCGGCCGGATTTCTCTCTGTAACGCACTAATACAACTCGTTATGAAGAGAAAGCAAATTGTTCGAGTTGATCCATCAACGTCGATGAATCATTGAACGTCTTAATTATTCCCCGGGCTTTCGAGTTGCATGGAACAAAGCCACGCTCGGATCCTTGCATAATCGTTCGACACGCGCGCGTAAACGGGAAAGGTAAAACAATAAGAGAAATGACAATGATTAGTGTGGGATATCATTGGTAAACGATTCGTCTTTGATGATTTTATACGATAATAGACTCGTTTAACAATTTGTAGATTTATCTTGTATGCGGTGACTTCGATGAATGGAACAAAATGACATCATAAACGGTATTAGAAAAATTACGAAATTCGTTTATAAGAATGAAGGTTATTATAGGAATGTGGAAACGATACGATTAATTATTCCAACTTTGAACAGTTGTTTAGCTATCCATATACCACGAAGGAATGGTGTATAGACAGGCGAATTAAGATCGTATCTCAGCAGTTAATTTGCGTACCTCTTGTCACGCGTTTCAAGGTACAGGAGCACTTTCCGTCGTACACGTCGAACGAATTAAATCATTAGATCTTCCAGTTAATTGCAATCTCCACGCAATAGTATTAAACGTGTGTAAACTCTTGTTTATGACAATAATATTATTAATAATAATAATAATAATAATAATATCGTGCACAAGAACAGAAAAATAGAGTTTACACCCGTTTAATACTATTGCGTGAAGATTGTAATTAACTGGAAGATCAAATGATTTAATTCGTTCGACGTGTACGACGGAAAGTGCTCCTGTACCTTGTTTTGTTTATGATAATAATATTATTAATAATAATAATATCGTGCAGAAGAGAAGAAAAATAAACGAGACAATCTCTCTCTCTCTCTCTTTCACACACACAAAAGTTAGCAAAGGGTTATACATAATACGATTGAAATATCTAAAACAACAAATAGTTCTGTTACGCATATTTTACAGAATAACTTTGGTAAGAAAAGAAATCAAATGTTGATCTAGACGTGGTAAGTAATCCAATCTTCGTAAGTAACGTGATCTGAATGAGTTGGTAAACCTTGTTAAGTAATAAATTATAGGATTTTATTGACAATTTATTATCACGTGTCTCGGTGATTAGTCCACTTCTAAATACACGTTTCTCTATGCTGCATGATCGTTCCTATTTTACATAATTATCGGCCTCGGCGTTTTCAACGTATATTAAAACTATCCCTGTACGCTCCCCTGTGGGAGGATCTGTATACCTAAATTCCTATGATAAATAAGACAGCTTAATCAATTATTAATTATTATATCAAGGCTCGCAATACGCACAGGATAACGTTCATGTTCGAATTGGCCACTTCACCAACAACCATAACGCCTGTCCTTGTATTCAATTAGCGTTTAAAGAGTCCATATAACATTCTTATTTAACGTTGAAACATTTTGACGTTTCATCTATACATCTCAATTACAGCTGTACGAATAATTGCTCCGAGTTTCAACATTGTAGACAATGCTTTCCCCCTCCCCCCCCCTCTATCTATGTATGGCCTCCACTTTTGCCCGAGGTTGAGTGCAGACTGTTCAAAGAAACGATCTAGAACAAGGGCAGTATCATTGCGCCATCAAGCGTCCTTCTTTTCACCAAATCTTTACGATATTGTTTGAAAGTTATTTAGATAAGATTGATTCTTCCTTCTCGTTCTTTTATCATTTTGGTCATCGTATACAGCTTACACAAAGAGAGAAGGAGGAGAAAGGGAGAAGAAATAAAGAACATTTTGCATGTAATACGCTCGAGTTGAACGGCACCGCGTGTTATTTTCGGATTATTATTCGTAATGTACGATAATATTCATATCGCAACGACGTGTAACCAACGTAGATATTACGCTGCACAAGACCACACCTACGATGCAAGGCTACGACTTCTATCTGGCTTCTACAATGCCGATACGTAAGATTTATTTCGTCACGTTCCGCTAATTCTTATGCGTTTTCCTATCGGCCATTTCGGCGATTCTCTGCAATTGCTTCGCTCGTTCCTGCGAAATCGTTTTATCTATAGATATGATCAAGATCGAAATAACAATCGAAATAATTCAACTATTATTTCGTACACCGGCGATAATAGCAAGACTGGTAATTTCGAACATTAATTCGCTGAATCATCAGTGAAATAGTTACAATTTATATCGATCGTTAATCGTTAAGCACTTTTACGTTACGCGCTACTGTTTCTCCTCCTAAATCACCGGTCCACATAAAACAGGGATATGGTTTTAACGATATCCATCATAAACCCGTCGTTCTTGCCAGTGAAGTTCTCTCACGTGCTAGTAATTTATTATCCTCGATTTCATCCTATGTTTAGAGGCGTGACGAACCAACACGCTCGCATTGCATATTCCTACGATACACTAGAGAACAACGAAAGTGCAGCGTTCAATGACAATATCACTTTAATAGAGAGACAAGGTTGAATTTGATTAGTCGAACGGGATCGACAACAGGTGCCATTTAATATCGCAGGATAAAAGGAAAACTGGAAAAGGGAAAGATAGGAATAACAACGTACCGTGCCAATCTTAATTGCTTTCACGTGTTTCCTTCTCTCATTCTTAAACGGCGTAACGCAGCTCCACGTCTTGGGAATTTTTCGGAAAAAATTTCCCTCATTCTTTGTCAAGTTTTTCCTAAGATCCGGAATTATTTTCTGGTCACGTGGCCAACCTACTTTCCAAGCTCTTACGAGGTACGCGAGTTAAGTTATTCTAAAGTATACGATGCATTCATGAAGATTATTTGCCGGTTCAGTTTGACGAATGAAATTAATCGATCTGTTTAACATATTTTATACACGTGCGAATTTTCCAAATGCGCGCTTGTCTGAGATCGCAAACACGACAAGATCGAATAGCAATGTGCTGCAGTTATCGTACTTTTTTTCCTAATGAAAAAAAAAAAAGAAGTGCATCAAGTATGTACGTATCAAGGGCGAACAACAACATTATGCATACTTGAACGTATCTGCATTTAACTTAAACGTGTCGGTATATTATAATATTACGCGAGTATTTATTTAATACGATATGAAAATTAAAGAGTCTCGTTATTATTGAAAGATTCACCGACGAACGTTATAGTTTCAATTACTTTTGATTATTATAAAAATTGTAATACCAGCGATATAGAAGAGAATAATTTAATGCAAGAAAACAGGTGGAGATCACACGTTCGGTAATTATCGACTCGTGGTTACGTGAATTGTGCACACCCATTGGCGTGTCGCGATTTTTTCCCCGCGTATTAACAACGTATTAACAATTCAAATAAGATTGCCACAATATCACGTACCGGAGGCCTGCCTGGCTGGTGACCAATAAGATCATCGACTGTTGCAGAGAAAAATCATCGGCTGAATGCGTGTTAACTGTCCACCTTGGAGTAGTTATGGTTTCGGATGACGTTCGTTAGAAAATACATGTCAATTTGAATTCCACCTGAACAGCAGAGAATCGATTTCTGTGGAGATCGTGTAATTACCGTTGTACACGAAGGGAAAGGTAATCCAAAGGTAAGTACAAGAGCCATCCTTGGAAAAGTATTGGGGATGATATAGAAACAGAAGAGAAATGAAAGAGAGATAAGAGGATTTCTTCATGGATTTCTTTTATTCCTGACTTTGTGTAATTAAGTTCTTCCGGTGGGGTTGAGACTCATCGCGTTATATCGAGGATGGACGAAAAAAAAAAAAAAAAAGAAAAAGGAGAAGAAAGCATCGTGCGATATTATCGTGCATTATTATTAAATTAGTTATTTAATAAGCTTCGTCTGAACGATACAAAATATGTACTGCTTATTATTTCTTAAGAGAAAAATATGTTAATTACGTTTGAAAAACCCTATAAAATATTCATTATAAATCTTTCTCGTATCTGAACGTTCCTTTGCGACGAAGTAAAATAAACGACGGTCGAAGCAAAAATATGCAGAAGGGATACTGAAACGTATAAAGTAGCTTAATTAAATACGGAGAAACGTTGGAACAGCAATATAAATTGTTTAGCGTTATATGGTTAAAATATCAGAATAGTATATTATATAACAAAATAACGTAATTTATGATTTATTAATATTTTCAATGAAATATAATTTAATATGTGACCTAAACAAAATTTATTTCTCCTTTATAGCGCTTTAGTCTTGTATCTGGATATATAAAATACAGAAAATAACGGAAAATTATAATCTTTTTACCAATTCATAAGAATGAAATATTCAAATAATTGCGACGCGCCATCTAACGTATTACTATGCAACTCCTTTGATCGTAGATACCAACTGAGGTTACAACATAGCAAATCTTTTTGATTTTCGATTTTACTGGTACATGTAGATAGAGTTACTATCCTATATAGTTTCTAGCCTATAACTCTCTTAGAGAGAGTGTCTTCTCTAATAATATGAACTAGTATGAGGTAATCATCTCGCGGTTGGGGGAGTACACTGTACACAACACCACGCGTCATATATGGTCAGATGTTCGATTATACTTATTGCAATGCAATAACATTATTATATTCAACATTGTGTGTTATTTTGTAAACTGATGTACGCCGCAGATTTCGAATCTCTTTACCAATCCATCTAATAAGTGCAACGAAGTAATGTGTAGTTTTTATGTCAGCGTTGCTTGTGTGTGGAATTATGGTTATATTTAGTATATGACGACTACGGTGTTTTGAAGCACGGAGCACTGCCACTCCTTCCGTTATAATATTTGTACAATTTTTTTATTTTATTTGTAAGTGAAAAAAATGGAAGATATATTTCAATGGTGTCGTGAAGGAAATGCCATGCAAGTACGTGTTTGGCTGGATGACACCGAACATGACATGAATCAAGGGTAAATATAGGAAAATTCCATTTTCCGAGAAGCATCGTCTCCTGTTCTCGTTTTTTTATTATTCTTTTTCATAACTGTTATTGGTCTCTGTTTTCTTTAATACCGGTCTTTCGAATGTATTTTTGTTGTTGTTTAAAGTTTTTTATCTGGATCGATCTTTTTAATTATAATAATAGTAATTTAAAAAATATATATTGTTTTCTCTAACCTTGTTGACATCCCATTGTATCCGTTTTTATATTTCTTATTTATTTAATTATATTAAACTGTAACATTAGTCTGATTTCATTTATGATTTCATGTTCTATGTATAGCGATGATCATGGGTTCAGTCCACTTCATTGGTGTTGCAAAGAGGGACACTTGAAATTGGCCGAATTGTTAGTTAGCAGAGGAGCACGTATTAATGCAACTAACAGAGGTGATGATACTCCTCTTCATCTTGCTTCTGCCCATGGGCACAAAGAAATAGTTCAATTGGTAAGCCAAATATAATTGATTGTATGTTAAAATGATGAGATAGGAATATACTCACATATTGAAAAATTTTGTAACATAAAGGAACAATCGATGTTGTAGAGCCAAGCACAGAAATAAAAATAATCATGTTTCTATATTTTTAAGAATTTAATGGAATTTATTTTTATAGTTACTTAGGAATCGAGCAGATGTCAATGTCACAAATGAGCATGGTAACACTGCCCTTCATTATGCGTGCTTTTGGGGCGATCAAGCAGTTGCTGAAGAATTGGTAACTGCTGGTGCTTTGGTATCAATTGCAAACAAGGATGGTGATACTCCATTAGATAAAGCAAGAGGCCATTTGGCCAAAAGATTACACGGTATTTAATAATTGATAAGGAGTTATTGATATATGATATATTGTTTGTGGATTTGTAATATATGAACTATTGTATTGCCAAATTGATTTTTTAGATTTAGCTGTTGAATATGGACAGGACTTAAAAAAGATTCAGTTTAAGGATCAAAGCTGGCTAGGTTTGAAAACTAGAAGTCGTGAGTAACATTGTATTATACGTATTCTATTATACTTAAGCATTCTAATTAGTAACTGTTAATTACTAATGTCTAGTTATATCATTTAGGTGATGCAACGCTATCAAGGCACAAAGGAATAAACATGGCAGATCTTTCTCTGCATACTCATTTAGCTAGTACGCCAAGTGGTGAAACATGGCGTGGACGTTGGCAAAACAATGACATTGTGGCAAAAATTTTGAATATACGTGAGTGTACGGCTCGAATTTCAAGAGACTTTAACGAAGAATTCCCAAAATTAAGAATTTTCTCACATCCCAATGTACTACCTGTACTTGGTTGTGTCAATCAACCACCGCAATTAGCAACTGTCTCGCAATATATGGCACGTGGGAGTTTGCATAGGCTTCTACATGGAGGTACAGGTGTCGTTGTCGACACTGCTCGTGCACTTAGACTTGCTCTCGATGTCGCGAGAGCTATGGCATTTCTTCATGGGCTCGAAAGGCAAAACAGATGTAGATTTCACCTTAATAGTAAACATATTATGGTATTTTCATTCGTCTTTATAATGATATAATATTATTATGTAAGAATTTCGGTAATGAATATATTCGATATTCGTATAGATTGATGAAGATTTAACAGCTCGCGTGAACATGGCGGATTCGAAATTTTCATTTCAAGAGGTGGGTCGAATCTACGAACCAGCGTGGATGTCTCCGGAAGCATTAAGTAAACGTCCGGCGGATATAAATCTCGAGGCCAGTGATATGTGGAGTTTTGCTGTCCTGTTATGGGAACTTGCGACAAGAGAAGTTCCGTTTGCAGATCTTTCGCCGATGGAATGTGGCATGAAAGTTCGTTAAGATTTGTACATCGTTCATTTAACATAAATCGGTAATTTAGTGATTATATTCATTTTTTGTGTATTTTTTGTAGATTGCACTAGAAGATTTACGTGTTAGTATACCTCCAGGAATTTCACCGCATCTGGCTAAGCTTATTAGAATTTGTATGAACGAAGATCCAGGAAAACGTCCGTCTTTTGATATGGTCGTTCCTATACTCGATAAAATGAAACGCTAATTTTTGATATAATTTTTCTGTGCATTGTAAGAATCGTGGCTTTCGTCCAAACATGTGTTTCATTGCGAATGCGATTAATCAAAGATTGTTGCAAATTAGTTTACTCAATGATTCGTTTGGATTCGTGATAAAGTGAATCGAAGCAAAAAGAGCGATTCTCATTTGAATTGCGAAGAAGCACATAGTTATATTTGACGAGATGTTTCGAAAAACTGTACCTGCTAATCGGTATCAGCATATAGAACAAAAATTATAAGGACCATTTATAGAATTGATCGAAGTAAGTAATGTGCTAATTGATTTTTGGCAATTTCAAGCAATGCATTTTATTATTATTCAGTTGTAAAACCGGTGTTCTTGTAAGAATGTCACTACTACTAAATCTTTTCGATACAAATTATTTTCTATCGAATATATTCTTTACCAGTAAATCTATTATTATTTTTATTATTATTTTTCGACGCTTTTCGCAATGAACACAATTTAGCAGAAAAATCTTCGAATATTTTTGATAAACTGGTAAATAGTTTCAGAAATGGACACTCGCTAAACGAAGTGTCATTTGTATGAGTTATTCGTTATTGTTTTCTTGTCGATAGATTTTAATAGAGATAATCGAAGTTGATTGATGAAAGATAATCTTTATTAACTATTTTAAGTTAGAAATCTTTTGGGCAAAATTTGTACGATAATTAAATGATAAAAATACACATTAATTTATATTTGATGAAACATACTGAATTCTTCGAAAGGTAAAGTTCCCGAATAGTTGTATCATCGCCGGTATCTATGCTCTTGAAGTATATTGTCAGATCACCATTCTAAACAATCTTTTCTCATATATACATATATAGGGTGGTCGGTTTCACTTCACGAGTTACACATAAAAGTATGTTTGGCATCATACATATATGAATATGTACTTTGCTTCAATATTTTATACAAAATTGAAGGTTAAATATTATAATTATTGTTTGTACATGCGCGTGTGTGTTCAAATTATAATTGTGCTGATCTAGTCGCGTCATTATTGATATTGTCCATCCGGGCCGTCAGCAGTTAAATACTCCTTCACATATGTCATTCAATTTATTAGTTTTATCGCTGTTTGTGTCATCATGAAGATACTAAAACAGCACAATTAAAATTCATGAGGAGGTTACGCATCGACAGAGTAACATTCATGCGGTATATATAATATCAAATATACTTTAGCGTATAATTAGAAAATTAAAACCGACCACCCGTTGCATGCATACGAAAAATTTATTTAAAATGGTGACCTTGACAATGGGATTTAAGGGCATCAGAATCTGTGAAGTGGCAACATGGCCCTTCGAAAAATTCGTAGCAAAATTTAAAAAAGATCTGAAAATGTCAGAATAAGGAATATATGCACCGATTTTTTAAATAACTTTTTACTATTTACTAGATAACTTTTGATATAATTTTTCTTATATCGTTAATTAAAAACCATTTTCATTCCCAAAGAAACCTAATTAAACGTAATCAAATTGCACTTACTAATTACATTAGGAAATGCAGCCTCAACTGATCTGCCTTTATTAAAATAACTAAACTATATTTTTTATACAATCGTATTTAAAGAAATAATGTGCCTACGAAAATCTTCCACAATATTTGTTCATATATAGTGAGCAAGTTTATTGTTGTCTGTTATTTATACAATTTTCATGTATTCCTATTGTTTATAATCATATTCACATTTTCTAAATAGATATTAACTCGTCTTTTTATACATGTATAATATGATCGATTTTATAATATCGTTAATTCTGTTGATACATTCTGGTGCACGGAATGTTAATTATAATTAATACTTCATGTGGCTATTACTTTTTCTGTCATTTCACTCTGAATATGGCCAGCATATGTTGCACCAATATCACAAGTTAGATCTTATAACCTCTAACATATTGTATCTTAAAATGAAGATAAATAAAACTCTGCAATACATAAATAGTGACTATATTTGTTGAAGTAAATAACTAAACTCAGTAATAAGTTTCTTTCCCAATTTATCGTCGGCATGGTGGAGAGAAAGAGTTATATTCGCATACATATGTTTTATGCTCGCGGACAAAACCCATTTAGTTGGTACGCTAAGTGCTAAAACATTGGCAAAAAATTTGAATATACAACAATTTTGATAAGTATCGCTGTTTGTGGATAATATTTTAGTCAATTTATAATCAATATCATGATAAGCACCGTTCAGATATACTTTAAGGTGCAACTTTTGATAGCAGGAATTTAAGTCTTTAATGAACTGTCTGATAATACTGTTTGATATGATAAGAGTACAAACTCGATTTGCTCTAAATACTCGGATTCTGAATGTAGAAAGGAGTGGCAGTATCAAGTTGGCAAGACTTTGGTTAACAATGAGTAAACCGATAGTGCTCGTAAAACAAGGTAAATTGGAAGGCGCGGTACTGAAAAGTGCCCTGGGTTTATCATATATCGGCTTTAAAGGAATACCGTTTGCTGCTCCTCCTATCGGAAATCTCAGATTTAAGGTACATTTCCGACAATTGTCCTTATCATGCATTTATCTTATTACGACATGTTAATTACCATACCAACCATGACATTGTAAAATTGTAGAGTTTGTAGAGTTCCAATTATCTTAATTTATACAATTCGAAATAACTTTCCTATTACCCATTCATAAAAGACGATTAATAGGAGTAGTGCACTCAACGTGATGCGTTATGTAGGTTATATTCACTTATTATAAAGGGATATTCATTTTTTTGCGAAAATAGGATCCTCAACCACCTGCACCATGGACTGGCATCAAGGATACATCCAAAGACACGAAATACATTTGCCCACAAATGCAAGAAAATCCGCCTTTCGATGTTATTGGCAACGAAGATTGTCTTTATTTAAATGTTTACACGAATTCTCTCGATCAATCGAAGCCGGTTATGTTCTGGATACATGGAGGGGCATTCATAGTAGGAAATTCGAGTTTCCACGAATCGAGGCCTGATTATTTACTCGCTAAAGATGTTGTAGTTGTCTCAGCTAACTACAGGCTTGGCGCATTCGGTTAGTTTTGGTTCAGTTTTACGGTAAAATCATGCCTATTTCTGTCGACATCGTATATGCATACATTCGGAAAATATCAAAATAGAGATTGTGCATGCAATTTAGAAACAAAATGTTTACTTTACGAATAAACAGAAAAGCTCTAGAATTATCCCAGTTTTTTTAAATTTCAAGGATTTTTAAATTTGGGTCACCGTGTCGCGCCAGGAAATCTAGGCTTAAAAGATTTAATCGCAGCTCTAGAGTGGGTCAAGGAAAATATCGCCAACTTCGGCGGGGATTCCAATAATGTTACGATTTTTGGAGTTAGCGCTGGAGGTGCTCTAGTACATTCCTTGCTCGTATCGCCTCGGGCGAAAGGTAAAACGTATTTTGATCACGTTCTTGATAAAATTAAATCATATCTCTGTGATTTGCCGAGATATATGGAGTTTCCAAATAACTTGTGTTAATCCCGTTAGTTCGATACTGATTTTAGGACTGTTCCACAAGGCGATTTTGCACAGTGGAACGTTGACATGCCCTTGGGCAAGCCGAGGTGCTGAAAATCGTCCTAAACGTGGTTTTAAACTCGCTTCACTTCTTGGAAGAGATTCTAACGATCCTGTCGAAGTTGTCGAATTTTTACGAACGGTGCCCGCTGAGGACATCGTGAAGGCTCAAGCCTCTCTGTTATCTCCCGAGGCAATAAGTTTCCTTTTAACGTACTTCATAATTATAATCAAATATCGGAGATTGAAATAAACAAGATTCCTTATTTCGTCTTGTAGAAAGAGGAGGCTAGTACCCTTGCTTTTGGACTCGATTATGACGAGGTGGCGGACAATCCTGTTTTACCAAAACCGATTGAACAATTAATTGCAAAAGAAGCAGATGTACCTGTGATAATTAGTTACACCGCTCAGGAATATATTATGTTCTTGAAAGGTGGGTTCAGTTAAAACACGAAGAAAGAAAGGTATTGTTTCCTGTTCATGCATCGATACTATACGATTTTTGTATTTCTCAGATAAAAGCGAAAAATCAATAAATTCCCTCAATCGGAATCTGTATGACCATGTGAAAACTTTGAGATCATTGAAGACGATAGAGGATGCAGAAATGGAAAAATTGTTCGAGCTGGTGAAAAATCAGTATTTCGGTGGAAAACCGATTAGCGCAGAAAACATAAGCGAATATTCAGAATTGCTTACTCTTATTAATTTCGGTATTCCCGCGATGATGCTGTTAGAGGATCGAGTAAAAAGAACAACGGCGCCTAGTTATTTCTGTGTATTTTCGTACATTGGCAATGAGAAAGCCCCGACGGATCTCCTAGTAACACGACTGTTTTCTGGTAACTGCATTTTTTTAATTTATTACCGCATACTTATCAGATTATGTACACAACTATCAAACACACTATTTACTCTTACACTCTAGGAGCGTCTCACGTAGACGATATCGCGTATTTATTATACTTACCCAGATGTAAAACTGACAATCCTGATCCACCAACGGTTGGTACGAAAGATAGGATTACGTTAGAACGAATGACTAGAATGTGGACCAATTTTGCCAGAACTGGGTAAATTTTCAACATGATTTTAAAAAGCATGAATTTCAATTTTAAAATTTATATATCTTATATGTTTGATATAGGGATCCTACCTCGGTTAAAGATGAGTTTGTCAACGTTGATTGGAAGCCAGCAACGACGAAGGAGCTTTGTCATTTAAAAATTGACGATGAATTACAGTTGCTGTCTCTTTCACCACACCTTCTATCCTCTAAATAGGTCTCATCAATTGTTTTTTTTTTTTGTTTTAATAAAGATCAATTTGCAATTTTTCTTACGACGGTAAATTATCAAAAAATATTTTCATTCTCAGAGGAATGTATTAAAATATAATAAAAAAAAATGCAGTCTCAATCAATCTGTCCGGGTGTTGGATTATCTCGATATCTTCATTAAAGTGACTGAATTATATTTTTTATGTAATTGTACTTATAGAAACAACGTCCGTCTGAAAATTGTTTCCATATTTATATAATATATTGTATTCATATATAGTGAGCAAATTTATTATATTATGTATTGTATAATTGTCATGTATTTTTATTACCCATAATTATATATATTCATATTTCTTAAATGTCTATTAACTCATCTTTTTACATATGTTACATATGTAATTATTGATTCTATTCATGATATCCTCGTTTATTAAATATTAATTATAATCAATGCTTAATGTCATGGTTACTTTTTCCGCGAGATCGAAATTACATATAGGAACCTAAAAAAAAAAACGAATCACTGCATTTCACGACAGGTGGAAGAATCATTGTTTATCGCATTGCAAACACAACTGAACTGACGTAATACGACGTAATACATCGACGGTGTCTATAGCAATATAATTGCACCATTGCATTTTCCATATGTATAATTCACTATAGTGGAAGTCGCATAAAACACTTTATTATTAATCTAAAACAATTACTCCATTAATTTTTAACAATTATAAATTAAAAGTGTAATTGTTATAAATTAAAAGTATAACACTATGCTTGCCTAAATTAAAAACAATTATGCTCTTAATTTATAATAGTTATATCGTTCGACTATAATAATGCAGTTATTTTCATCATAAACTGGCATTCAATATAAATTAAAACAGTTCTAAATCAAAAACCAGTATCACAGAAATGAGAATTTAATTTTAGCTTGTAAAAATTACTATAATTATAAAAATGGTTATTGTAATAAATTGTTAAAGGTGTCAATTTACAATAGAAATTAAAAAATTAATCGAAGACCAGCTTTTACAAATTACATTAACAATTTATTACATTTAAACTATTACCTTATAACACAAACTATTAATCAACAACGTTTAAATTATTGCTTTATAATATTTAAGCCATTAATTTGTAACATTTAAACTACTAATTTATAACATTTAAGCTATTAAATTATATCATTTGAGCCATTAATTTATAACTTTTAAATTATTAATTAACAATATTTAAGCCATTACTTTACAACATTTAAGCCATTAATTTATAACAATTAAACTATTAACTTATAACATTTAAACCATTAATTTATTGAATTGTTAAAGGCGTCAATTTACAATAAAAATTAAAAAATTATTAAATTTGATCCTATTATAACGGAAAAATCGCTTTTCACAATAGCAAACCGTTATCGTTCGAAACACCTTCAGTCACCTTCCCAAGTACATGCCATAGGTATATACACGACACGAAACTCGCGCGCGAGCTCATTCGTGTGTGGTCTCCCGTACCATTAAGATCGAAGAATAGCTTTTGTAAAGTACAATAACAATTTATAACATTTAAACTGTTACCTTATAACACTTAAACTATTAATTAACTACATTTAAACTGTTACTTCATAATATTTGAGCCTTTAATTTATAACATTTAAACTACTAATTTATAACATTTAAGCCATTAATTTATAACATTTAAACTACTAATTTATAACATTCAAGCTATTAAATTATGACATTTGAACTATTAATAAACAACATTTAAACTATTAATAAACAACATTTAAACTATTAATCAACAACATTTAAACTATTAATCAACAACATTTCAAATATTAATCAACAACATTTAAACTATTAATCAACAACATTTCAACTATTAATTTATTACATTTATGCCATTACTTTATAACATTTAAGCCATTAATTTATAATACTTAAGTCGTTATTTTATAACATTTTTATATTCTAATAACGAACAATATAATTGTTGCAAACGAATGTTTTCAACTAATATTTTTCATACTTATTTCAATTTCTTAATAATAATAATTTGTAAGTGCAAAGGAATAAATGTACTTTCTAAATAAATAAATTCGATAAAGAAAAGGAGAAAATTGTCGAAACGATATTTAGCTTCTTTACCACCACTCTCCCTCACCCACCCACCCACCCCTTAAACAGCTTTATTTTCAGGGAATATTTGTGACCGCGCGCAATGCGGTTGTAGAGTCAGTGTTTGCCACGCAATAGTTTCCTTTCAATATTTTGAAATCACGATAGTTTTGATTGAAGTCGCGGAAATATAGTCTTATTTTTAACAGTCTACTTTTAAACATTAGTTTCCGGTATTAGAGTCAGTGCATCTCTCAAGAGGATGAAAACTCTCCAGCGGTTGAAGAATGATATTCGTTGGGGTGGCTCAGCATCCATGGTACGTCCTCTGTTTCTCCACTTCGAACGGTGAGTCGCATGCATTTTTGTTCCTCCGGTCACCCAATCATGTCGTAGGATGAAAGGTCCGAATCGGCACGGGTGACCGGTTGTATTACGTAGAATTTTTTGCGAACATAGTGACCGCGGGTATTTTTTATACCCGTGAGTAGTAACATCCTTTTTAAAATTTATTAGTTTAGGATAGGTCTTCTTGCACATCGCGATTATAATAATTAGTTTTTTAATAGTCAGGTTTAACATATACGCTTGAGAATATATTCGTGTTATTTATAAATATGCATGTTAATATTCCGTATGAATATTTGCAAATGGCAAATATCTACACGAATATACCTGTATGACATAAATATATTTGATTTTAAGCAATCAATTGATCGTGACAATATTAAGTCACGTTAGTTTATTTCACTTCGGCTAGAATTTAAAATATGAGTTAAAATTCATTTTTTCCCGTACAAGAATGTGTGAAATTTTATGTATGAAATTTTATACGTGACAGGAATCGAGCAAAGGTCAATTCTTAGGCTTTCCGCAGAACCTTCGGGTTATCTGGTGCACGGGGGCACGTTACGTAGGTTTGTTAGTTCTTTGGAGAGATCGCGACTCCGTTCCTTCCGGACACGACGTGGTTCTCCTCTCATCGTCTGATTGTTTGGGCTCCTTTTCTTTTGTTACAAGATTAACAAATGTATCTTTGATACGGAACGTTGCCGATAGGTTTGTGAATTATTGTACGATGTTTTTACTGATCGATATAATCGTTGTACCTGAGATAGATGTTGCGTTGTCTGGGAGATAGATATTGTGTTGTGTAAGCTTTGTTTCACGTTTGTAAAGACTCGTGTAACTGCTGCGTAGGAGATAGATGTTTCGCGGTTAGGCTACGAAATAACTATTTCTTTACGCAGGTCCATAAAGTAGAATCAGAACTCGACATTCTTGCCAATAAGTTGAATGTCGAGACCGATGCATAATGTTAAATAACTCATGGGCGGGTCTCGTGCGTAGTCACCTCCTCGTGGTGAGACCCGGTAATTGGCATCGTTTTCCAAAAATTAATCGGTTGATTAATCTTTGGAAAATGATGCCAAGCTAAGAACTACGCACCAGTCCAGTTTGGGTCACCAGAAGCCGCCAAAAGAATTTTGGATGATCTAGGCTGGACTGCAACGTGGGACGCTATGGGACACCGCTGGCTCAGTTTGGATCACCAAAAGCCTCCAAGAGAATTTTGGATGATCTAGACTGGACCAACGGTGCCCCACGTCGTCTCACGTTGCAGGCCAGTTAGAATCACCAGAAGCCTCCAAGAGAATTTTGGATGATCCAGACTGGGCTGCACCGTGGGACATCGTGGGACACCGTGGGACACCGTGGGACACCGTGGGACATCGTCGGTCCAGTGTGGATCTCCAAAAGCCGCGAAAAGAATTTTGGATGATCTAGACTGGACTGCAACGTGGGATACCGTCGGTCCAGTGTGGATCACCAAAAGCCTCCAAGAGAATTTTGGATGATCCAGACTGGGCTGCACCGTGGGATATCATCGGTCCAGTGTGGATCTCCAAAAGCCTCCAAGAGAATTTTGGATGATTTAGACTGGACTACAACGTGGGGAGCTGTGGGACACCGTTGGTTCAGTTTGGATCACCAAAAGCCTCCAAGAGAATTTTGGATGATCTAGAATGGACCAACGGAGCCCCACAGCATCCCACATTGCAGTCCAGTTTGAATCACCAGAAGCCTCCAAGAGAATTTTGGATGATCCAGACTGGGCTGCACCGTGGGATACCGTCGGTCCAGTGTGGATCTCCAAAAGCCGCGAAAAGAATTTTGGATGATCTAGACTGGGCTGCAACGTGGGATTCCGTCGGTCCAGTGTGGATCTCCAAAAGCCTTCAAGAGAATTTTGGATGATCCAGACTGGGCTGCACCGTGGGATACCTTCGGTCCAGTGTGGATCTCCAAAATCCGCGAAAAGAATTTTGGATGATCTATACTGGACTGCAACGTGGGATTCCGTCGGTCCAGTGTGGATCACCAAAAGCGTCCAAGAGAATTTTGGATGATCTAGACTGGACTGCACCGTGGGACCGTCGGTCCAGTGTGGATCTCCAAAATCCGCGAAAAGAATTTTGGATGATCTAGACTGGACTGCAACGTTGGACACCGTTGGACACCGTTGGACACCGTTGGACATCGTTGGACATCGTGGGACATCGTTGGACACCGTTGGACACCGTTGGACACCGTTGGACACCGTTGGACACCGTTGGACACCGTTGGACACCGTTGGACACCGTTGGACACCGTTGGACACCGTTGGACACCGTTGGACACCGTTGGACACCGTTGGACATCGTTGGACACCGTTGGACACCGTGGGACACCGGGGAACAGTGGGATACAGTGTAGTTGTATATGTTTTTTGTGTGTAGATCGTTAATTTTGTAACTGCATGTAATCGTTAACTGTGTACCTGTTTGTACCGCCGGCTTATTCGTCTCCCCTTCCTTCCCCCATCACTTTGGAAGTTGCACAAAGAACTTGAGGTGCGAGGAGTCCATTCAGTCGTTTCAGTCGGAATATTAATATAGGAACGCGAAGACGGTTAATGATCAATCCGATGAATATTTATGGTCAATTTAATGATCAATCCGACGATTTTATTTTAACTAAGACAGTTTTGTATGAACAATACTGTTGTCTTTTTATTCGAGCACGGGTAACGTTTGGTATACAATTTATATTTATTTTAAAATATATTTCATATTTCATAATAGATCATTTCTTAATTATTTGGAATACTAAGATGAAGGTAAATCAATGATGATAAATGAAATCATTCTCTTATTTCAAACGAATTTTTAACGAATTATCTTATTGTTCAAATTGAGTTATATCACAACGATTCACTTATCGAATTCAATTTCTTTTGCTATATTATGTGAATTTACTACAGTTAACATCATAAATTTGCAACTTAGTAACAGTTAGACTCAAATACTTCAAAGCAAGGTTTCGCGTGCGTTTGTACAGTATTCTTTAAGTATATTTAGTGGCGAACTTTTGAATTATTGCAAATATTTTCCAATATTTATAACACACGACTATAGTGTATTAGTGGAATGTATATCTCGTATTCTAATAACGAAAATTCACAGTATATATTCTAATAGCGAACAGTATAATTCTTGCAAACGATTGCATTGTATTCACGATATTCGTAAGCATTTGTTCGCTATCGAGAAATATCTCACAATTTTCAACTAATATTTTTCATATTTGTTCCAAATTCTTAATAATAATTTTTACGTGGAAAAAATAGCAGTATTTTCTAAATAAACGTTCGATAGAGAAAAGAAGAAAATTGTCTAAATGACGTTTCGCTTCTTTTCCACCTCTCCCACCCCCGCCCCTAAACAGCTTTATTTTCAGGGAATATTTGTGACCGCGCGCAATGCGGTTGTAGAGTCAGTGTTTGTTACGGAATAGTTTCTTTTCAATATTTTAAAATCACGATAGTTTCGATTAAATTCGATCGAATAATCACACGCGAAAGTAATAAAATTTTATCAATTAAATTTGTACGCGATATTAGAGTTCTTGTTCGCCGATCATAATTTAAGCGGTCGCGGTAACGTAGTCTTTTATTTTTTTTTTATATTTATTTTTTTGAATATTCGTTC
>JACXIX010000003.1:14245940-14295111 GCA_014737535.1 Bombus cullumanus
GTCCCGGGACGTCCTCTCTAGTGTAGGACCTTTGCGCCCGGGCGTTTGTGTGAGAACCGTGGAGCGAGTGTGTTGGTGTGCCTGTTTTGCCATTTTTTAAATATAGCGCTAGGTAGGATAGGTAGTATACTTTCTGGTGTGTCTGTTAATTATAAGTAGGTAGGGCCGGGCAGGTTGGCACAGTCTCTGGTCGGGTAGGCGCGTTTTCGCGTGACCAACCTGTTTCTGGAAATTTATTTGAAAAATCAACGGTGAAACTGGCACGAGTAGAGCATGCTCTCGTCTCTGGTTTTTCCTATCGATTTTTCGAATTTCGCGGTCGCGGTCGCGAGTGGGCTCGAAACGAACGTTTATTGCTCGAGCACGTACATGCGAGTGAGCAACGATCGCCGCTGTGATCGTTGGTCAGTCCATGTGCACTTCAATCAGCTTCCGCGATTTATATTTTTATTTTACCTTTATAAGTTTTTTTTTTGTTTGCGATTTAGAAGTCTCGAGCTTAGATTTAAGTTTCAGCGGGCATTGCGCCCGAAGAAAGAAGAGGCTATAAGCCGAAGAGGCCCGGCAAACTGCCACTCAAGAGGGCAACTATTAATGACTCCCCATCCTCTGGGTCATCCAGAGCATGGGAAGTCATTATTGTTACTACTTTGTCACTATGCTCGCTTTTAGTATTTTTAGTAGTAGTAGTAGTAGTAGTAGTAGTTTTTGTTTTTTCGGCCGATGTGTACATCGGTCCATCGTCCCACTGGGCAAATCGCGATTTTTCTTATTAGTGTCGCGACAGATTATTTACGGGTTGAATTAGAGTAGCGAAATAACATCGCGGCTTTTTATTAGTGTCGCGAGAGAATGATTACGGTTTGAATTAGAGTTGCGATAAAATGATAATCGCGTTTGCTTTAGAGTTGCGAATTACGATGTCGCGATTGTCTTTTGCAATTTTTATTATGAATTTTTAGAACTTTTTAGAAAATTATACATATCAGAATTTATCTTGTTTTCTATTGTTTAAAATTAGATTATAGAAATGTTAGTTTTTTTATTAATTTTATAGTATTGCAAATAGCAATACTAGAATATTTCAAGTACTTTTTTCATATAGTAAATAGTAACTTTCATTAAATTCACTTTAAAAATTAGCGTTGCGATATTGTTCCATCGCGAGTTCTACTAATTTTTCCCTTTAGCGTTGCGATAATGAATGAACGCGTTTTATTAAGTAGAGTTGCGTTTACCAAATGCCCAAACCCTCCGACTGCATTTGTCGGACACTGTTCCTGGATCACACGATACAGCTGCAAGTGCTGTACAAGTGTGATCGTTCATCGGCAACCTCCTAAATGGTTGCACTACGATCTCTCGCTATTAGTGTTGCGTATTGCTTAAATATGAGTGCGTAGATTTATATTGATTAGCGTTGCGTATCAAATTTCGCGAATTTTCAAAATTTTTCTTTTTTTTTCTTTTTTAATGGTAGATTAATTGATATTGCAGATATAACGAAGCACTCGTCGCGTTTTATTTTGAGAATTTTCTGCTTCATAAATATTAGTAGTAAATTAGCGTTGCGAAACAAGAATATTCCGTTCCACTCACGGTTTGTTGATCGGGTTTATATAGAGTGGAACACGATCGAATTTTAGTAGCCCTTCTGGCTACTGCTTTGTTTCTTTTTCAGCGCCCCTTATTAATGCGCCCCTTATTAATGCGTCCCTTATTACTACGTTTATTACTGAAAATACTGCTATAAGATACATTCTTTTGCCAGCGTTATCGTTACCAAAACTGCTAAAACACAGGACTTTATTAGGAATATATAATATATATATATATTTACATGTATGAAATTGTGAGCGATTTCATGCGTAAGAAAGTATTATAATGAAATATCTTAATGTTGCTATAAAGGCTTGAAATATTTTTTAAAATTTAATTCATTGCTATTAGAATTAATGCTAGTGATTGTTCGTTCTTAGAATCATAACTTTTAGAATTTTATCAACCGCGATATTTTCAATCCTTTAACAGTAACGTAGAATTTTATAAATATTCGAATTTCATTTGCACGAAACAAAAGTTCATTCGCGATCATCGTTCGTTTTGTAACAAAAATTCTGCACGAAATGATTTATGTGCATATCTTTCGGTTCACTATGTTGCAAGTCACTATGTTGTTGCTGAAAATAATATATACTGTTAAAAGTTAAAAGACAAAGCAAGTGATTTTATAATAATCGGGTTTTCTCTCATCTTAGTTATTTCGAATGAACTCTTCAATTTTTAATTCAGTTTAAATTCGATTACTTAAAATTCTTGTTTTCAACGTAACCCTAATTTCGATTAAAAAGATACAAATGATTCTCTATTTTTGCTAAAATATAATCAATAGTAATTTGATCTATAATTGGCCATTATTCGTAGTTTATTTTTCTTGTATAAAATGTTCTCGTTTTAGAGATGCCTGTTTCTTCTATATACCAAATCCAGTAAACGAGTTTGTTTCAGATTTATCAATTTACAGGAAATACATTCGATGATTTTTTTTCCTTTGTCTGGTTGTTCGGATTTCTTCCTGTTTTCCCATTTTTAAGAGGAGCATATTGCGGTCACGTCGGAGTTTATAAATATCGATATCTTCACAAGTTTAGTACGACGAGTCGTATGTCTCTTTTGCAGGACTCTAAATTGTATATGCAGTGTCAGTAGTTCCATTTTCCTTCTCTGGTTCCAAATTAGACAAATGTGTCTTTGATACCAAATGCTGCCAGTAGGGTTGCGTATTATTGGTCAATGTTTGTACTGATCGATGTAATCGTTGTGTAGGAGATAGATGTTGCGTTGTCTATGCTTTGTTTTACGTTTGTAAAGATTTGTTTAAACTGTGTATGAGAGAGAGAGAGAGAGATGTTGCGCAATGTATGCCTTGTTTCAAGTCTGTTAAGATTCATGTACACGCTGCGTGGGAGACAGGTGTTTCGCAGATAGACTACGAAATATCTATCTCTTTACGCAGGCCCATGAAGTAGAATCAGAACTCGACATTCTCGTTAACAGCTTGAATGTCGAGGCCGATGCATAATGTTCAATAACTCATGGGCGGGTCTCGTGCGTAGTCACCTCCTCGTGGTGAGACCCGGTAATTGGCATCGATTTCCAAAAATTAATCTTTACATTGTTCGTTATTAACATTATTCCCAAATCAGTTGATTAATCTTTGGAGATCGATACCAAGCTAAGAACTACGCTAACACAGTTCAGTTTAGATCACCAAAAGACACCGAAGAGAATTTTGAATGATCTAGACTGGACTGACACCCCCCTGCGGGGTCAACGTTGGTTACCGTGGGACACCGTGGGATGCGTGCGTTTTAGTTTTAATTAATCGTAATCGTAAGATAGATACATATGTTAAGTCCATTGTGTCCTCATTCTGTACAATGATACTTATCTAACTTGGAGAGAAATATAAAGAACTATTCTCCTTTTACACTGAAACTTGCATATAAACATTACATATTTGAATATTTCATAGCATCTTAAATATGTGTAATATGCTTAAGGCTCAAAAGAATGAGAGAGATAAAGGAAGTGAACAAAAGGAAGAAGCTAATATTATGAAATAATGTTTGAACCTTACCAATCAGGGAATAATTATACATATTTTATAACATTTTACTAAGCTTCCTTTGATTAAATTTATTTCTTCCACTGAATTTGTTTCTTCCATTGAATTCGTTTCTTGTATCGAATTTATTTCTTCTATTGAACTTGTTTCTTCGATTGAATTTCTCTTCCCTTTCCATTTATTATGTTTCTACAATTCTCCCTTAGACCATAGCGATAAAACAAATACAGTTAAGTGCTATAAAATGGCACCCATTGCACAATTTTACCATACAACAAGATGAAATTCCTTTACACTCTCTTCGTCAATCGGCAAACCCCATATTTTATAGCGGCAATTGTTCACCAGAGAAAGAATATCTTCTTAAAAAGAAAGAAAGAAACAAGTGAAAATTCAGGTATCGCACGAAACAGGCTAACGGGCCATCGATGCTTTCTAATGACTCAAAAGGAATCCACCATCAAAAATTGACATCAGGATCACCAAATTTTTTTGGTTCACACCGTCTTAGATCAGCAACTAGAATTGTTTGCCGTACCGAATGACAATATCTCTTATTTACTATTTATTTGCTACATCGATACCTACAAAGAAATATTTCATGTAAATAATAATAATAATAATAATAATAATAATAATAATAATAATAATAATAATAATAATAATAATAATAATAATAATAATAATAATGTGTTTGTATACGTATGTATATCTACTATTAAATTTTTCATCAATACTTACATTTCTGATAATATGCCACAAAAGCCTTAGAAATAGCTTGGCACATACCATAAATTTGTACTACATGACCACCATGACCGTTTACTTTTACTTTAGTATCAACTCCAGGAAACTCTTCCTACGCAAGAAGAATGTACAACAGTAATTAATATAATATTATTGAAATGAAGTTATTCTTATTTTAGTGAATACGAGGTATCAGTATTACTATTTTGATATTCATAAATAATCTTTTTCGGAATAGGAGGAGAGTATTGCAGGAAAACGTTGAGAAAAATTGGAAAGCTGCATTTCTGTCATGAAACACAACGTTGTTAGATAGATATTCTTGAAATTCGATAGAATCGACGTATTATCAAATACATACTTACTTTGGCGAGTAAGAAAATGGGTTGCTGTAATTTGTATTGCGATATTCGAGGTTGAAGCAATTCCAGGGAACATCAATTCCTATTTGAATCGAATTTAAACTACAAGTGCGTTTTGCTTTTAAATGCACTATACAAACGGCTCGAGATCGATTGATTGTTATTAAATGAGTTTCATAATAATTATTTTGGTCCAAGTTTGTACACAGGAAGAATATTCATGTTCTCTTAATTCTCAACTTTATTCTCCAATTCTATATGATGTTATTGCTCATGAAAGAATGTTAATATAATTTTGTTAGAGGAAATACGTGCCATGACGATGTAGCTATGATAAGTGATAATGATAATGATAATAACTGGCATGATGATGACAGCTGATATTAGTTTTATTTTATAATCATTTATAGTCGTTTTTTTTTAAATAATCGTTTATTACAGTATGTTTAGAACTGTATTTAAAATATTACGTTCCGTTACAAAATACATTATCTCGTTTAATGTAACGCATATCTTATTTTATATCTTCGTATCGATCTAACAACCAGGAACATTACATCTCATATCTATAATTGCAACCATTGAACGTTTTATCAAATACAATTCCAGAAATGCAATGAAATGTATTTACCAGATATTTGTTGTGTACGGGTCGATAATAGTAAAATATTGAACAATCTTTTGCATCTCGAACATAATCTTCCTGCGTGCATGCAGAATCCGATGACGATAATGTTGGTGGTTTAGTTTCGACCACGCGACGAAGCAGAAGTTGGAGTATATCCTTTCAACACCATATTTATGGTGCGTAGAAGCGGATACTTATCACCACATACACCATTGAAGTCATCGGTTTCGATGCTCCATATCATCATACCACCAAGTCCCTTAGACATGACGTACTTGGCCTTCTCTTCAACAGATCTAGCAACGTAGACATATTACTTTACATTCTTATTTCTATATCTTTTATGTCTCTTTTTACGTTCTCATAACAGCGAATACTCACATAGTATCATCGTATCCAACCCATTGTTTGCCCTTGAAAGCATAAGGTACACGTTGTTCAGGTTCGCGTTGCACCGTCCATCCTCGTTGAATGTATTCGCAGATCTCGTTGTAACCAAGCATACCACCTTCTCGCGTGTAAGGGCCAGCTTTTCCAGGACCAATGGTTTTAGCACCTATACCATTCTCCGAGGAATTCGCCAAGGTGAATGATCTACCGTAAGCAGGAATACCAACAATGAGTTTGTCAGCTGGTGCGCCTTGTTCAAGCCAATATTCAACAGACCGTTGCTAAAACGTAAATGTACCCATACATCAGAATCGATATATCGAATATTTCATTTGATACCAAACTCTAATAAAAGAGAATGCAATGTTTTACCATGTTGAGCTTAGCCTGTTTCCCAGATTCCTGCGAGGACGGATATAGAGGAGCGTTAACCGCTGCGAAATTGTTCCACGGTCCATTCAAGTCGTACGCCATCAAATTAATCAAGTGAGGATATTGAGACATTTGTGAAATATCATAAGATTTAGAAGCTGAGTTTTCGGCAGCACCGACCGCCACGCTTAGGATGTAATCGTATTTATCGAACTCTTCTCTCAGCTCCTTCAACAACGTGACATAGTTCTCTATGTCGACTGGATTGCCGCCACGTTGGTTCGGATATTCCCAGTCGACGTCGAAACCGTCGAAATCGTACATCTGCAGAAACGTGATCACGCTTCTGATGAATTGCGCACGTTTTATAGGATTCGCGAAAACCTTGGAATACTTGGAGGAACCTTCGTTCCAACCACCTATCGCTATCAAAGCTTTCATTTCTGGATTCAGTCGACGAAGTCTGGTGAATTTTCCATAACCATCTCTACCGTTCGGTAGATCCATCCACTTATCCAATATTCTGATGTTACCATTCTCAGAGATACCAATGAAAGTGTAGATTATATGAGTGCATAGAGTGGGATCTATATCGGTTGGTTCGAATCTTCCAAGTCCAGGACGATAAGCTGACCAGCTACCATAGTAGCAAACGATTTTCTCTGAATAACGGAAACGGATTATCGTTATTACTATAACATAAGCTGATTATTATTGCAATTCAATAGAATAGAATATATTGAGGATTACGGAATTATTTAACGATACTGATTAACAGAAATTTATTGATCGTTAGTTTTATCAGTAATTATGTATTTGATACTTACTATCGGTCGTGTTGTTCGCAGCGGCATACGCCATAAAAGCAATCAGGAACAGCGCCTTCAGCATCTGACAATAAGCAATTTTTGTTAACTATTAATGATAGAAATTTCATCGACGGAAATGCAAATAACGGAGAGGTTAATTCGAAATACCGCGTTAATGTTTTAAAATTGATTAATTAAATTGTTATGGATTTTAACAAGATCTCACATATCGTCGTACAAGTATTAGCTACAATTGTGAAAATAAAAATACGCGAAAGAATTCTTTCAAAGAGGAGTTTGAATAAATCTAGCGTTAAACGTCACGTTTATATTTCGAATATACTTTTACCTTTAAATTGACACAGGTGTGTATGTAAGACAAATAGCGACAAACGGCGTCTTCACTTGCTCGCTGTAAAACTGAAATAAAAAAAAAATAATGCTAGAACGCATAGAATGGACAGCGCACCGTGAAAAGTATTAAAAATGGACAACATTGCTGAATGAAAGAAACTTTCAAATGTGAGTATATATATATATTTCACGATCAAATTTACAAACTAACGCAGTAAAATAGAACTTTTATCTACTGTCACATACGACGCTATATAAAATATTAAATATAAAACAAAGTTAATTAAATAAGAATTGTTAAATAAACGTTACCTGTTTCAAAGTTGCAGAGCTCAACTTGTTGTACTTGTCGCAACCGGTATCGGTATGTCACAGTTCACAAAGCGTAAGGGACTTGATATATCACCTAACTCCGACAAGTATCTTAAACGCATTTATCGGGTATTAATTATCGACTAGCAATTTTTTCTCAGATATCTTGATTCAGACTTTTATATAGTAAACTTCAAACCGGCCCGCTAGTTGATAACTGAATTAAACACTGTAACATCCATCAATCGCTCATCGGGGCTCAGTTACAATCAGGGTGTGCCATAAAAATGAATCATCATCATGTTTACTTTTTTCCTTTAATATCCACTATCAATCCACGGCTTATCAATCGCTACAAACCACCAGATGTTTGACTATGTTAAATATGACAATCTTTTTTTGTACGAACGAAAACATTACGATAAAGTTGTCTGAAAGGTATTCAATAAATTTGAAATCGACGATACACGACAATTATAAATACTGTCAAATCCTGATAACTCGAATCTCGCGGGAACAGTTGAAATTTTCCAGTTGCAGAGGTTTCGACTTATTGAAGTTTTCGAGTAAACGAGACTTTTGAATTATATTATTATTATTTGAATTATATTATATTATTCTGATTATATTTTTCGGTTTACACATATTCAGAGGCGCAGAGGCGCGTAATTTGCTTTTTATTTGGCTGACGAAACACATTCAGTTTGCATAGGAGACATATGGTGGCACGGTACTTCGAGTTCTAGACGCAGCGATGATAAAACCGTAACTTATGTGGATGAACCTCGACTTGAAGAGATCGAGCTTCTCCCGAATCCGAGTTACAGAGGTAAAACAACGCGCCTAAACGTGCAGGAAATGATTCGAGTTAGAGGGAGATTATATTTCTATATTCTTCTATCTTTATATTATATAGATTTGCAGAAGTTCTTACAGCGAGGCGGAAGGGAATAAATAAAAATGTTGTCTTACAGAAGTTTTCAAATTACAGAGGTTCGAGTTAATGAGATTTTACTGTATTACATTTACAGATATATGTATACATATAATATCGTGAGAACAATTACTTTGAACGCGACATATTTCCTGGTATTGCATTACTTATCAGTTGTTTCCCAGGAATTTTGAAATCTTCGATTATTTCTAAATCAAACGTTATGCTAAAGCCAATGTCACGATAGTTTTTAGAAAAATATCTGATAAAAAGACCGCGAAGTATACAGGGCGAGTTACTTCAGATTTTAAACTGAAATATTTTCAATGCTGTTAATTATATCGCGAAGTTCTTCGGATAAAAAAGTTGAATAGCTTCGGAAAGGCAGATATATTTTGGTGTCACTGGTTTTCAGTTTCAATTGCTAGTCATGTGGTTTGTTTTTTAAATGAAATCATATATTTTTTAGGAACGTTAATCGATGCAACTCGAGATTCTCTATAGAAAATTATTAACCCACTTACGTCGACAAACTAATAGTTTAGTAGATATTTTTACTTCTAATTTGTAATTCTTATCGTACGGAAGATAAGGAAAACGAAAACAGAAGTTGCTATTTGCTTCATGTTTTGTTGCCGCGCACACGGTTTTTGTTAACCATCGATGATACAAGCAATGTTTTTCGTACAAATATAAGCAAACGCGAAGCCTCGAACGTTTGCAGCGGTTGTCTGACTTTCGTCACCCTCGGTTCTAATAAGACGAGGGCAAAATACTCGAGGGTGCCATACGTGAAATCCTCTGCGGTACTGCGGCGTGGGATAGCGGGTCCCATGGATTTCCTATACTCTAACATTTTTTGCACAATCGCCAGCATGGACGAGTGACTATCTTACTCATATTTTAGTGTTTAGCAAAAAATTAATTTTATATTCCATACTATTTATACTATACGTACTCCAGACTATACGTATTCTTTAGCGACTTACTTATAGATAGTAATCGTAATAGTATGTAGTACTGTTAATAATAATAATATATTCAGTATATCTAGACACGGTAGACTACATAATATTTAGACTACATATTTATAAGTTTTGTAACGTAAATTATTGTCGTTTGAAATATATGCCTTTAACAATCTGTCTGATAATACTAATGGATGTGACAGTGGCAATTGGATAGAATTCGTATCGCTATGAGTATACACGGTTTTGTACGCAAAAAGGTACGGCAGTATCAAGTTGGCAGGAACTTTGTGAACAATGAGCAAACCGTTAGTAACTGTGAAGGAAGGAAAATTGAAAGGCGCGGTATTGAAAAGTGCCCTAGGATTATCATATATCGCTTTCAGAGGGATACCTTTCGCCGCTCCTCCTATCGGAAATCTTAGATTTAAGGTACTTGTTCTTGACTTATTTCAACTTTATCATGCCATGTCAAACATCATCTTGTAGTAATCGTAATATGTAAGAACTGTAAGAAATATGTACTGGCGGAGTCGAAACTCCAATCTTTTTGTAGTCGTCTATGTTAAAAACGGTACCGTGGTGTCCTACTATTCCTATTTCATGATTCTCGGTTTTCGAATATGAACTCAATTCCCATAATTATGTCGTTTACGCGAAATCGAAAAATTGTGGAACTGAAACTATTTTATTGCGTTTTGTTCAAACTATTCGGAATAATTATTTACCATTGGATACTACTTGAAGAAATTACCTAACGTTACAGCAAGTTTAAAGTGCCGTTTAATAGAATCTGATTAATACGAGTGATTTGTACAGATAGTTAAAGTAGTGCATCATGTAATGTTGTATTTATTTTCCATCCAAGTGTTATTTTTCTTTTTCTTACAAAAATAGGATCCTCAACCACCTGCACCATGGACAGGCATCAAGGATACGTCCAAAGACACGAAATACATGTGCCCACAGTTGGAAGAAAATCCGCCTTTCGATGTTATTGGCAACGAAGATTGTCTTTATTTGAATGTTTACACGAATTCTCTCGATCAATCGAAGCCGGTTATGTTCTGGATACATGGAGGGGCATTCATACTAGGAAATTCGAGTTTTCACGAATCGAGGCCTGATTATTTACTCGCCAAAGATGTTGTAGTTGTCTCAGCTAACTACAGGCTTGGCGCATTCGGTTAGTTTTGGTTCAGTTTTACGGTAAAACCATGCCTATTTCTATCGACATCGTATATGCATACATTCGGAAAATATCAAAAAAGAGATTGTGCGTGCAATTTAGAAACAAAATTTTTACTTTACGAATAAACAGAAAAGCTCTAGAATTATCCAATTTTTTAAATTTCAAGGATTTTTAAATTTGGGACACCGAGTCGCGCCAGGAAATCTGGGCTTAAAAGATTTAATCGCAGCTCTAGAATGGGTCAAGGAAAATATTGCCAACTTTGGCGGAGATTCCAATAATGTTACGATTTTTGGAGTTAGCGCTGGAGGAACTTTGGTACATTCCTTACTCGTATCGCCTCGGGCGAAAGGTAAAACGTGATTTTGACTACGTTCTTGATAAAATTAATCGAAATCTAAACTCCCGAAATCATCGAAGATATCTACGCAACAGAAAATGTAAATGTCAAAGATCAAGCCTTGTTCGTGATTTCAATGCGCCGAAATGTTTTATGATTTATCGAGATATTTATCGAGGTTTCGAAAGGATTTGTTAATCCCGTTAGTTCTATGTTGATTTTTAGGACTGTTTCACAAAGCGATTTTGCAGAGTGGTACATTGACGTGCCCTTGGGCAAATGCTGAGATTCAAAATGATTCTGAAACCGGTTTCAAGCTTGCCTCGCTTCTTGGCGAAGATTCTAATGATCCTGTCGAAGTTTTTGAATTTCTACGAACAGTGCCCGCCGAGGACATCGTAAAAGCCCAAATTACACTTTTATCTCCGGAGGCAACAAGTTTTCTTTTGACATACTTCATTAATTATAATCAAACATTGGAGATTCGAACAAACAAAGAATTTGAACTCGTCATTTTGTATTGTAGAGAGAGAAGGCCAGTATCCTACCTTTTAGACCCAACAGTGACGAAGTGGCGGAGAATCCTGTTTTACCAGAACCGATCGAACAATTAATTACGAAAGAAGCAGATGTGCCTGTGATAATCAGTTACACGGCACACGAATATTTGATGATCATAAAAGGTGGGTATAGTAAAAAGTTAAAAGAGAAAGAAAAAGAAAGATACTAATGATAATTGTTTATTGCACGAACAATGATACTGTGCGATTTTCGTGTTTCTCAGATAAGAGCGAAAAACTAATAAGTGCTTTCAACCAGTATCTCTATGGTCACGTGAAAAATTTGGGATCATTGAAGAAATTACGGGATGCCGAAATAAAAAAATTGTTCGAGTTGGTAAAAAATCAGTATTTCGGTGGAAAACCGATCGGCGTGGAAAACTTAACCGAATTTTCAGAATTACTCAGTCTTATTAATTTCGGCATTCCCGCGATGTTGTTGCTAGAGGATCGTTTGAAAAGAACGACCGCGCCTAGTTACCTTTGTGTATTTTCATACGTTGGCAGTGAGAAAACCTCGACGGATCTCCTGGTAACACGACAGATTTCTGGTAACTTTAATTCTTAGATCCATTATCGTATAATTATCAGATTGTATATATGATCATCGTACGCGATATTTGCTCTTATACTGCAGGAGCGTCTCATACCGACGATGTCACGTATTTGCTATACTTACCCAAATGTAAAACTGAAAATCCTGATCCACCAGCGATCGGTACGAAGGACAGGATTACGTTAGAAAGAATGACTAGAATGTGGACCAATTTTGCTAGAACTGGGTAAATTTTCAACGTGATTTTAAAAAGCATAAATCTGAATTTTAGAATTTATATATCGTATATGTTTAATATAGGAATCCTACTTCGGTGAAGGACGAGTTTGTCAACGTCACTTGGAAGCCTGCAACGGAGGAAGATCTGTGTTATTTGAAAATTGACGACGAGTTACATTTGCTGCCTATTTCACCGCATCTTTTATCGTCTAAGTAGACTACATCAATCTTTTCTTGCGCGGGACGAAAATTAATTTTGGGAGAATTTTTATTTCTTTTTATTCACATGTAACTTATAATAATACATGTAATCGCTTTCTTACGTTTGTAAGAAAGCAAAGGGTGCAAAGGAAGTAATAAATACATTACATATTTTCTACGCTTGTAAAATGTTACTGACAGCTATTTACACGCATCGACCATGCAAACGAATCTTTCTTTCTCGTTTGCAAATAAATTTGCGAGTATCTCGAAATCCAAACTCTCGAAAATCATCGAGGATATCTACACAACAGAAAATGTAAATGTCAAAGATCAAGTCTTATTCGTGATTTCAATGCGCCGAAATGTTTTTCAGTGCAATTTCGATGAAAAAAGAAGAGATAAAGAATGGCAATGAAATAAATTGTAAATATGTTGTACCTATGTTATAAATATTCATCTCAGGCTACGTGCAGCTGATAAGAAACTTGTCGTTAAATAAATAAATATGTTTTCCTTTTCTTGCGATTAGAATTGTTTCACTTCGACTCGTCACTATCGCGTCGATAAAGTTCCAGGTTTTACCCTTTCTATTGTTTTTTTTTTTTTCATTTTCGTAATTATTAACGAGGTTTGCTGTATGATTAAATTATCGTTTGTGTAATAACACGACGCACGTTTCGATGTTTAAAAAACAACTTATATATTATTAATAATTCTATTCATCCGTGACTCTTTTAAAACACGAAAATAACACTTTTTAGGTGCAATACCACATAGAGTTTCAGTCAAACGATTTTTAAAATATTCGTCAAATTATCAAAAAATACCGGTTATTCTCCGAGTGATATCGATGATGACTCATATGCTATACTCGTTCACGGCTTATTTATTCCAAAAGGCGAAAGCTTTTTGTATCCTCTCGTTGTGTGGTTTTCCTGGCGTCATAGTGACCACAGGATTTGTACGTTGCGACACTTGCGGTACGTTCGTCGGTGATTTCGATTCTGCCGCCTCTTTCTCGAATAGTTTGGCGGTACGACTCACGTTTCCGGTCGGAACGAACTTGCTGCGAATTCTTCCGATTAGTAGCCTTGGGTCCTCAATTTCGTCGGGCACTAAAAACATATCAATTCATAAATGTTGTAGCAAAATCATTTATCGAAGAATACTTGTTACTCGTTAGAATTCGATTAGTTAAAAAAGAGGAGAACGAAAATTATTTATTGAACACACCTTCATGCTGTCGATTAATTTCACGCGAAGCTTTAGTCACACCACTCAGTGTAGCTACCTCGATATTTCCTTTGGTATGTTTCTTTGGGTCCGGAATTTTAATGTTTCCTGCGTCTGACATTTCGCTGATTTCCTCGAGCGATGTCCTATGACTTTCAAATTGCTCCACCTTTTGTAACACGTTTTTAAGGTTGTCGCTATTATTTTCGTTGTCCGCCTCTTCTTCCTTAATCGACGAAATACCCAGTTCGTTGACTTGTTGCGAAGACGCGGATAAATTGGAAATACAATCTCCGATCCCAGAATCTCGCGAGTCGCCTCTGAAAACCCGACGCGACTTCTGCGAGTTTACACTCGATTCTCGGTCCGTCTTCTGCTTCAATTCCTTGTCTATTTCCACGACTGTATCCTCACTGAGCGTCTTTTCTTCGACGTTCCAGGTCGAGTCCTGTTTGCATTCTGAAGTCATTAATTCCGGAGAATTAATCTCATCGCTGATCGTTGATTTTGTAGTAACCTCGTCCCAAAGTAAATCCTGATAAGATTCCGATTTGTCGTTGAAGTCGATCAAACTTTTCCCTTCCACGGTTACACTCGTCAAAATCGAAATTTCCTCCGTTATCAAGGTGCGCTCCTCGACCTGACATCGCGTCACGATTTCGGTTTCCTCTTCGATTCTCTCCATAGGAAGCAGTTCCTCTGACTGAACTTCGTTCTGGCCCTCAGTTTCCTCAGCTGTATCAGTTTCTCGGGTCCCTCCGGATCCATTTCCCTGAGAACACGATCCCGCGTGATCCGTCGTCGGTTCATTTTTCAATGACGACTCGTCAAGGTCCGACGATACGCGTATTTCTTCCGTCAGAGACGAGTCTAACGTTTCCTCTGGCGAGGTGTTCATCTTTGTCTTATAACAGAACGGATACAGGTTCCTTTCTCGAGTATCTAGCTCGCTCGTGCTCCCGTTGTTCTTTCCTATCGCATTGTCAATGTCACGTGACTTTTGATCGCTCGATGAAACATCAAAATCGATCGTTCGTGGCGATTCAATGGGATTCGAGAGATCCGAGGTTGGCGAGGATTCTGCGGTCGCTGTTGGACTTCGTCTGCTGTTCGCTGAAAGTATCGCCATCCTTCCCAGTGCACGAATGGCATTTCCTGTTTTCTATCGTAACAAACAGAAGCGCACGCACACGCAACACGATCAAATCCATGCTTAGATTAGTGGCAACTACGGTATCGAATTTTTGTGATTAGTTTTGATAAAAACAAAATAATTCTTTTTCGAATAAAAAAAGGATCGTATAATTAGAATGAATTAATCGAATTGCTCATAACAAAACCGATCCTCGTTCAGGTTTGTCTTTTTCCACGAGAGCAAAAGGATACCTTAGTATCTTCCATTTCGGTTTGATAAACTTGTTTTCTTTTCTAGCAAGATATTCATCATATTACACAATTGCTGTAAATGTATCGCTGAATCGTAATCATGAATTTATGGATTTCATAACAAATGTTGTTTCTATTGAATTTATTAGCTTTCATTCGACGATAAGTCAAGATATTAAATCAGTCTTTATAATATTAATTCGACCACGCTGTAGATTTTCTTTTCGACTACTGGAATGTATCGTTATCTGAAAAGTCGAAGAATTTGACAGGGAACGTTTTTGTTATGAGTGTATCAACTGTACGTGAAGGAATTTCTCGATACATCAATTTCACGGTTTTAGAAAAAACTATATTCGTCTTTGCTCTTTGAAAAGATATAATACTATTTTACTCGGGATAATTTGCAACAATTGTTTCAGATATTAGTATCAAATTACTTACCGTAAATCGTAAATTACTTATCGTTTTTAAACAAGCTCAAAACATTGCAATCTATCACAATGGCGGACGATGTGAAAAATATGTAAAGTAACGAGTATCGAGTTATTAATTCTTACCTGCCACTTTCTTCGTACGATGAATTTCTTCAGCTTTTCTGTCGGCAAAGCTATCCTACTCATGGCTTCCGCGTGTTGCGCCATCCAAGCGTGTTCCAAACATTGTCTCGCCGACATCCGCGATCTATAAACATAATAAATTAATTACATAGAAACCTCGATTAAGAATTTATAGAATATTTTGGACACAGTTGAATCAGTAGTGAAGTATGATTCCTTGTCGATCGTTTTAGTACACACAGATTGCAGATATTTCGTTAGAAGGCTATGTAAATAATATCGAATACAAGAAGCACGTCAGATGTTTGAAACTTATGGACGTAAAAGCTTAAGGCGTAACATAAATACTGTTTTTTTCCTAAAATATGTTAAATGCATTTCAGAGCCTCGTTCGAAGTTTCCGTTCGTGATTTCCACTTGTAATATTCTAACGTAAGCAACATAGGAATAATTTTCAACCTTTACACCGTAGTATCTATACATTTGCACGGTAGATTCAATCGTAGATCATTGTCGAATTTGGTTTTATAATTTACTTGTAGTTTTTTTTCCGAAAATTTACATATTCTCCTTCGCTGTCACATTATATGCAACGACGAGTATGTCCAAGTTGCGTAGAAAAAATTAGTTTAGGAGAGTATAGAAACAAATGAATATTGAAGAATTTATCTTTCCTCTAACGCGAAGTTGGTATTTCACGCCAATTGAAAAAAACTAATTGTACAGTGTAAAGGTTGTAGCTAGTATATTTATCAAACTCGTACTCCTTTCGTTTGACAAGCAGGCTGCTGATGAAGTCCTTAGCGTCGTTAGAAATCGCATCGAAGGCCTCATCTTCCAGGTCGTAGTCAGCTCGAGTAATGTTGGCGAAGGTCTCGGCGTCATTGTCGCCCATGAATGGCGATAAACCGGTTAAGCTGAGCATTTACGACGTTGTTAATTATATAATAAACTTGTAGAGTGCAATTACGTATTTTAATCGCTTACAGAACGTAACAGATTACACCGACGCTCCACATGTCCGATTCGGTACCGATCGGTTCGTAACTTATTATTTCTGGTGGAATGAATTCTGGTGTGCCGAAAAGGACTCTGATCGGTGTGTCTGGTTTGAGTGTCTGTGCTAGGCCAAAGTCGATGAGTTTTATTTGATGGGAAGTTCGTGTTCGGCACATTATGTTCTCCGGCTGCAAGAAATTCATTTGTATTAACTAAAGAAAATTAATAAAATAATTGTAGCATAATTTGAATAATAATTTATGTTACAGCAGTTCAAACAATTTTTCCCTCAAAATTTAGCGATTCTTTAATTCTATGGGATAGCGTAATTATTAAATTACTTATACTTAATGTAATTAATATAATTTACGGTAATATAGCAATAATTTTTAAATAATTTTAGAACAGTAAAATCTATATCAATGTCCAAGGTTTCAACTAAACAAATGACACCTTTCCTTACCTTCAGGTCCAAGTGCACCACTTTATTCTGATGCATATATTCGACACCCTCGCAAATTTGTTTCATGAACAGTATACTGTCCCTTTCGGTCAGGGTAAAATCGTCAGCAACAACTCTCTCGAAAAGTTCGCCACCAGAAATACTAAGGAATATAACGTTTTACGAATCAAATTATTTTTTAACGTTTCTATAAACGGATAAATATATTTTTTATTTTAATATGGAAGCTTACTACTCCGTAACCATCGTGATTTCTCGAGGACTCTCGAAAGCAGCCGCCAAAAGGAGAAGTTTTGGATGTCGCAGCATGTTCATGATTCTAATTTCCTCTCGAACTTGCTCTCGATCCTTCGTTTTGATGGTCCTGACAAATTTTGCCGCGAAGCTCGTACCTGAAGATTTCTCCACCACCCTCCGTACAGTTCCGTATCGACCTTTGCCCAATTCCTCCAATATTTCGTATCGATGATTAAACAATTGTCCATCTTCCATTTCCACTATTCGAGCTTCGAACGGTGGCTTGAATTCTGGAAATGTCAAATGTTTCATGAATTTTCTTCATACAAAATACTTAATATTTGAAATACTGCTGTGTACTTTGAATCGTTTCTCAGCTCACTCGTATTTCTTTATCATTGTCAAATTTCATAAGCTCGGGGAAAAAGTAAAATAATCGTTATATTATAGATATGCGTGATTTTTCGTCTCAATCTTTTCATAGAGATTTCGTTAAAATATCAAACTTTTTATGTGTCAAAGCGAGAGCGTAATTGAAATTTAATAACTTGTGAGCTGCAACAAGTTTGCAAAATGTAGTCAGAGACAAAGATAAGTGGACAGATAGTGGAAATAAATATCAACGAAGTTGCCTTAATTGCAGCTTCTTTACATAAACATGTAAGTATTAATTTGAATTCTTTACCAAATAATCTGTGTACTATAAGGACATTAATAAATAAAACTTAGTACTATGTAGTTTTATGAAACTTCCATAATACCAACTTCCTGTCTGCTTGATCATATCTGCCTATTTATTTTTCTCCTCGACTGTATATGCGCTATCATCTTTTATAACTGCATATTTACCGTCTTCGTCGTCTTGCAAACACGTTTCCCCCTGTTTCGGAATTCGAACAAATTCAGACTCCTCTCCAGGTTCGCTAACCCCATGTATGTTTTCGGCTCTTACGCGGAAACGATATCTTTCACCAGGTATCACGGTGTCTGTTCCAACAGCTGGTAGCGTGAGACTCAACGAAAGACAGGATTCTGCGATCGTCATCCAAGTGTTTTCATCGGCACGGTTCATTTCCACGGTATAACCGGTAACCGTGCAACCACCGTCGTAGGGAGACGATCGCCAATTAATGGTCGTTGCCCCTGTAGAACAGCATATGTTTGGAACACTCGCTGGCGGGTCTGGTGGACCTGTGAAAAAGATTTGCGGACTTTTACAATTTTAGTAAACAATGGATGTACACTGTCGTCCATAAGTTGCGGGTTATGATATAAATGTTTGTAATGTTTATAAAACATTTAAGAGACAGTACATAATTTTACAAAATGGACTTACATTTAATGAAAGCAACGAATGAATATAATCCGTGTGAAAAAGTAAATGACTATTACGAATATAGTGAAAAATTTGTAGAACAAAAGTTATTAAAATCTACTATATATCAGTTTTAAACTTTTGTTTATCCGTTACTGTATACACCTATTGTATAGTACCTATACTATACTATGTTATACGATACTATTGGATAATGTCTGTACTTAGTCTTATATTTTATAATTTTTACTTTAAGTATTAGAAACTTGTAAGTAGAGCCTTCGGTATAACGGTTTGTTGAAAATAACTGACAATCAGAACACGTGTCGCCTGTGTATCGTTTATTTTTAAGTCGGCTAGTTTTTTCAAACTCATTCGCCGTCAAAGAATGTTTCAAGGGCGTCGTATTCAACAGCCCATTTGAAATTATAAACAAGAACCGCTTAAACTGTTTTTCTTCGAACGGGTCTCATTAACAATCATATGGAATCAAAATGTCTTGAAACTAAAAAGTCATCAATCTGTGTATCTACATATATTGTACTTTGTAAACACGAATTATTCGTTTTCACAAGATTTATGAAAGAACTTTACAACCAAGTTGCACGCTTTAAAGTATCGTCTTTACACTACATGCACTGACACTCGTTTATTATGACAATTTCATACAACATTTTGCAATACGTTCACTCGCTTGACAATTAGTAGTAAATAATTCGCCATTACCCATTGCTCTTCGAGTGTCGTCCTTTTCCTTGCGATCACTCGACAAAGAAAACACTGTTAATGAATTTCGGAAATTGTTTAAAATATTCAGCGACAGTGTGACGTGAAAAATTTCTTTGTGTTCTCGGCGTCGCGAATTATTCTACACAACTCTCGTCTTGCACAACGCTGCCATGACGCGCACGCACTTTTTCAGCACTGGTTCGTTTCATCGTGATCTCAAGGAAAGAGGAAGAGTAGACGAAGCAAATGGTGGGGATGGAAGAAGAAACGAGGGAAGAAGGAATTATTGCGCGACACGTCACGTGAGACTGTCGTCTGCCTTGTACATAAGAAGCGGAACTGGACCGTGTGACACGCGCTTACGCACGTGGAACAATAGATGTTTCGTTCTAAATTGCGTTTGAAGATAGCAGGAAATGCGATAGAAATTAATCGAAATCGTTGATTTAATCCGGTCGAAAGTTCTTACGACTTCTCGTCTTCTTCACTTCTATCAATTTTACGTGTTTTCTAAAGAACGCTATAGTCTTCTAAATTAGTGAAAAATAAAAAAGATCAGAGAATTATTTGCCTCTTTCATGTCTATGAAACATGGTAAGCATGGTAAGAAATGCAGCAGGTTCGGAAGTCAGTGGAAATAGTTGATTCTGCACAGTGATTCTAAGATTACTTGTCTGTTTAAACTTTTACGAATTTTTAACACTTTCGCAAGAGACAAACTCTGAAATTAGTCGAGACAACTGTTTTAGTATAACTAAAATAATTCAGTCGAAGATTTCCACGATTCCTCATGCTTCGACAAAATTTCTAAATTTTTGTCTCACTGAGTCACGTACTTTCACGTATTAATTAACAATGTTCTGCAGCAGTTTGATCGTGTCGGTAAAAACGTTTCCGCTTAATGCACTCACTCCAAAGAAGTAACTATTTCCTTCTATCTAGTGGACAGGTAGGATTTCTTGCTCTTACTAGTGTTGCTGATACCATAGACTATTCTTAGTTTCATAGAGTTCGCAAACGAAAACACCGATTCGTATTGTTGTATACTTACTTTTATGCTATGCGCACACATATTAACGGGCGTTTATTGCAGTATAAGATATCGGGAATTTAAACGAGTGATGTAACACCGCTCGCTTCAAAGCTTTGTAAATACAAATCGTCTTCTAGTGTTTGTGACTCTTGTCTATGTACGTAATTTGAACAAGTGTTCCATCTCTATTTGAGGTTACGTTTACGTAATGCCAAAATAATTTTTTTTTTACAACTGCCTGTATCTCATCTTTCGTACATAGGTAACAATGCTCGTTGGTCAATTTTAACACTTTACTGATCGCTAGTGGTTCAACAGAATACGGACGTCCAACCGGCAACTCAGACGCAGATTCTCCCTGGCGCCAGCTCTCTTTCGGTTTAGACTCTCCAATACCATTCTTTTCGTTCATCGCGAACGGTAAGTTTTTCAAATTGGCATAAAACTGTGGGAACTTACAAAGCAACGCAACTGACGCAACTGACCAAGGTACCTTAGTACTAAATAACAAATTACTGCTGAAATAATGATAAAGATTGTCGACGACAAAAAACCGATTAATAGGCTATCGGTCGGTAAGCGTCGGCGACAAAAAACCGATAAATCGGCTATTGGTCGGTAAAGTGTTAATATTTCTTTGTCACGTACGTACCTTCGACAGCAACGCTGAAACACCGTCGGTCCTTTCCCAGTTTATTTTCCACGGACACTTCGTATTTCCCGGCATTATCGGCGGTCACATCGTCCGATATTAAGCAAGACACTCCACCGCCGTAGGTAATAGCAGTCTTTTTGTTTGCAGTCAACTCTCGACCCTTTAATCAAAATTCTCGATTAAGCGCTTGATTGAACGCGACCAGAGATGGACGATTACAACTGACTGATAGGCGCTTATGAACGATTCCCATGCATGTATATAACTATGACATTACTATATATGAATTCGTAAGTTACTATATCTACATAACCGCAAGCGATTGTACATGATTACACGAAGTTAAATACGGCATTGAAGATGCAATTTTTATTAACGTACAATTAGACCTTGTTAAGGTAAATTTGAGCTTGATATTAGTATAGTTGACTCGTGCAAGTATTCGGATGTCTACTACAGAAAATTTGCGTAGATATAGCAAAACTTTATTGTAATCAGTTGCGGAAATTCAAACTCTTATGCACAAGTAAAGGAACAAAGACTAAATAGAAATTTTGCTATCTTCTTGACGTCGTAACAAATACTTTGTTTTAAATTTGTTGTGTATTTTTTTCATTGTGTGTGCAGTTTTTGCACATTTAATAATATTCCCGTTAATGTATGAAAACACTGCGTGTCCGAAGTCTAACAATGAGATAGGACTATCATAATTATGTTTATCGTATACACATGACTCTATATTGAACATAAATTTCATAGAATATTTGCCTCTAAACATATAATTAACGTATAATCAACGTTATCTCGCTAAATACATTGAAATTTATTAATATAATATCGATAACAATATAACAATTTTGTAACTTTTAGGTACATCTTCGGATTTCGTTCAAACTTGACCAATATACCTCAGTCGTATCTCATTCTAATGCCAATAAAATTTCAAAATTTTTCGTATATACCACACTCGATACACTCATGAAAGATCTTTACAACAGGATGCTCAAATTCTTTCGTATTAGTGTCCAAATACTTCGTTCCGGGAGTCACAATATACCGATTTCATTTAATTGACGTACGATATCGCACGAACAAAGATTCTCTTGTCTCGTAACAGTAGCGTCTTTAATCAGACGGAGGACAAAAAACTTCTTGTATTTTGTTCTCGAACTACATTAAACAAAGTTTGACGTTTTGACGGGAGAATCTGACGGAAGATATAAATGATACTCACCGCTCGAAGCCACTTGACGACTGGTTCCGGATGACCTCGATACGTGACCCTGAGGACTACTCTGTTTCCTCGGAAAACCGTGACGTCAGCTGGTACCTTTACAATACTGGCAGCCACCAATTCCTCCGACCTAATAGTGACTTTCTCCTCCTCTTTCGTCACGATTTCTTCCTTCCTTACAATCGAGTCCTCCTCCAACTCTTGCAGAGCGCTTTCCATGCATATTATAGGTGTATTATCGTGTTTATTATAGTTATCTTGAATTTGTTTCGCATTGTTACCAGTCCTACACGGATCAGAAACCTCTGTTGAGCTCGTTATACATTGTTCTTTGTTTTCAACTAATTTTGATATCTTTTCGTTCGATACTTCAGAAGAATTTTCTTTACAAATATCCTTTGTTTCTTCCTCGTCTGAAGACGACGAAATCCTGTGTTCACTCGATTTGTAGCGCACTTGTTGAGTAACTTTACGTTCCAACTTTTTCGAGCCACGAACTTTCCTTTTATTCGTTTTGTTGGTCGCCAGTGTTTTCCTGGTATCGAGTAACGGACTTTGAAGAATATTCTTCCTCGCGGGTGCAGGAGACAGTTGTTTAGGACTTGAAGTAGATCTGAGAGGCAACGAGGATGATCTGATTCGCATAGGAGACTCGTGTAATTGATTTCGAGGGGAAGAGAGAACGTCTCGTCTTGTCTTTCGCAGAGAATTGTTACGGCTACAATTAACAGCCTTTGGTGGCTTTTCGTCGTTAATTTCCAGCGTATCGTGACGTCTCGATTCTTCGAAATTCTGTACCGTTCGCTGCAATCGTAGTTCTGCTGTGCAACTAATCGACGGTCCTTTGCCAGTCACGGACGCGGTGCATCGAATTTCACCGATATCCCGCGGTTGTACATCGTGTATCCTAAGAATGCTAACGTTTTCGTCTCTTTCAACCTAAATGTAAAACCAGAAATATGATATTGTAAATGAGAAATCAATAGCGAATGAAATTAACAAATTACAAAACTGATAAACGAAGTTTCTTAAATTAGACGAGTTGACGCACCTTGCACCTTGAATTTTCTCTGATGTCCTTTCCATTGATCGTCCACGTGATTTCCATGGGTTTTCCACATTGCACCCGAGCACAGAAACAGGCAGTCTCACCTTTCGGTGTAATGACCGACACAGGAGTTTTCGTGAACTGCGGCGCCAATTTCGGAATACCTTTGTAATCTTGTGCACAAAGTAAAACGCTTCTTAACACATTCGTATCGAGATTATAAGTTGTTACATAGGTCAGATTTTAAAACAAACGTATAGAAAAGTATCAAAGAGGTATCAAATGTTAAATATGAAAAGATTAATGAAAAGGACGAGACATGGGTCTAAAGTATTACATGAACTACATCGCGTCATTTTATCTGTTTATAGGAAATTTGAAAGTGCAAAATTACGCATAATATGAAAAAATATGTAAAATATCCAAAGTATAGTGCTTTGTATACTTGATAGGTAAAACAATTTTCAAACGAGGTTTTTACTTTTTTAAATATCTTCTCAAAAATATGAATTTGGACAAAAACTCACGGTATAGTCTTAAGATATCTTGTCTATAGGCGTGGAAGAGTAAAATTTTTCTAAAAATAAATTTTATTGATAAAAATGTACCTTGAACTGCAAACAGGCCGTTGCTCGACACCTCTCCGAAATTATTGCGAACGAGGCAAGTATATTCGCCAGCATCTTGTGGACAAACATTGGACAATCTTAGTGCGACGCCACCGTCGCCATATATGACGTATTTATGGTAATCGTTGTCAGGTATCTCACGACCATCCTTTAACCAAGTCACCGAAAAAGGCGGCGTACCTGAAAAACATGATTTAATGCTCGTTGAATTATATAATCAGCCATTTATATTAATTGACGCAATTGATTTCATCCCTTAAAAGTCGAAAGAATTCACGGGAGATGTAGTTGCTCAGAAGTCGCACCGATCGACTCCATAAATTGAGAAATAAAGAAAACTCAGAATACTAATTCAGTTTGGAGTCTGCGAATATTTACGATATCTCCTAGCGATAAATAAACTTGTAGAAACAAATAATTCTTTTTTTGAGAAATTGAACGTTAATCGTGTACAGTCAGGAAATAAAACGAAATTTACAAAAAAATGGAGATGCTTAGTTTGGCTTCAGGAGAATCTCGTAACAAAAGATGAAAAGCATAAAAAATTATATAATAGTTTACGATAAGTGCTAACTTATATTGTTCGTTGAGCTAACATTATTTTTATGTTTACTATACCCGCAAGTCTCGTCTGTAGTTCGTAACAATGACCTTCCATGACGATCGATTCTTCTGAAAGAGACTGTAAGAATTTCGGCGGATCTCTGTCGCACGTAGACGGATTATGAGAATCTAGAACGGTCACCTGTTATCCAAGAAACAATTACGAAAATAATTATTTCCCATTGCAAGAAGGTAATGTCGGGTTGAGAAACGAATAGAATGTAGAAGCATATGTCTATGCCACGTGGTTAGCATATGTCTAAGGTTATTTACCTGACAAGAATTCTTTGTAGAACCAAGGACGTTCGTTGCCACGCAGGTGTACTCACCCGCGTCGCTCGCTTTCACTTTCAAAATTTCGACTTTCGCAGTTGTCCCGTCGAAGTACCTTTTTACTCGAATCGATCGTTCCAACGGGCGTCCATTCCTGGAAATTTGATCCTTCGATACTTTATGCTTTGAATAAATTGTAATTACAAATTAGATACGTAAACACAACATGGAAATTATGCTACGAGTTTTTAAAGCTTCCTCTCTTCCGTTACACCGTCGACGCGATTTGTCTTTGAAATAGAAACAGAGAAAGTCTTATTCTAAATGGGTAAAGTGTAATAAATTCTGTGAGAAGTTCCACAGGATTCGAGCTCGATGCAGAAATCGTTAGGTGTTCGGCCATTGTCGTAAGACCTTTTAAACACTCCGAGATTTATGATTGCGTTATTTGTTACATGAAACACGCGTGAAAAACTAAAATGCATCTCTAAATCTAAACGAATTGGAAATAGATAAATCACAGGAAAAACTCAGAAAGTCTGTACGTGTAAAGAAATGGCAATTGTTCAGACACAATTGTGTATCGGAAGACTTTGACAAAAATGATTATGCAATAATGTTTCAGAAGGGAACTTTGTTTGTTTTACCTGAACCACGTTGGTGTTAGACTAGGCGTTCCTCTAATACCGCAATCGAGATATAATCTTCCGTTTATTCTGCTAGTTGTGTCTAAGAGGCTTCGGCTAAAAGATGGATACGTTCTAGGCGATGCGCTCCTAGTTCTGATTGTTCTGGCAACCGACCCAAGTAATTGACGATCTTTTTGAACAAATTATCAAAATTGTGAGAATTAAATAACAGGTAATCCTATTCAGTTTTTCGAATGTTTATGTAAAAAGGAAGTGGCCATTTTTCTTGTAACTTAATTTAACGTATACACATCATAATTACATGACTATGGAGTTACGATATATTTGAATAGAAAATTGCCAATTTATCTGATAATGTCATATCAGCAAGTTTACCGTAATTTAATAAATACGATAAAGTATAATCTCAATTTACATACTAATTATTTCCAGGCGGGCACTGGCCTCGATACGACCATAATCATTCTCGACGATCACTCTGTACAGTCCTGCGTCTTCTTGGGTCACTTCCACGATTTCCAATATCTTTACGTCGTCTCTTTCCTTTATCGAGATCCTAGCGGTCGGCGTGACAATCATGCCATTTTTGTCCCATTTCACCCATGGCGACGGATGGCCAACTACAGCACATTGGAATCGCACGGTTTCCCCTTCCTCGACCACGCGATTGTGCGGAACTGCGTAAAATTTCGGTGGACTGATCTTTGGCCGTCTTGACATCGACCTACTTCGTGGAAGAAGCTGCGGAGACCTTAATTCTCGACCATCTGTAATTGTTCCATTTTGTCACATTTTTCTTTCAATTTAAAAAGTTGATTGGTACAAGCGACGTAAAACTTTTCTTTTTCAGCATTCAACTCAAGAGTTTGGTCACCATCGTTTAATTCAGTCAACGTAAATTTTGTTATTAGGCCAGATATATTTATGGAAATTAAATTAACCCGTAATTGCTACGATGAGAATAAATAATTGAAAGTACAAAGATGGATACATAAAAAAGTAAAAAAAAGGTTAGTATTATAGGATTATAGTTATTACTTTATTTAAATTATCCTTATGTGACTATTTTAATTAAATTATACCGTTAATGCGTACTTGCGTGTACGACACTCGACAAGTTATCGTGGAAATAAAAATTGCAGGAGTCCGACAGACTTCATTTTACCAATTACGAGTTAAATCTTTCCGAAAGTTTATTGTTTTATTATATTAGTAATTTATTATTATTATTTCACACGATCTATTCTTTTTACGCTTACGCGAAACTGCAGGAGACAAACTCCTGATCGGTGTCGAGCGTGGCGTCGATCTTGGCGTCGATCCGGCCGATAGAAGTCCTGCGGGCCTCGTCAATCTTTGGCTCAAAACATTCTCTTTCCCTTCAGGCACTAAAACGTATTTAAACAAAATGACTTACAAACAGGCAGCTTTCCATATTTCTGACTCGTATTTCAAGAACGTAGGTAGCAAACGTGTTTCTTATCGCGAGAAACTTCAATAAAATCAGAATCTGGCTGTACTCGATGCACGATTTACTTTGCAGATACAGTGGTAATTGAATAACACTTAAACCGAAGGTTTCACGTATTTGTATCGCTTGACGTTTCCATATTGCCTTATTAAACGATCGTGAATTAAACACGAAATTACCATCCACTATTAGGCAGGCTGACGTGAATGCTTTCCCAAGGTCGTTATATGCCACGCATGTGTATTCGCCCTCGTCTTCCGGATAAACATGTTGGATGCACAGACGCGCGGTTTCTCCATCAAAATCAGCGGAGAAATCGCCACCCATTTGTAGAATCTGAATGTGCATATTACAAGCAGGTGAGAATTATCATTACAGAGACGATATAATTTTATATGAACTCGCAGTTTCTTCATTTTTATGTATATATGTATTTTAATATTATTATTATTATAGTATTAGTTCATACAGTATAGTGGGATATTAACACACATATAGTATAATATCTCGGTTGGGCTATATAATTCTAACAATATATGGAGTATCTCTAAATTCGTATAGAATGAAATAATGATACATAGAATATCTCTAATTTCGTATATGTATAATGGCATAATGTGGTATACGGAATGTTATTATTAGACTGCAAATGTTTATGAAATTATGGGTAATTCAAATATACAAAAATGTACGGAGTGTATAGTATAATATATGAAAACATGCAAAATGTATCTCTAAAGTAGAATTATATGAATTTCAAATTTACACGATGACATAAATTTCTATTTAGATTCTATTTCTTGAATCGCATAAAAATATCCATAAAAGTACAGATGTATATGAATATTTAACTATTATATGATATTATACTACATTTATATAGATGTATTATAGAGTTCAATTTTCGTTTTGCATTATATCATTCAGTGAATTTCATAATCAGATATGAAAATGTTTCTTAGTTGGCAATTAATATTTACCTTTCCTCCACGTTCCCAACGCACCAATGGCGCCTCAGGAGTAGCGTGTACTTTGCATTCAAGGGTAACAGCATCGCCGTCGCAACATCTCAGATCTCGCAGCTCCCTCGTAACTATCGGCAAAGTCAGCACCTTTCTGCCAATCAAAATTCACAAGCGTCATTTAGTAAATACGATCGAGATATTAGTCAATATTAGCCGTTGTTTCATAAAACGTGACGGAACTTGCCACGTGTCGCGTCATGTAACAGGGTTTATCTACGCAGCAATCTAGATATGTACCACTTACCCGTGTGTGACCCCTGATTTCTTCATTTTCTCCTCTTTGCCTTGACCTGAAAGCATGATACATGTATTATCCTTTCGTCTAAGCAAATCGTCCATGCTTCTTTCGAATGCCAAACACTACCTTTCGCGTAGATCTGCAAAGAAATCACGGCTTTGGCCTCCCCATGGCAGTTCCGCGCTATTACGGAATATGTTCCCGTAAAGTCGAGTTTCGCGTACGGTATCTCCAGCCGATACTGAGGTCCTTCGCCGACCAGCCGGAAGTGGGCTGCGTCCCTGTAGTAATCAGGCTGTAAAAGAATGGAAATTGGAAATAAAATATAAATTGAGAAACGTTGAAGAAGTTGGAAACAAAGAGTGGCTCGCGAAATTATTGATACAATTGAGAATTTGACAAAAATGTATGAAGTAATAAGATAACATAAAGAACTTTCTATATAGTTGAGATTCTCAGGTAACAAAATGGTAAAAATCGTGCATTTCTAAATGAAAAATATTGAAAGGTCCTTGTTACATGGTATTGAGAAGTTCTAAATATTCCACAAATCTTTCTTACATTCTCGATTAAGTCTGAATAATTTAGTGATTCGCTGGAGAATGTAGAACATGGAATTTGAAATACAGTAGAGCCCCGTTTAATGGAGCGAAAGTTCAGTGTCTGATTGTTGCCGACTGAATCTACTTATCTGAACACGAACTGCTCTTATTTGAATCATAGATGGAGATCATAGATAGGATAGAAACTCAAGTTGCATGAATCGTGTATATTATGTATTTCTTCATCAGGTTCGGAACGGGTCATAAATTGATCAGTCTATGTAAAGATATTAATTTCTTCTTCACAAACGAGGCAACGTTTACAGTAAACGGATTAGATGGCTAAACAACGTTCTGATATTTTCTTTATGTTCGAGTGCATTTGAATAGCGCCACCAAGAACTTGAATATGTATTCGTTGCTCTTATCCACACGCACTCTGAAATCTCACGCTACTAAACGCAACTTTTATTGCTGACTTCGATAACACGTAATCTGAGTGCGTGTATAAATATCCAACGCAAACTCGTGCTGGAAGAGCCGTAGAAGATGAAAAGAGAAACGCCACGAAGTTTTAAGTCCGAAAGAACTTTACCCTGTTAATGAGAGCCGATCTCGAAGTACAACCTCGAAGTACAACCTCGACCTGAATACCGACATTTCCGTCATTTACGCCCACATTGAGGTCACCCCTTGTGATCGAATGCTGAACCATTATTTATCCATTATTTTTATCGATTGTTTACAAAATCAACAAATTTATAAGTATTTCGCTACGTATTTGGAAAATTTGCATTATTTTTACGACATTTTATTCTTTTTGTGGTTTCTGAGAAAGAAATTATTATTTTCATTGTTTCTCTACGTAATTTTCTGTTTTATAAATCCTTTGCTGCATTTGCAAAGCTTTTTAATGTTTCTTACGGCGTCGTGTCTCTTTTTCGGTAACAGAAATTCTTCATAAATTTGGCAGCTTGACGAATCCGGGGTTAAAATCCAGTTGAAAAAAATGTTCTAGATACATAGAGGCAAAGTCTGGTAGAAAGAGAAGGAAGGGCAGTTGATAAAAGTAAGATGGGAAACGTCTTCGTCGGGGCTCTAGTCCATATAGGGAGCGAAAGTTGAACAGATCGTTCGAGACTGATCTCGTTGCTCGTATGACACGAGTGCCAACGCATATTACCGTTTTTTCATTACTAATTGCGCGTCTCTTCGCCAGACACGCCCTTCTTAAACCCTCGAAAATTAAGGTCGTTGAGAAAGAAAGGCTCGATTGTTTCCTTTTTCGACCGAACCAATCTGAACATCCAGCGTTTCAACGCGCTTTAAGTTGCATTTCATTGTTCCGGACCTGACGTCTCTAATATAGCTCGGAATACTTTTCTCTGTCGTTAATAAATTTTATTTATCTAGTTTTGATTTAGTTCCATTTAATATGATAAATGTTCGAAATACGTAATACGGGTTTCGATGTTTGTAAAAAATTTTGTCACCTGCTGAACACCGAAACTGACTTTGATTTATAGCAGCATGGTTGTCATCACGAAATGAAGTTTTCAGTATTTCTAATGCTCGAACTCGAATCGTGACATAATGGACCTTCTGAGACCCATCTGTCTTTCACCTGTCGCGGTTCGCCTACGATGAAATTTATGCGGACGACACTTCCCGTTACGGAAGAGAGGCGCCATAAACCGAAGCAGAGCCGGCTACTGCAAGGACTTCTTGCAATGTCATCTTATATAGATCTATATTTACGCGTGTAAAACAGATTGTCGACATACAAGAAATCTGTTTGCTGGTGGACATATAGAGAGCAGAAACTTTCCGAGTTTCCGAGAATATTTCTGTTTTATGGATTAATAGAGGTATTATTTCCAGGCTGTTCTACGATATACATAAATAATATGTTTAAAAAACTGTATTATTAATATTGGAAATTCGTGGAACAATTTTTAATCAGCCACGCATAGAGATAATAGTTTCCTAGAGTATTATTTTCAATGTCTTCTAGAATATGTTTAAGTAATAAATTGATGTCTTCATTAAGATTCATGGTAGGAGTATTAATTAAACACGGACGAAGAATTAACAAATCACTATTTTTACATTCTTCTATACTTAAACAAAAATAAATTCTCGACCATGTTTTTATTAAAGTGAATTTTTCACTGAATAGCTGATAAAAATAAACAGACATTTTTGATAAACCTCAGACAGAAAATTAATATTCTTCACGGGATATTATTTGTAAATTTTTTAGCAATATACATAATTCATACTTTAGACGATGATATTTTTATTAAAATCAATGTAATCATTTCTAACGAACCTCAAGAAGTTGTTTGTACTTATGTCGTTCGCCGTTAAGTTTCCATTTTGATGCCAATATTCATATATATATTTAGCAAATAAAAATATTATTAGATATTATTTACTAAATATATTTGTATATTTAATATATTCATCCGATAAAGGAAAGAGGAATCGTGACGTTGAAAACATAATCTTTCACGGTATCCAGAATTTTTTGATCAACGAGCATCGATCCCTATCGCGAAATCGCCACTCGTTTATCCCCATTTAGCAGCTGCAGCTGCACTGAAAACAAACTTGGACGTATTTGGCGGTGCACATTCGCAGTCGCGACGCGTCGCGTCCCTCCGATCGACGACGGGACGAAAGAACGAGAGAGGAAACTCGGACTCGGCCAACATTACGGCGAACAGGCGCTGACATTCGCGCTTAAGCGTCGACCAGTTCGATGAATGTCCTAACGAGCTCCGCTGAGATCGATGGATGACTCACGTCACAGAGATCACGGCTTTGAGATCTTACAACCCGATTAGATCCTCGATGATATTTCAATAAATTGGTTGTGGGTCGAACGATAATTTTATCGATAAAAATAAGAACAGCAAGTAATACTAATGATAATTCATTAGATGAGAAAATGATATCAAGTAAGACGGATTTATAGGAATTAGACGTCGAATGGAGGAAGTGTAAGAGTAATATTGTTACTAGAGAAGGATATCTTCATAGATATTGTGTGTTAATATTAATGTTAACATTAATGTGTTAATATTAGTATAGTGTAGACATTTGTGTAAATTTATATCTTTACGAGTATTCAATTTTTTTTCAAAGAAGTGAGATTTAAGTAGAAGTTTGTTCTATTCTTTCAATGTTTTGTATATTTATATATTTAATATGTTATTATATATTTCAATAATATTCTCATGAGGGTATTATATGATAATGATGATATATTCCCATAAGTGTATAAGTGTCTGCAGTTTAGCTGTTAGATACTAAAAAATGACAAATTTATGCAAAATAGGTGTCAAGTAAAGAAAAGAATCTAATAACATTTGTAAAGAACGTGCGAATATTTATATGAATGGTTTCATGGATTTATGCGGTCTCAAGTAGAAAAGAAAATAAAGGTATTAGACGGAAACTACGTAAAAACGGCTCGACAGATTTATGTAAATTGGGTGTCAAGTACTGAAGAAAATTGATCATATTTCAAATAGTAGAAACGCGACAGTAAAGTTGATAAATGTGAATCGCAGTTTAGAAAGACAAGCTAATTCTTATCAAGCACTACATTCATTACGCAAATACTAAACTTGGAATTTAGTACGAAGATTCAAAACGAAGCTTTGTGAAATAACTATGAAAAATATACATTGGTTCGATTATCGATCACTAAAAAGATTCTGAAGTTACCTAAATCTCTTGAAAGAATTTTTTATATCTTAGCTCTAAAAAGAACGCATTTAGAAGACAGTAAATTCATGCACACACTGATTCTTACAAGTAATTTTTCTAATTCTTCGAGCTTTCAAAAAGTGTTACAGAAATAACGTTACAAAAGGTACAAGCTTATTATAAAAAGTGTAAAAGATGAGTTTCTGCTTACGTTCCGAATTTCCACATCGAATATATCCAAATGCGAAATAAAAGAGTCAGCGATACGAAGAATTAGCGTCCGAGAGATAAATGCCACTTTTTTAATGAGGAGATTTTCAACGAGTACTCAGAATGATCGAAATAAAAAATATCCATGTCACTTATCGATCTTAGAAGCTACGATCCAGAGGAATTGTAGGAGGACGAGTGGCTATTCGTTCGCCAAAGACACGCGACGACTGTTTTGCCGCCTTGTGCTATTGCACTACCGATCCATCGACGAAGAAAGTCGGCTTCGTCAGGATAAGTGGGGAGCCTCTTCTCTCTACGCTTTTCGATAATGCAGATATCCCTTTGTCACGCGGATACCATATACGCCTGTTTTTTCCGGTCACCAATCACTTCCGGTTTCCTTTTTGACTACATATTAGCAGCTTATGCTTTTACTTGTTGACAAATACATTTTTCGTATTATTTATCTATTATTATTTGCGTGCCTCTGTCAATGTAAACACATTATATATCATACAAATAATAATGACACACACATATATGTATATATAATATTTATAACGTGAGAGTTAAGTAATTGAACATTCGAAGGACATAGGTATCGTACTTAATTAAAAAATCTCATTATTAGCACAAGATCTTCCGGTCATTTTTCATTTTGCTTCTAAGGAATGCTTAGCGTCAGACAGCGACGATGACGATTCAGCGCTAGAATGACGTCAACGTGTTTAAAATTATTATTAATTAGCATTCGTTGACCGTAGTTTCGCGCGTGCTATCGCCAGAATAAACTCGGAAGAGTTCGTACGAAACTCGTATGAACACGTGAATGGAATATAACTGACAGTAGCTTGCAGTAACCGTTGAAGATGATAACGTGAGTTTGCGCTCGCCATCCATACGCAGATGCGTTAGTTACAATAAATAGTAACTAGAAGATAGTTCTAGATATAATCGACAGATTTAATCGATAGGTTTAAGATATTCTTTTGTTCTTATCCCTAGTCCATGCAAGAAAGTGCAATAAAGGTTTATCGCCTCAGAACGGTGTGATAGATTTATCCAAAGAATAAAATAATAGCTATTGTGGTCCTGCCTCTGAATACAGAAATAACAACAGTAACATATTCCTTCATCAAATCTTTCGTTTTACTCCTATCAATCCGGTAAACGTTTATTACATCGAATTGGGTCATTTTTTCCCTTTGTCAATAAAATTCGATCTAGCTTTTCAGATAGCGTTATCAATATGAAGTAGACAACTATACAAAGTACAACACCGTTCAGGAGTATTAGGACACTTGCATAACTTAAAGTTGAAAAAAAAAGAAGTAAAAAGTCATGAAGAAATTATTAAAACCTTTATTTTAATTCATACGAGTTTTATCGACTTGATGCAATAAAATTAATTTTCTTCCGCGTCTGTCGCATTTTTTCGATCATTGTTTTGATATTCAGACGATTGCTGTGTGAATGATTTCATAATTCCGATTCTTGCAATTTCCCATTTAATTCATCTCAAACTTTTCAATGAAATTTTGGGCCATTAGTGAGCGAACTACGATAGGCGAGGGGGGGCGGGTAGTACGATATTATTAATTTATTATAACGATTGCAATAAATAGTTTCAACAAATTATTTCTATGCGCATCTCAAACTTAATTTTGCGCGAAAACAAAATTTCGATCAATTAATCGTTTTCTTGAAAATCCCAATTAATCACATTTTGCATAAAACTATATTGAGATTCATAGTAACCTAAGTGAATCTACTGTTATTTACCCAAAAATAGTGTTTTACGTTTATCGTTGCAAAAAATTCATTATCATTTTTCCAGGTCATGAAAACGTATCGCCGCAGAGGAAATTTTCACTTAATTATGAAACGAAACTTCAATCAACTACGAAACTAAATGTATGATACGTTCAAAAATTGAAATATGCTTCAAATTAAAATTCTCAACTCGAAATCTTGACTAATGATTTCCACTGCGCCATGATTTTCACTCCGCTGTGTAACAGGTGTCTCAGCACTCGTGAACGCCAGTGTAGTTCGAAGTAGTTTCATCCGTTCAGTGATCAGACTGCACTGACCGCAGTAACAAGATTCCCTGGGCCCTGGACGATTCCCATTGTCATTGGGACCTTCCACGCGATTGAGCAATAAATTTCTCTCTTTCTCCCGAAGCCGGGTGTCTAACCTCACGTAACTTACTATTACCTTTTAAAGAGCCGTCTGATATCAATGCCGTTTCCCCGACGCATATAATGCTTGGCCCATTTATGGGCATAATGCGGTATGTTACGTTGTCATTTCTTTTTCGCAATCACCTTGACCCACATCATGGATCAACTCGGCATTAGGGACACGTCATTTCACCAATTGCACAACGTTTCTCTCTTTCTTTTTCTCCATCGTTCCCTGTCCGTTCGATCAACCACCCGCCGATCCGTAGATGTCTATCTGATACGAATCGATTTGTACGAAAGATCGACTCGAGCCTGGATCTTATACGATTTTTCTTTCAATTTTTGACCGACATTGTTTAAGAAGATTGGCGGCTACTGGTGACGAAGGATGACAAATGGTAAAGACCGAAGGAAAGTTGAGTCATTGATTTGTTCGAAAGCGCAGAGTTAAGTTTCATGCTGGTCGCGTGGCGAACGTGCTTCGTAAAACTTTTTTCCACGTTCTTATCGCTGCTTGTCATTTATGACTTTTCTTGATCGTTATGGAATCGGTATATACTGGACATGTAAGTTTGAATGAAATTTATGTGGGAGATAATATAGGAAGAAGTATTATTCGATGCGCATTTCTTTTCTACCGATGATTGTACGTACCAACCAGGGGTGAGAAGAGCTTCCAAACATGGGGGTTGAAGCTATAACTATTAGAGTACGGATGTTTACACACAAGTATCATTTTATAAAATAGATTAAAGCACACGTAATCTAAACAAAGATTTGTTTCGCCCATTAAATTACATATTTCATCTGTTAAAGTAAGTTTACTTTTTCGTTTCATCTTTTAAATTCAGTTTCATCCAAGTTTTTGATATAAAGTTTCATTTAAAAAATGCAAATTCCTTACATCGTCGAATTTCCTTCGTGTAGATTATTTACATTTTCAAATGAAATGTCTCTCATATGCATCTTTAAAATCATAAACATCCGCAATCTAATAATAATTGTTTACTGTGATTTTAAACGCAAAGATAAGCATACGAACAATATCCAGATTGTTTGAACAAAATTATTTATTTTAAACATAAAAATTATGTAAGATCAATAGAACTGAATAAAAAAATCTTACCCTGAGAAAATCGCGCAGCCACATCACTTCCGGTTTCGGATCACCCACCACCTCACAGGATATAATAACATTGTCGCCTTCAATCGCCTCGGTAGACAATGGTTTTGTGACGAAGAGAGGTTCCTTCGAGTATCTGTAAATTTTTATCAAGAGAAAATACAATTAATTCAGTTATGTAAATGTAAAATGATCTTCATTCGACTGATTGTTATACAGAACTTACGGTATGTCTGGCGTGGACATGATCGTTACAGTTGGCACTCCTTCAACGGACATCTCGTCATCTTGCGTTTCAGTGCCAATAATGGATACTCTTGTTGAAGTCTCGGCAAAGCCAACCTCGTTTGTAGCTGTACAACAATAAACGCCAGCATCCCTTTGAGTGACCTTGGCCAAGCACAGCTCGATGGTACCATCGTGGTTCAAGGTCATTACTGCTCTTCTGCTTGGACGTAAACGAATTCCGTCGCGATGCCTGAACAGATGATTCAGTTTTCAGATTCACTCTTCGGCATCGATACATGTCGATGACATATTTCACATTTCGATATTTCGATCAATTAATTTATTTATTTAAAGTCTCGTCCATTTCCGAGAATATCATTTATGCTTCAGGCGAGATATTTCCCGCGCTCTTTCATTAATCTAACGAGATATCTTGTCCACAAATTCAGATAAAAAAGTATTCGAATTGAGATCTATCGACGTCTCGAATGTACAAGGGTTGAAATAACTGTGTTTTATTTCTCTTTTGTACAAAACGATATTGAATCTTAGATATTGTGAAACGATTATAATTTTAGATAGTGTTGCCAATGATTCTCGATGTTAAAGTAGCATTAAAGTTAGAGAGAAAAAAGAAAAAAGAAACAGGCGAGTATCTCCTTTATCTAGAGTTACATAAATCAAATTACGTCGCCAGATATCTCGTCCTTGATCAACTGCTTCTCAAGCTTATTATTTTGCTATTATCATGGAAATAACTCTTTCATAATTTTTATAGTATTATTAAACCGCGAAAATTTTGTCGATATCGTGGTTGCTAAGTGGATATTTACCATACGATGCCAACACTTGGATAAGCTTCTATTTGAGCCGTCATCCGCAGATCTTCGCCCAGTTTCACGGTATAAACAGCGTCAAGGCCACACAGGAATTCTGGAGCAATGTAAGCGCGAATTCCTTTGTCAACTACCAGGATACATCGGCAGGACACCGAACCACTCGCGTTCTTCGCCATAACCATGTAACAGCCGGAATCTTCCAACATGGAGTGAATAATCTCCAGGGTGTGGAAGTTCGAATCATTGTTCCAGAATACGTGACGTTCTTCGAGAAAATAGGAATGCTTTTAATCTGTTGAAAATATTACGAACTAGGAAAACATTGGCAAGGTATATTTACCATCTTGTCGAATCTCTTCGGCATCCTTATACCATGTGACTTCTGGGGCCGGATATCCTGTCACTTGACACGTGAGTCTAACTGGAAAGGATGCTTGAACTCTTCTATCTCGAACTCTCATTGTGAATTGCGGTGGTCTGTCTTCCGTTTCGTCTCCCAAGCCTCTGCGTATCAACGCGAAAGTTTCATTTTAATAATTAAAATTATTACAATTATTTCAACAGAGATTAGAGAAAGATAAAAAAACAAGATCGAAAATTTACATATGTGCACAGTGTTACGTTAGATGAAAATCGATAATCGGTTATCATTCGCTGATTCTAAATGAAATTTCACCGAATAACACATCCTCATTTCGTATTTCCCATCTTCGCTTGTTGAAATTAGAAAATCTAATTATAATATTGCGAAAGAGTGATAGATAGACCGCTAAGGTTCATGCAAATTTATAGTTTCATTAACACTCACGATAGAAATAGATAGAAAATTATAGAAATATAGAGAGTCCAATAGAATACGAAACATAAATTTTCACTTTGTAAATAGAAACTGTCTCAATAAATACTTCAACAAATATTTTGCTATGGATATGTGACATATTTTTATACATCGCATGTATTTTCTACATATTTGCATAATGCTTGAAATTCCTCATAAATGAATAAACAAAAATCCATAGTATTATCATAATATTTACAATTAACTGTTACGTAAATTTCCTATTAATTTAGACAGTGATTTCGTATCGATTACTCATACCTCGATCTAAGTTTCTCATCAGCCTCAATGATCTTCGGATCATTAACAACGAGTACCCTAGCAAACGATGAAACCTTTCCAATCGAATTACCCGCCTCGCAAACGTATCTGCCACTGTCGATTTCCTGAACATTTTCAATCGTCAAACAACACCTGGTCGCACTGTGATAAATCGACAATCTAGAGTCACCGTTGGGATCAATTTCCATCGATTCGTGGTACCATTTTATGTCTACCTTCGAATCAGCCCGTATCTACAAAATTTTACACAGATTCATAAATCTCTCGCAAGATTCTGACCAATGGTATGGAAACCTCGAATGAGGATCTGTAGCAAATTTTGATCAAAGTTGAATCGACGATGTAGTAGGATTCTATAGTCTCTGTAACTCGTTTTAATGCACACAGGTTGCAGATATTTCGTCGGAAGGCGATGTAACATTGAGCGCAAGAAGCTCGTTAGATATTTGAAACTTATGGAACAAAATAATTAAAACTCCGCTTTTTCTCAAAATCTGCTAATTGAGCCGCTCAAAGGCCGCGTTGATCAACTCTATAAATTAAAAGGAAGGAAAAAATATGATGTTGCAAATAAACGCTATTTCTTTTAAATTAATTTTGGGATTTTGATTTTCTCGTAATAAATGAACTCATTGACATAATAAATGAAGTCATTAATAACGTACTTATGCAATGAAATTGAAAATTAATAAAAGCGGAGTTGATCAATTTGGCCTCTAAGGTACTCGAATGTGCTCCACATCCTTTTTCGAGGTTTCTATTTGATCGTAAACATGCATCGAGTACGTGTATTGAATTTAATAGTAAATAGCCCGGAATAAAAGCAGGAAACGAACGATTGACTAATAATAGCGCACTTGCCTCGCATTCCAATTTGACTGTGGCCCCCTCGAGCACTTTGAGCTGACCTGGCAAAATCTTCGTGAACTCCGGAAGATCAACAATTTCGCTGACCTTGACGGAATTCGTCATAGTGACGGACTCGCCCCATCCATAACGGTTCCTTGGCGTTACTTGGAACTTGTACTCGCCACCGGGTTTCAGATTGAACGCGTCGAACGCGTTGATTGGTGTCATACCCAGCTGATAGTAAAATCAATTTGATCTCGTTTCTCAATTTGATTTGACGAAATAAGAAAATTGGTCACGAAACAGAATTGAAGACAAAGAAATGAAATTTCAATTCATTCGGATGTAAGATTGTTTCATGCAATTCATTAACGAGGAAAATCGATACGAGTGACAAAATCTTCAATTTGAGGAAATTATGGACAAAGTTAACGCCTTATAAGATACGTATTTTATTAAAAGTAGCTATAAAACTTTGATCAAATCTATGATAAAATTTTCTATGTGAAAGAAAAATACTTATTTCACTTTTTCATTAATTGCAAGGGAAATTTGTACGAAATACCGCGTTTTTACATGTATCGCAATGTGTAAAATTGAAACCAGGGACATACGAGACTGCAGGAATAAAAGAAACTTATGATCAAGATTTGTTAGTATGGCTTGGCTACAAGTTAAAGTAACAAAGGTATTTCTTACTATATAGATTCCTTAAAAAGTGGCAGATTGTAACAGAGAAAAGATTTATGTGTTACTACGCAAAGGTTCATCGTAGTTTTAAAGTATCAGACCTCGAACTGTCAAGAAGTTCATCGTGTTCAATGTTGCACAATTTACGAAAATGAATCCTAAACTTTATACAGATTCTATCAGCTGAACTTCAAATAGTGTTAACGGTTTCTTAAATTTTAGTTTTTAACGTTGTAATTCAATCCTTTTTTTTAGCATTTACTGCTTGACTTCTCAAGATCTGATATTAAAAGAACGATAAATAATATCGACGATACCTCGACCCATCGTGCACCACCGTCACTGCCCAGCAACCAAGCGTCGACTTTGTATGCGATGACAGGCGCTGGTCCTCTCCTTTCTGCTTTTCCCCAACTCAAAGACAACCAGTTCTTTCCTCCGTCGACCACCACCGGTTCGCTCGTAATTGGTCCTGGAACATCTAAAGCAAACAATTTACTCTCACTCTTTGCTCCATCTTCCTCTCAATTTTCATAAAATTTTCATACAAATATAACAAGTTTGGAGCACCCTTCGCTTTCTAAACGATATACATTTTTTCGTACATTTTTCTGACAAATAAGAATATTATAATGATAAATGTCATTTCTAATATAATTAATTATATGTTACAGTTTCAATAATATACAATGGTATTATTATAAATGAAATATTTATTTTTACTGGAGGAAGTCATTATTTCTTTTGAATTTATGACATGCTCTAAACTTTTTAGTGCCAGCAACGTTAAATTATTCTGCAGCGCACTTTTCACAGTTACGGGTTTCAGGTAATTTTACACAAATCCAGCTGACCTCTATGTCCATACAAATATTCCAAAAAATCGATGATCAAGCAATCCTTATCAGACCACGATCGTCTCAGACGAGAAATCGTCGTGTCTTCATCGTCGTTCACGACGATTCCATGATCGTGAGGCTTCATCCTCGTTTTAATTTCACCTCACGTTTCATTACAGCTTTTCAACGATAAAAATCACATTCTCCTTCTCTCGATTAATGATATTACTCACGAATCGATCTTGAATCATCATCGAGAAATACGAAAGCTATGATTCGATAAAATTATTCCTTATACGAACGTTCGCGAAATTGTTACTTCGGCGAGTAGCGTTTCAAGGAAGAAATTAAAAAAATGTCAAGGTTTTTATTTTTTTCTGGTGACTTCAAGGCTCGTAAAAAAAAGTAGGGCATACGAGATGACTCGCGTCCCGACGCCGACTGAATTTTGAATTTGTGGATAGACGAGGATGTTGGAGGGAGGCGAATAAGCAAGGCAAACGAAAATAACTCAACACGAGAGAGGTGTTTCCACCAGAGCTTAGGTAAGTACAGGTGTCGTAGGTGTTGTAGGTGATGTCACGCGTTTGCTTGTCGTTACACGATCGTTATATATTTCGTTGGAATTGTGTCACTTATTTCAGCCGATCGTTCATAAATCGTAACGGCATCCCCTTTCTTTCGTAATTTCTCGTTAATTTGTTTCGTTTTGTTACGTCCTGACGATAATATCGTTGATGTTCTGCTGTTACATTGATTTGTTGGCAATTGTATAGTCAGCTAAGAGATGACATTGACGATGATTTAGATCAACAGCTGTTTGTCTTCTGACATATTGGACAACAGTTTGAAGTTAGCAACTTGTCAATATGTTATATTATATTATCCTGTATTATAGTTAACTACGTTTTCTGTGTATTATCATAATGTCAATAATTGTGAAACGATCATTAAGCAATCGTTACACTAGTATTTATTTGTAATTTTTATTTGTAATACTTCTCTGTCCCTCGTTTAGCTTCGCAGCGAAAAAATGCATTTAGTAATTTTACGATTAGTTTTTTTGCAATTTCTCTAGGCTTAAATGTTTAAAGTCCAAAATAATTGTTATGCTCTTATCAGACGACAATACGATTGTAATGTTTTTTTCCTCTTTCTTCATTTTCTTCTTCTTTCTTCTTTTTTTTTAAGAAAAGTGCGATTGACATTTACTCGTTGTTGGTAAATTTACTACGTGCAATATAATTTTCATGCGATTGTTAGAATAGAGTAACTTACGTTTGCAACTGTTCATTTACCCTTTTCATTCTGTTCACGAACTTCTACAATTTTTCCAACGTTGTTAAGCGCTTCAATTTTTAGGAAAGAGATTTTTGAAAGCGTTGTATCTAATATTACAAATTCCGTAATACGATCTAGTATGTTTATTTATTGAACGGCCTACTTTGTAGGAATAGCTGTTCCCACAATTTGCTATGTTTATTTTTGCACGTTTTCTGGCGTTTGGAGGAAGTACGTTATACATTATGATTAAAAAATTCAATCAGTTGATCAAACAGTTTAACCATTACATTTTATATAAAATATTTAAGTAATGTTACAAATATTTAAATAATATAGTATATTTATCGTACAATTTTAAACCATCGAGATATTTGAAATTAATTTGCGATAAACGTCGGGACCTTTGATTCTAATTTGAGAATCATGATTCCCTTCCAACGTGTCGCGGCGGTAGTTCTCTTCTCTGTGCTCAGTGTACGCATTTAATCATGCCATCCGAGTTTCTTTTCGTTTAATTGTGCATGTGATATATTACATTTGTTTCGTTTATATATAGTATAGCGCGCTATTATATTTTGAAGGTTTGGTCAAGGAACTGTCACACTTGGCCCTGTTCCAGCATCGAGATCAACCATTCGTGAATCGGAAATGTTTATAATTTTATTCGAAGGTTTACGACGATCTGATTGAAATTTATTTCATCGTCTATTTTGTAACTTGCATTGTTGGTATCTCACGTTGATAAACTTAACGATAGCTATTTATGCGATTTATTCGTATTCCAAGAAATTTTCGCTATTAGGATAAAAAATACTTTCTCATTTTGTAATTTTTTATTCTGTGCTTCCAATATTGTTACTCTGTCGATTTAGATTATTATAAATTATATTTCGTATTAATATTACATTAATTAACGTGTTAACATTCTCAATATGAATTTTGAGATAAAAATCTTTCAGGGAATTAAAAGTACGAGAAATTGTACGTTATTTTCCGCTACGTCAGAAAAACGCGCCAAATTATTCAAAACCAGAATAGAATCCGGTATCTCGTTAAAAGACCTGCGAAAATAGGATCAACAGATTTTCTACCTTTTGTTTGTGGATGCTCGACAAATGATCACCCTAAATATTGACGTCATTTCAAGGGAAACTATAGCCCGACTCTAGTTCATTTGGACTATGTCCATTAAAACCTGGGCCAAGTGTACGAGTGAAACTACAGTCACTGTCGCTGAACTTCTAATTATAATCACTTGATTATACGTGTTATAACGTAATTAGTAATGCATGACATTTTCGATACATCCCGGATGAAACGCATGCCTTCCATTTATGATTCCAAAAAGGAGATGCTTGTGAAAATCTCCATTGAAATTCAAGGCGTTCGTGATTTGATATAAAATCGCGCAATCAGCTATAACATTGGAAACTTTTGGATACAATCTACATTCTTCTGGAAGAATACATCATCAGCAGCCGAATGAAACACCGATAATCCTTATAATCATAATTATTACTAAAACACAATCAAAATTGTAAATATATAACGTGATTTTCCATGGAAATTTTATTCATTTACAAACAATGCATCTTTGAAAATTCGTGTGATTTTTTAATAAAGTATATACCTTTATAAATAAAGGTATAAATAAATAAAGGCTTATTTTTTATGTATCTTTCATCTTGACTTCTTTGCTACAGGTTTTATGCTTTTTTCTAGTCGGTAGTTTTAGTATTAGTCATTGTTAGTATTAGTCAACCTTTCACGAGACTAGTTGCAGTTACTGGCAAAATGTTCGAATATATCTTTCCAAAATATTCGGAAGCCACAATTAATAACAATTTCTCGGTCGAATTAAATTAAGTAGCCAGTTACCTTATTTGTTAAAATACAATTTCTCTTATCTTTCCTTATCTTTAAATCAAAATATAGGTTCTTACTTTTCACGTAGGGCAGATCTTCGTCGCGACTCTCGCTGGACAGACCAATGCAACTTCCGGTCTCGGTACGACTGCTCAGAGTGCTCCAGTCAGGTGTCAGAGATCTTGCCCGTTGTTTTACCTAAATGACAATTAATAAAGTGATTAATGAAAGTATATTTCAATTGTGTATATGTCGGATATATAATATATATGAAAATTTACCTTGATCGAAAAGAAACTTCTGTCACAACCGTATCTGTTCTTAAGCAAAATGCAGTACGTGCCCTCGTCCGAAGGTACCACTCTCTTCAGTGTTAGTCTCACGTAATCGTCGATAGTTTCTTTGTAAGATCGAGGACCGTCCGTGATGTCTTTTAATCCCTTCATCCACGTAACTGTGAAATAGCGAATGAACAAAGATCATAATATTTTAATTCTTGTAATTCTTGTAATAATTAAATTATACTTTACTTCTATTGTTATACACGAACTGTTCATTTGACGCTAAAACTACCGATAGTTAAAACACGAAGCTATTTCTACCAAACCAGTGAAAATGACTGGTCTTTAAAAAATACGTAATAATAGAACATTTTTATATTTATTGAGTTATTGCTTTCTTACAGAAGGAATTCCATGTTATGTAGCACATTTTTGATATTATTAATCCATCTGGGACCATGATCCCTAAGCGAGGGTTGACACATTTATAAAATTGTAGAACCAGTCATTTTGACTGGTGTGGTATTTTTAGTGTTAAATAGCGAATCTTACCACGAGGTTTAGGTACTCCACAGAACCTAAAGGAAACACTGACGTCCTCTCCGGCAGTAACTGTAATCGATTTTTCCGAGGGTCTGGAAACGAACATGGCTGGCTTTTCACCATCCATGGCGCTAGGTGATATTACATCTACAGTAGCGACACTGTCTACGTGGCCATAAGCGTTAATGGCTCTGCAAATGTACGTGCCCCTTTCTGATTCAGTGACTTCCGGTAAAACCAACGTGTGAACACCAGATTCTATGAACGTCTTCGCTTTCGGGATCGAGACCGGCTCTCGTCTTTCACCGCGGAACCATCTTACCTCCGGTGCTGGAACACCTGCATTTATCGTTAATCGTAGGCATTTTGTTAGAAATTATTCAATTTTAAATAATACAAATATATTAAAATTTATTCGTGCAATTCGTTTCTCTAATTATTTGTTGACATTATTTGTTGCGCCAGTTTTAAATGAAGAAAGAATTTTTTAATTTCGAACTTTTTAGTATTTTTTTATGTCATTAGCATATGTCAACCGTTTGGGAATCACGTTGATTAAATTTATGAATCGATCTTTGAATCCGTAGGAAATAAAGAAAAGCGATAATGTTATAAATATTATTTTCCTTAAATTTACTATTATTTTTCCAAATAATTTATCAATGCTTGACATTTTTTTATTATTTATGCTATCTTCCTGCTGTAAATAAACTCATGGAATTAGGTCACTTGTTTCTTGAAAATTAACACGTTTCAGGATTTATTCTAACGAAATTAGAAATTTACAGCTATGTACACGTCATAACGTAAATATTTGTTAAGTAAATGTTTAATACCTTTGACTTCGACTTGCAAGGCAATAGTACCGCCTTTGGGAACGCTGTAATCGCTCAAATAGCTAGAAAATCGCGGTCTCTTGTAAGTTTCGATGTTGAAGTAGTCGTCGAACGATTTCTCGTGTTTGCCCACGATTCGTCGTTCCCGTTCTTCAAAATATACAAATTAATCCGAATGTGATATTTGGAAGGGATATTTTGTTAACTAAAATTACAAAGATTACCGTTGAATTGAACGACATGCGATATCTCTTCGGTTCGTAGATCGTTCATTGCTCTGCAGGTATATCGACCGCTGTCCGTCGAATTGGGTGCAGCAATTTCCAACCGGTAGATACCGTCGTCTAAGTAACATTGTCTGAATCGATCGCCTTGAAGAATGCAACCGTCTTTCAACCAGGAGATGATCGGTATTGGATGGCCACGAACTCGACATTCCAGGATCAACTCATTGTCAGATGATCGATAAGTGTCTGTGTCATGATAATTTTATTGCGATATCAATAGTATGTTAGAAAATAAAATATTATTACATATTTGTGGTACTTTGAGTTTCGATCGTGTTTTTACATATCAGTGCGTTGTACTTTGTCCCGCCATACTAATAAAACACGATCGAAACTCGAAAAACCACAAGTATGTTACCCAACCATCGTGAAGGCTTAAAATCTTAAGAGAGCTTAGTAGATATGTTTAAAAATAGATTTATATCTTTAAATACAGAAATATCGATATAATATTTTAAAATTTAAAATTAAAATTTCCAAACCTTTTCAGGGTTTTACGACCCGAAATGAAATCAACTAAAAATAAGAAGTTGGTGGTTTCAAGCGTAAAGATTCTACAAGTATCATAGAAAATTGGGGTTTCCAACATTTAGCGTTTCAAAATTCCAAAAATTCATGCAATTTTTTTTCACACAAGGGTAATTATTTTTAATCGTGTTATACACAACGTATAACCTTGCAACATTGGGGAACACAATATTTTTGTCTAATACTATGCTTTATCTTCCCGTTTCTTTATTCTCCGTTTGTTCCGCAAATATTTAGCAGTTAGAACACTTTTAGATACATACCTTTGATAGATCTTGTAAAAGTGGGGGGTGACAATGCTGGTTGGAAATCGGGATAAACTTTTAATGTGGATTCGGTGGTCGCGATTCCGTGAATATTTTCGGCAACACAGGTATACAATCCGGAATCTTCAGGGAGTGCTTCGTGCAATTCAAAATAAGCCATACCATTATCGAATCGAGTTTTATATTTGTTCGCGGTTATGTCAAGCTTCTCGCCATCTTTTGTCCAGTAAACTCTTGGTTCTGGGTGTCCAAGTACGGTGCAGGTTAATCTCGTCCTCATACCAACACCTACGGTTCTATTCGTCAATCTTGTGCAGAACGATGGCTTCTTTCCCTTGTCACGTGGTGTAAGCTGCGTAAGAAATCATTTTATATATGTAACTTCTTTATTTTGTTGGTATTCGGAATATAATGGAATACGTCTGATAGCTTTTGAAGATATAAGATCATGCGTTTTACTATATTCTTACCTCGTCCTTGATAGGTGGCAAATATATAGACAAATTCGAACCACGATCGTCCAAATCAATTCGTGAACTGGTCTTTGTTCTACTAGTGTATCTCGGTGGTTTGCTAACAGTAGCAGCTGTAATAGTCGTGTCACTATCACCCGTCGAATAGTCATCGTACTTCAACAAACTAATAGATCTTGTTCGAGTAATTTGATCGTCCCTTTTTCTTCTTCTTCTGTAGTACGTCCCAGTATCATAGTAGTATCTATCGATCGGAGTATCCCTCAGTTTATAATCAAGAAAATCATCGATTCTCTTCCTGGTCAAAGATGTCAGGGAATCTCTCCAGCTGTACGATCTAGAAGTGCTAGAGAGCCCCGAATCGAAACCAGAGTCGTGTCGATAAGATTTGTCTCGTCTGTCCCGCCAAAATTCCACGTCAGAAGAACCAGCCTTCATTCGTCCAATTCGAAGCGCGTCATCCGCCATTTTTCTAAATAATTGATCCGATTCGCTTTGTCTTATTTTGGACCAAGTATCGTCTCTTAGTTGTTCCTGTCTTCGTCTACGAAGCCTGGATGCTTCTTCTTCCTGTCGTCTTCTTACGCGTTCTTCTTCTTCCTTCATTTCTCGCGCTGCTTCTTCTCTTCTTAATTGCCTTTCTGTTTCCCTTCTGCATCTCCTTTCTTCATCTTCCCGCCTCGAACGTTCAGATTCTTCTCTATTCTGACGCTCTTCGGCTCTTCTTCTTTCCAAACGTTCAGTTTCCCTCCTCCTCATAGATTCTTTATCTTCGTTCCATTGTCTTTCAGCTTCTTTCCTCTTTCTCCTGCGTTCTTCTTCTCTTTGAAGTCTCTCTTCTTCTTCCCTGCGTAATTTCGCTTCCTCCTCCTGTCTTCTTTGTTCACGTTCCCTTCTTCTACGTTCGCGAGTTTCGTCTTCTTTTCTTAACCGTTCTTCTTCAGCTTTCCTAACTTTCTTGGCTTCTTGTCTTATCTGTTTTTCTTGTTCTTCTCTTCGACGCCGAATTTCTTCTCGTCTCTGGTCTTCTCGTTCCAGTTCTTTCTTTAATTTTTCTGCTTTTTCAGCTTTCCTGCGTTCTTCCTCTTCCTTTTTCAATTTCGCCCTTTCCTCTTTCTTTTTGCGCTCTTCTTCTTCATGTTTGAGCCTTTCCTCTTCCTCTTTCTTCGCACGCTCTTCCCTTTCGCGTTTTCTTTGCTCCTGCTCCTTCTTCCGTCTTTCGGCTTCTTCCAGTTCCTTACGTTCATCTTCCGCCTGTTGTAGTCTTCGTTTTTCTATCCTTTCACGTAACTTTTCTTCTTTTTGTTCAAATACCTCCGACTCAATCTTTTCTTCTTCTTCCACTTTCTTTTTACGTGCTTCTTCCTCTTGTTTCTTTCTCTCAGCCTCCTCTTTCTCCTGCTGTTCTTTTTCCTGTCTTAACTTTTTAGCTCGTTCTTCTGTCCTACGTTTTTCTTCCTCCTCCTTCTTAAGATCTTCCTTTTGTTTTAATTTCTCAGCTTCTTGTTCCTTACGCTCTTCTTCTTGTTCCTCCTCCTGATTTAATTTCTTAGTTTCTTCTTTCTTTTTACGTTTCTTGTCATCTTTTAATTTTTGTGCTCCTTCCTTTTTCTTATGCACTTCTCCTTCCTTTAACTTTCCAACTTCTTCTTTCTTATCACGTTCTTCCTCCTGTTTTAATTTCTCAGCTTCTTCTATCTTACGATCTGCATCTTGTTTTAATTTTTTAGTTTCTTCTTGTTCCTCACGTGTTTGTCCTTGTTTTAGTTTCTCAGCTTCTTCTTTCTTCTTACGCTCCTCCTCCTCCTGTTTTAATTGTTCAGCTTCTTGTTTCTTACGTTCTTCTTCTTGTTTTAGTTTCTCAGTTTCTTCCTTCTTTTTACGCTTCTTTTCCTCTTTTAATTTTTGTGCCTCTTCTTTCTTTTTACGTTCCTCCTCTTGCTTTAATTTCTCAGCCTCTTCTTTCTTTTTACGTTCCTCTTCTTGCTTCAGTTTTTCAGCCTCTTCTTTCTTTTTACGCTCTTCCTCTTGCTTCAGTTTTTCAGCGTCTTCTTTCTTTTTACGTTCCTCTTCTTGCCTCAGTTTTTCAGCCTCTTCTTTCT